>WNGS01042707.1:30994593-31067419 GCA_020271785.1 Procambarus virginalis
CGATTTGTATTTTCATTACGTAAATATACAAAGACATTTTACACAAGATATGTAAAAACCTTTGCAAAATGATAAGCATTTTATATATTATTACAATACTTATATTTTTCATATTCAGGTATGATATAAAACTTAAATTCTATACTGTAATAGTGTATTCATTGCTACTAACTGATTAAGTGCACACATTTCTACATAGCATGCACGTTTGAAAAAGCACAGGCTAGCACACATGTTCACTCATTTCCCTATTACCATTTTACCGTTTTCATAGCAATTCTGACTGCACTAAAAGTCGGTCAATATAAATGCACCAGATACAATGCCAAGGTGGGGCTCTAGATCTGGATCTTGCTACCCATTGCAACACTTTGATAAAACACAGATAATCGTACAAGCTAGAGAAATGGGTTGGGGTGACAGGGATGGGGTCTTCAATGGATATAAACCTAGTATCTATGAAACAAAACACAGTTTGATCAAACATGATGTGACAAGGGCATACTGTCCAGATAAACCGACTCATTTTCCATCAGTTTTCCATATTGCATGAAACTAAGATAGAATCATTCTTTGTAAAATCCCTTGTATGTATGTACCTTACCTAAATAACATTTTTTTTATTTTATTTTATTTTTTTATTTTATTTATAAACATAGAAGATTGTAAACGCCTGCAATAAGACGTTTAACAGCCTTCAGAAACCAGGGAGAGACCTTAACTTTATCAAATATAAAATGAAACAAGATAAAGGCATGCCACTAGACTGGTACCAGGCCAAGAGATACGAACTGCAAGAATAGACAAACATCTGGTGTCATTGAGAGAAAAAACGAACATTAAAATATTCATGATATTGTACAGCACTCAAAATTAACAAAATGTATATACAGTATAGTACAGTACTGTATTTGAAATGGGAGAGGTCATGAAAGAGAAATGTGCATAAAAATTAGGTATGCAAAATAATAGATAAATTATAGAGAGAGAAATAGACTAGACAAATATAGATATATATAATAAATAAATATTATTAATAAATAAACAAACTTCAATATCAGCGTTGATGAAAATGTGGACCTAAGGATTGGAATTGGACTCATAATTAGATTAAAAAATTGAAGGCTGATGGACAACACTAACAGTTAAATCTTAACCTCAACCATACATATATTGTATACATGTTAGGCTTATGTTTAGGTCACTTCCGCCCCATCCATGTCATACTACCGACCTTCCCTTAGGATGCAACCCCACAACAAGCCGACGAACGGGTACCTATTTAGTGCTAGGTGAACAGTGGCATTAGGTGATAGGGAACATGTGGGACAGTAATAGTTGGACATCAAGCACTCTCCAAAAACCACATTAAACTTAATCATATTGTGTACACAATCATATTGAATTACTATAATCATACATGTATGCAGTGTATAATCATATTGTATTACCTTGGCTAGCAGAGTTTTCCACGTAAGATATTCTTTAAGCACTACACCCCTGAGGATAGTTTTCATCTCTGGTATACCAGAGCCAGCAGCAGAAGGTGCCATCCACTGACAGAATGCAGCAGAAAATATCACCAATAGCGTAGGAATGACAACCCAGGTAAATAGTTGTAGAGCCCAGTGGATTTTGCCTAAATTTTCTTGCAAGTACATTCGACCTGGAAGACAAAAATAAACTTGTGCTCAAATGCGTCACAAATATTACCGATATTTACGAACCATATACAGTACAAAAACATTTTATGCATTACTTTCCCCACACTAAGAACCCAGGAAAGCAAGCCTATTTAGTATGCATTAAAAATATGAAATTAACGTGACTGCAACTTTGCACATTTTAATCAATGTGGGCAATCAAAGAAAAATGTAATGCGATATACAGTATTAAATACAGGAAGTACAGTAAATACAGGTTCTAGAAAGTGAACGAGACTACAGATGGAGGCAACATAGAAGCAAGTTACTCGGTTTATTTAGGTAACTCAGAATAGATTTGAGAGGAAAACTATAAATGAAGTACAGTATACTGTATAGTCCAAAAATGCTGTCACAAATTAATACTGTGTAGGAGAGTGGTAAGACAAAAGAGTAACCCAATTGTTCAACAGATAATGCAAGAATGCCAAATAAAGAAAAAAGATGGCATGAGAAAGAATGCCCAGGCAACAAAATACCGAAGCAGACTAGACATTAAGAAGTGCAAGAAACCTGTATATTAGAGGAAAGAAACAAGAGGCAGTTTGAAAATGACGTAGCAGCAAATGTTAAGAAACAGCTCAGACACAGCACTACTGTACAAGATAACAATGGTAAATAAACACATTATCAGCAGAAGAAAAGATGCCATCACTGCTCGAAACGCTATGCGTGTTAGTGGCTTTGCAAGAGTGTAAGAACACCAATGTATTCTCACAAACCTATTGTACCTTGTAGTATATAGAGAAAATAAATAAAAAATAAAGAATAAATAAAAAAATAAATAAAAATAAATCACAAAGTGACAAGGCAGCTTGAGCAGTCAAACCAGTTTCTTGAGACTAAGTCAATTGAGTTTTCAACTCTTACCACTGGCCTTGTCTTATTTTTTCTTTCAATTTAGAGATCCCATCCTTGTCCACCTTGTGATCATATCACCTGTTCCTGCTCTCCACTATGTTCCATGGGTAATGTGCTCCCATGGTGCAGTGGTAACACACTCGCCCCGCACTACACAAACAATTTGACCTAGGTTCGTATCCTGGCTAGGAAGTATTGCCTGGGCGCCAGTCCTTAACTGTAAATGTCTGTTCACCTACCAATGACTGGGTACCTGATTATTACGTGATTGGCGGGGTCATATTCAGGGAAACTCATGGGTAAGGCTTACATGAGTTATGGGAAGGGAAAGCTCTTGGTCTACTAACAGGAGTCAGCAGTCTTCTATTCCTGTACTCAAGAAATTCCTGTGTAAGAAAAAAAACAGACCTGTCTACCTGCAGAAACCTTCAATGCCAAAGCTGTTTAATTTTAAAATCATGTTGGAAAATTTTTTATTAGGACAAAAGGCCCCCCCCCTCCTTTGTCCTAATAATTTTTTTGGCCCATTGACAAAATGCTGGCTTCCTGTCCTTGCTGAGGCCACTTCAGGTAAATTCAGGATGTTAGATTCAGTCCCCTTAAGTAGACCAATGCAATGAGAATTTTATCTAACATTAGCCCATTACAATATTCTATTATCAAGTTTCTTTTTGTGCTTCACGAATTACGTATTTTATACTAGTGCTGCACATTCTAGTACTGTACTGTACTGTACTGTATTAGCCATGGGTTTCTGGACTAACTACTCTTCAAATGGCATGACAGGGTTGATATTGTTGAGACCTTTAACATAATGAAAAAAAAATTAAAACTACCTACAACTTCTTTGAAAGGGTCAATATACTGTACATTGCCCATACAATGAGCAACAGCACTAAGCTCATAAAACTTGAAGGGTAGCCTAATAAAACCCATGGAATTGCCTACCCACTTTACATTAAGTATAGTACAGTACTCAAGTTCAAAATATACATGTAGCTGGATATAATCCTCAAGAATAGTGTAGGTTAAGGGAAGAGAATTATTCACAGCCTATCATTTTGTTTCCTTTTTGAAGCCACCTTTGGGTAAAATTAAGTAAGTGACAATATAGGCAGCCTTAAACTAGAACCTATTCAAGTCATGTACTAACATCCTGTCCCAGACAGAGCATATTCATAATGGATGAAGGATTTTGTATACCAGCAACACAAATTTCCAACAGCAGCCGACTTCACAAATTCCATATACTGTACTGTATCGATAATCGCTTATTGCTTTTCCAAGCATAAAACTAAATTTTGAATTTAAAGTACAGAATAAGGCGAAATGTATACAAAGGCGAGCGTGGTAATCCTTGAGTTTTTAAATGATCATGAAACTATTTAAGTAGTGATAAAGAGATGTCATCACTGTATTCCTGTATTCATCACATTGTAAGAGAGAGACCCTTGTGTAGGGAGAAATAGTGTTAAATGTTGAAAAACAGTTTGGAACTCTGACTCCCTTCAGATGCACAGAGCATCATCTCAACAGGAAATTATCATCTAAAAACCAATGTGAACAAAAGGGATAAAATGGTTAAAAAAAAAAAAAAAAAAAGATTCAATACAAGAAAATATAAGAAACAACAGTGTTAAATGTAGAAAAACAGCCTGGAACATTATAAGACAAATGAAGTATTGGGAAATGTGTATGACATGTATAGGCAGGGGACATTATTAGAATCAGGCAGGGAGGGAGGGACATCCACTACTCCACCTGTTTAACAAGTCATTCCTAAGCGGAGTGTTGACCACACAATGGAAACACGCAATAATTGTTCCCATACCGAAGCCCAATGACCCTGGTAATTACAGACCTATCAGTCTCGTGTCATGCACTTGCAAGATGCTTGAAAGGATCATCCTAAACCGACTGTTGCACAAAATAGGCAGGTTAGGGGAGGGGGTCAATGGATTTGTTAAAGGACGGAGCACAGCAAATTGTATAGTTAATTACTTGGCTAATGACACGGCTAGGTATTCTGTATTTGTGGACATCAAAGGAGCCTTCGACAAAGCACAGGGGATTGCGATCCTAGACGAGCTTGCATGCATGGGTGTCAAGGGGAGACTCATGAAATGGGTTGAAGACTACCTCACAGGAAGGAAAGCCAAGGTTTGCTTCAATGGAGCAGTCTCCAGAACAATGAATATGGAACTCGGGACCCCCCAAGGCGGAGTCTTAAGCCCTACACTATTCAATGTACTTATGAATGCCATTGCAAATATTGATTTTCCGGAAGGAACACAACAAGTGGGATATGCAGATGATGTCCTAATACAAGCTCCCACCTTGGGAAAAATTGAACAGTCCATTGAACTCCTTGGAAGGAAGTGTATTGAGCTCGGTTTCACTCTCTCCACAAACAAGACGAAGGCATACTCCCATCACAAGCGGAGAGCAAATGAAGAACTGCAAATTAATGGTGTAACACTTGAATGGGTTGACCACTATCGGTATCTTGGCGTCACTGTCGGCTCTAACAAGGGGAAGAAAGAGGAGCTCAATCAACTCATAGGAACATGCAAAAGTCGACTCAGGGCACTGAAAGCTATGACCTGGAATGGACATGGAGCCTCTATTGCCGTGCTAAAAATGATGTACACAGCCTATGTGCGCTCCGTCATAGACTATGCCGCACCAGTTCTGTGCACCTACTCCCAAAGCGATATGAAAAGGCTTGAAAGCATTCAAAATGAAGCCATGACAATCATTCTTGGAGTTCCAAGAACTGCCAAAACGTCTAATCTACGAGAGGAGTTGTCCCTTCCCAGTGTTAAAAGCAGAATTCAGGAGCTGAATGCTAAGCTTGCAATTAGGATAGCCAGAGATCCCCATTACAATGATATTGCTAAGAAAAAACTGAGCTCTGTGCTACTTTCAGGGGAAACAGGAGAAGCAAAAAATGGCATCACAGATCAGTCTGCTACCTCGAAGAGCTTCACCTGCTTGAGCAAGCCCGTGAGCTCCTGCCTGTAGAGAGGTTACCTCCCTGGGAGGATGACTCATGCAAGATCATCATCAATGAAATGGCAATGAAAAAATCCAACATGTTACCACAAGAAATGAGGCACAAGTATCTCGAGGAAATTTATAAAGAAGCCGGAGATGAACTAGATCAAATCTACACTGACGGGTCATCTAATCCTGTCAATGGCAGGGCTGGTGCAGGATACACGGTAATCAAGGATAATACTTTCCAACGCAGAAATGAAGAAAAAGCACGTATTGAGAACTATGCCTCTTCAACGCAAGCAGAGCTAACTGCCATTGTTATGGCGTTAAGGTTTCTTGAACGGAACACTAATGGTGCAGTGATTTGCACCGATTCAAAAGCAGCACTACAAAGCCTAAGTAAAAATCAGGCAGAAAATCTTGCAATAGTCGCTGAAATTAAGAGAGCTGTGAGAGTTCTTACCAATCAGGGAAGAGTCATCAAGTTTCTGTGGATCCCCTCCCATGTTGGGATATGTGGGAATGAACGAGCAGATGTGCTGGCTGCTGAAGGCGCTGAAGGAGACCATATTGAATACTTCATACCCAAGACTCTACTACAAATTAGAGGTATTGTCAGGCAACATCACCGTGACAAGGTAACTGAGGAAAGGAGGATAGAAGCACAAACCAGTGAATCTGTACGATGGTACAACATGGTTGCAGCTGGCAATCCCAATCATTATGGCCGAAGAGGAGGAGGACGAGGGAGAGAATCAGTAATAGCGAGAATCCGTCTTGGATACAGATATCCATGGAGATATGGAATGGAAACAACAGTTGAGCAGCGAAGTTGCAGAATCTGTGGTGAGAGTGATGGACACCGCCTTGACCACTATCTACGTGAATGTGAACACCTGAGAGACATCAGAAATATGTGTAGATTAATAAACCCCACATTGTTTGAGTTAGGAAAACACTATTTGTCAAATATTGATACTGTTCTTAAAAGATTCCCCATTTTGCACCCGCAAGATAACGTAAGCTTTTAAGGGTTGATAGATGTTAATCTTCTTGTTTGAGGAGCTGTTCACTTGAGACAGTTAAGCAAGTCCCAGCTGTGTCTGGGTACAAGTGACAGGATGAACAACCCAGCGGTTCTTCCTATTGGGGAGTGTTGTACATGCTGCTATGGNAAGCTAGTGGGGAGAAAAAAAGAAAGAAGAGACCAGAATGAGCGCCAAGCATTGGCTCCTAGTGACGGACACAAGCAGTGAAAATTGAGATTTTAGAAGTTAGAGTTCGGGAAAATTCAACACACCACGAATATTCCATTGAAGAATAGACATGGCAAAACATATGATAAAAATAAAAAAGGAGAAATGTGAAGGGAAATGATACTAGAGAGAATCTGAAGCAGGTACACACAAGTCTAAGTGGGGGCAGAGGTAAGCCCAGCAAAGATGGTGGATGCAAGAGTGTGAGAGGAAGACGCTAAGGCAAAGTGATGGGGTCTGGGGAGAGAGAGGTGCCAGGGAAGGGTTAATGATGGAGATTGGGTGAACCACAACAAACAGCAGCAGGGAGCACTTCACCAGGGACAAAACTAGAGGCAGAATCAAAGGCCATGGGGAACCTCCATAGCCTGATCAGCCAATAAAACAACCGAGACAGGAGAATTATGATAAAAGGCAATAGAGAAAATGGCAGGAAGGGCAGAAGCCTTCTTTCTTGCTGTGAAGAAAGAGGGAGAGAAACCAGGTTTCTGTTGCTGAAAGACACAGGCGGTCAGTGGCGACGTACTGGGCAACAGCCTCCATAGTCTCAGATGGAGAGGGAGAAATGGAAAGATGACTGGAGGAGGATGGACATCAGCACAGTGGAATAGGTGTGAGGGACAAAAGACTTCAAAGAAAGAAGAGTTAAAAGTGAAGGAGAGCACAGAGGAAATAGGAGGAAGGAAGGAAAGAAGGGAGACAAGTGGCGCTAACCCGGCAAGTCAGAGATGAGCGAGAATGAGGGTTGGAACAGATGGTTAGAGAAGCAAGACAGACACCAGTGGTCACAGAATAGGCAGGAGCCAACGAAAGAGCTGGTGGAGATGGAGGGGTCCAAGGGTAAGAAACGATTGGAGAATAAAGGAAGTGAAGGAAAGTGGGGAGAGTAGTGAAACAATGCATGAGCATAAATAATGGGAGAGTCAAAACAGCAGACCTGGTGCCTAGCCTCAGGGAAAGAAATATGATTGCAAAGTTTCAAGGGAAGGACAACTTATTCAAAACTAAGTTATGCACACCCAAGAAAAGGCAGGGTTGGCCTCCCTGCAGTTGATGCAGCAAGCATGGGAAGGAAAGCAATAGGTACGAGAATGCCCAGGGTCACTACACAAGGCTGCAGAAGCACAAGGCTCAAAAAAGACAGATGAAGCACCATCATATGAAGCATTACACTCCAAAAGCCACCCAACAAGTCCCCCTTACACTGAAAACTGGCTGGATAATGAGGGGGAACCAAATGCAACATTTTCTACTAACGAGCAGTGAGGAATCTTCTCACTTCCGATGTGTTATAGATTTAATCTTATCCTGTCCTCCCATTTTAAACTATCAATGTAATTTTGTTTTGTGTCAAAGACCATCTTACTACTACAATACTTTTCTCAGATTCCTCACCTTTCATCTCAACATTCCTCTCAATCTTCATTCCTTACTCTGTTGCATCTTCACACACTTAAGATGCCTTTAGACACACTTAAAGGTCCATGGGGACCTTTCAAGAAATCCCCATGCTACCTGGACTTTTGCATCACTAGTATTGTATGATGGGCACCATTACTCATACCCTAGCTCCTTGTCCTTGTATCCCTTCCATACATGATAATCTCCTTGCATAATAAGCCACTACAAAATTAACTACAACCCACAAAAAAGTATACAACTTCATTACATCTATATAGTTGTATTATAACCACACAATACAGATTTGCATTGTATAAAAACTGGTGATAATTATTACCCTGGGGGACCAGCATATGATAACTGCATATTAACGGGCAAATTCTAATGCCTTCCCACTTATATTTTATGAAATTCATTGCTGGCTCCAAGTTTGTATAGGGAACCAAAATTGTGCATTGTGTTGCAGGAGATGCCTACCTACACCTCAGCACAAGTATGACGACATGCTGAAACAGAGGTATAAATGCTCCAGGTACAATAGCTATTAAATGGGGTTCCAGAGCCGAATCTAACTCGCCAAGACATAGGTAAGCACCACACGACATTCTTTTAAACCATTGTCTTACCTCTTGACTTATTGATCTAAATGCAGTAGAATCAAGAGAGTTAGATCTCTGTAAAGTAGCTCTTCTTTTGAGTCGAGTTACAGAATCTTTTTCAGGTGCAGAGCCTTTCTTGGACCTTGATGAGCTTCGCGATTTACCAGCTTTCTTCTTGGAGCTCTTGTCTTTAGAGTCGCTACTCTCTTTCCCATCTTCACACACCTGCACCAGTTTTGATACTGCCATTCTCAACCTTTTAAAAAATCCCATTACCATGCAAAAATTACAAGAAAAATACTAATTTTAAGCAAGACTAAAATATGAAATGCCTCTCTTGTATTATGTCAAAATTTTTTTATCTTTTAATATCTTCTTCAGCATAAAATTTTAAATATTATACATTTAAATCTCAATGAATTTCATTTATTCATTCATTTCACAATACAGTATTACACACAAGACAGTGCTATCAATGATCAAAGATCAAACTCACCTTCCTCACAGAGAACCTGGAAGGTTTGCGAGCCAAAGGAGACTTGGAGGTGGTAAATTCTTTAAGACTGTTCGCTGCAGGGGAACCAGGGGTGTCACCCCGTCAGAGTCGCGCCTGTAACCAGTCAAATTACTTTAGAACAATAATTGTAACAGTATAAAATTTACTATTATGAATTTCTAGCTAACAACACTCCAATTATAAAACACTATGCATATTAAAATGCTATGTACAGTTTTAAATGTATCGGCAATGCAGAAAGAAATCAACACTACACAGTTTGAGATAACATGTATTGCTTTACACCCAACAGGCAACAGAATTTAATATTATACATTCATTTTACAAGAATAACTAAATTTAACATTTAAAATAATGCTGTGGAGGAATAGTTTAAAAAAATATTAAAGACAGCCAAACAATGTACTTCACACAAATACAAAATGCACCTTATGAAACAAGCATTTAAGAACAAGAACCATATTAGCTGAAAGACAATGGCATCAGCTAGTGACAGCCATTCCAAAAGGTTAGACAAGAAATATAAGGTCAAAAGTAATATTTTAATTACATTATATACTATAAACATCCCAAACAAATCTTTATGAAGATGTAACGAAGGCAGTCAAAATTATACGAAACAATTAGGAGAAGAGCATGCATTAATGCAGAAAAGGCCATCCTCACCTTTTAAGAGGATCATCTCTCAGACACCCAAAGTCCACCACCAGGGCTGTATGAATCTTCTACCTAATACACACATATATAGCACCTTTATACTATACACATTGAATTATATTAATAAAAATTACCATTTCTGAGCTAGCCCCTCAATAGCTCCCTTGTGCACTAGGTTCTGGCATCATCACACCCCAAAAATACTTCCACTACCCTGGACATTTCCAGACTTGCCAAAAATCAGGATCAGAATCTGGTTTTATTGGAGGCAAGGGCTTCACATTATCCACTTCCCATAAATACTTTCCCATTTGGGTTTGGGTGTTCTCCTTTCAGGATTTTTTTGAGCTGCCTCATTGTAATACATTTAAAAGTACAGTACTGGTTAATTTATTAAAATACTTCTGTCCATTATAAATAAATATTGTATATAATAATAAAATACACAATATTATCAACACTAAACAGAACAATCAAATGAGTCAATGAGTAATGGAGCCCCAGATGGTAATTGGGTGGTGGGTGTGAACAGGTAAGAGATGGCAAACATTTAACTCCTGGTGCACTACATAAACAGCATTTAAGCATGTGATGATGGTGAAGATCAGACTGCCCTGATGGTAAACCTCAAATTATCATGGAAATGATTCTCCCCCATTCAAGAAATGGGTAACCCCAGAGGAAAGCATGCAGCAAAAATCAAATTGACGATGACAAATCTTACACCTACAAATAAAAAAGCTATCAAGTTTATCAACTTGACAATCTTATTTGTGGTCTAAGATTAGTCATCATTAATCATTCAGCAGTAATTACTTAGAGCGTGTGGATGCAGGTGATCCGGGTGGGGAGGTGGACGAATCGTCGCTGTCACTGCCCAGGCAAAAAATAAATGAGAATGAAAAAATGAAAATAATTTGTAAATTAATAAATCATATATGGAATCTCTAATAGTCTTCTCGAGTGTGCACGCACAGGCCTGTATGCAAGTACTGTAATTTCCCGAGTGTAATTACTCGAGTGCAGTTACAAGACGAGAGCTAAGCTTGTGATGTCCCATGTCCCTTATAGTCTCTTGTCAGAGTTTTTGATGCTTCCAATGGTGGCACATCTCACTCTTTAGTTTCCTCCATCTGTCTACTATTGCATATTCTAGCTAAAGTCTCAATGTCATGATATTTTGTAAGCATTTCTCGATTTGTATGTTTTGAAGGCGGTTCCGAAATTTACCAGTGTAGCATAAGCACATCTGACTGCCCTTAATATGGTCCTGTGGTGACTGATTACTTTCCAGGATCACCCCTAAGTCCCTTTCTTCAGCTGGGTTTTGTAGTCTTTCCAAAATTTGTAACCTGAATGTGGCCTGTTCTTGCTTGCCTCACACTCACTTATGTGGCATTTATTCAAATTAAATTCTATTTACCATGCATTGCTCCCAGCATTCATTTTGCCCAGATTATTTTCAAAGACATTAATGTAATTTTGGTTTTCTCTTTCATCCTAGTAGCTTGACATCACTTGAAAAATTATATTTATGTAACTTTGTATGCCTCGAGGTATACAAAGTTACCTGAAGTTATGCCTTCATTTATATGCTACAGATGAGCTTTATGGGATTCTGCTATTGATATTATTCTAGCATGATTCACTCCTGTTAAATTCTGTTCTTGACCTTCTACCTGTAAGGATGTTTACCATGCTTATGAGTAGCCTTCCCATAACTCCTGTGCACTCCACCTTCTAGAATTGAGCAATGAACTTGTGTACTGAAATCATCCTTTTTTTTTATATTTGCTTTTGCAATAAATTTACCTATAAAATCCGAGCCAGCCTGGAATATGTTGCTCTCATCTAGATGCAAAAGACATTAGTGATATGTTGGTATTTATCTATCTTTTCTACAATAATATTTTCCTTTTGGTTTTTAACTATTCCGTAGTCATTTTTGTCTAATGGGACACCACTTGCTACTATTCTCACCGAAACAAATTGTGTTTAGCAAATTATTTCTGAAGAGCTCAGGAACTGCTCGCTCGTTTATTCTGTGTGTGTGTAGCCAAGAGATAAAATACAAAAATTATAAATAAGCGTCTGTGTGTAAATTATCTACTACTACTACTAGCAGAAAATACATTCAGTGAAGTTTACCCTATTATACTATTCATGTCACAGTTTGTTTGCAAAATAATAAAACCAAGTACTGTACAATTCTCAAAATGTCCCAATCTTAGCAAATGGTAGCAAATAATACTACAGTGCTGTACACTATTTGTAGCATTGTTTGAAGTTACTCAAAAAAGGCAATACAAGAAAAAGAAAAAATTACAAATTTACTTAAAAAAATAAATTATGGGATTACATACTGTGTGACTTTAGAAATAATAATTATGATTGTGAGGAACAAGTTCTGCACTGTAAAAATGATAAAACGATAAGAAGTGCATAAAATGAAATTTTTCATTATAAAAATAGATAAGTTATAGGAGACATTACATAATAATATTTATATAAAAAAAGGGGCAAACTCTGATAATTAAAGTTGGTAAAAGCATGATTGATTAAAATAAGAGATTTTAATTAGCTCAGACAAATAATTAAAAAATTATATTGATGCAAAGGAAATATTTGTTTTTCCTCTTATTTATATCGGTGACAAGATTATGTACGAGCCATCTTGCTGTCTAGTATTATACTAAATATATTTTTGTTTTGAATATTTATAATTAGTACAGTGCTTCCTTGATAATCAGACCAATTTCCTGAACCTATAGGCTCTCCAACCTAATCATGCACATCATGTCTGATATGCATTCGGTAACCTAAGCACATTTAGGCATGTTGCAGCCATCCAAACGAACCTCATTTTCGTCATCAGAAAAAAAAAAAATACAATTACGAAAACAATTACAAAATTATTAACGAACGTAAATACTGTAGATTACTACTCATAGGCCATGCAAAAACTAGTTTTTCTTGTTGCTGCCCAAAGATGTTTTCTGTGTGACAACAAGTTTAATTAAAGGCATTTATTGCTAGAATTAATATATTTTTATAGCCAAAACTAGTCATGTTTTGTAGAACAGCAAAAATTTGAACAAGTTTTTTTTTTCTACTACTGATCAAAAACTATGAAAAGCTCTAAATTTATGCTCTTAAAAAAGCTCTTAATTTAAACAAGAAAATTCAGTATCGTGTTCTAGGAAATGGTCGAAGGCTACCAAATAAATATGGACGCTGCTGTTTTCAAAGCAGTGCACATCACACATGAAGGTACACTCTTGGAAACTTAGGGCTGCAGTACTTTGAAAAAAAGTGAACGCTATACACTTTCATAAAGTGTTTATATATTAATTAGTTTATCAATAAATTTTTGCATTTCATGGGTAATCTACCCTGTAGCTCCAAATAAGTATATTATTTGAGCTAATAAAAAATATAATTATTAGCTAAACAAATTATGAAGTGACAGCTACTCCATGGCCTAGATAAAACAAAGCTCATTTACCAAACCGGGTCCAGTCACAAGTGATTAACAAAAACAAGCAGGCACTGTACTATTTTACTAACTTTAGACTAGTAGAGCTTCAAGCCCAAATAACTTCCTTAAAATGTTAGATATACTTTGAGAATTTAAAAACACGATGACACGATTTTATGAGGGGATGCATTCATCACAACCTCCAATCAATTTAAAACAGTATAATGATAAGGGTCTTATGGGATAGGAAGCATCTCTCAGTCAAGAACTGTATTATGTACAACATAATGTACTGTACTGAATTCATTACAGGGCAAGGGGGGGGGGGGAAGGAGTAACAAAAGCAAACGTGTTTCTTTTTTCCCCCATTTTGAGTAAAATGCAGTTTTGCTCAGCCTTTATTAGAGGCATCAAGCTACACTTTTCAAAGAGTTCAGGGTATGGGGGTCACAGTAAAGACTGATGAGGGTAATCAAATTGTACAGAATTGTTGAATTTTTCTGATACAGTGAGTAGTTTTAATGCAAGTGTGAAATTTTAAATTTTGATCTGCAGATGCATTCAATGATTATGGGAAAGAAAGTGGCATGAATGGTAACTTCTTTAACACCACAGCCGACATTTAAGGTTTTTTGTAGACTGGCACAACACAAGAAGAGTTGGGGGGGGGGGACCTTGGAAAATAATCAAACGGTAATTAAAATAAAATTCTATAATTGCTTTTCATTTTCAATTTGGTTAATTTTAAATTCTTGGTAGATTACTGGTGAGACACATGTAAGGAAAACCACAGAATTATCCACAGTAAAACCCCCATCCCCTCTGCTCCCTACAAAAATATAAAAAAATAAAAATATCTGACAGACGGCAAGACTGAAAATATATAGATGGAAGGCACAGTGAAGAAGTGATGGTGAAAGCACTAAAGTTGCAGCCTAATTCAAGTGATATATTGACTGTAAAGTTCTATAGTTTCTACTGAACTACACAACACTGATACAAGTGATTGACTTTATATGAACTTTGTGCAAAACAATTACAATAATTGAGAAAATACATTATGCTCAAAAATGAATATGTTTAGTGCAGGTTACCTTACAGTGAAAACTAGATAGGTAAACAAAAAGTGATAATGTTCCAATTTTATATGAATCATTATTAAATCATACACAATTTGATGTTTATGTTAATTACAACACTGTAGTTTCCACTTTTTTTTTCTTAAGTATCTTATTTATTTATTTATGCATATACAAGAAGGTACATTGGGATTGTGAGGATACATAATATGGTAATTACAATCTTGTAAAGCCACTAGTACGCGCAGCGTTTCAGGCAGAAACGCTGTGGGTATCTTTTGGCAAAGCAGACATGTCTTAGCAGGAAATGCATCTTGCCAATATTCTACACACTTCCTGCCAAGTATATTGTTATTCCCATTACCAGATATCCAGCAGCTGAAGAACTCGAGTCTAAAAGCACAGTACAGTAAATTAAAATGCACTTGTTAGCAACTTCCTACACAGAGCCTATACATAATTCATAGTTAATGAATTACAATTATTTCTACTCTTGAATTATAACATCACTAACCTTGACGGAGTTCCATGTCGACTTCTTGACCTGGATCGAGACCTGGAAGAGGGAGGGGTAGCTTTTTGAACAATACCAAATATATTTACCATTCAATATTCACAGAAATCCAGTATGATCTAAAATAATTAATAGCATTTGCAGATCATTTTACCAGAGTTATTCTGTTTCCAATTGGTTTATTTGACATGCTATTCTAACTCAAATTTAGCATATTTAAAGTACATCGTATTGCATTAAAAAATAGAAAATTCCTAACTCTCTCTAATATATAATTATTAAAAATATAATCAAACCTGGAAGTGGATCTGGATCGAGAAAGTGAGCGACTCAGTGATCTAGAGAACCTATGGATGATGCTCTGGGCAGTTCCTGGCTCATCATCACCATCACCATCGTTAACCTCATCTTCATAGCGGATGCGACTTTCCTTGGGACCTCCTGCAGCATCCTCCTCTTCCCATTTGAGTCTGACAATAAGAAAGCACTCAAATATAAAAATGTCTTCAAGTCCTCAAGATCTGCATGTCCTCCAGTTACTTGGAAAGCAACCTCCACATGGCTTGAAGGTGGGTTGAATTTTTTTGTATCTATGACTTTATAAACAACATATTAAAATGTTTACTACCTTCAATATTTGTACCTACCTTTTTGCATTACAGTTTTGTGATTTGATAACATTGTTATATGGAAGGGGATTAATTAAATATTTCCATCTTCCTTACTTAAGTTGCACGTGCAACATATAAAACAATTTTCTTACTCTTTTTCTGACATTAATAATGTGTTTATTCATGTATTTTACACAAGCTATTGTTAAATTTTAAGGAATCTGTGCCTAATCTTGCCAAAAGAATTCCACAATAAATTTATGTCATTAATTTTTCAATGGTGTATAAGCAATATATATATAATGAAGCAAATATGATAAACATTTAACAGCATACCTTCACCATGTAAAGTTACCGCAGGGTGAAAAATTACATTGTGATGAATTAATTACAAATTTTAATAGAAAGCATTAAAACAAGTACAATGGAGCCTCGACTTACGATGGTAATCCGTTCCCAGAGACGGATTGTAAGTCGAAATATTGTAAGCCGAAGCGATTTTTCCCATACGAAATAAAGGGAATTGAATTAATCCGTTCCCCACCCTCCAAAACATTAACTTACAAATACATTTTATACCGAATACAATTTTGTTCTCTAACTACAATACAGTACAAAAGTTTATCTTATCTTTATGGAGGACTCTTGATGGCGTATGGAAGATGGTGAGGAAGGGGGAGGAGAGGTGTTACTGTTTGGAAGGGGAGTCCCCTTCCATTATAACATCAAGCAGTGATGACTTTTCTGGGATACACTCTTTGGCATGTTTTGCCTGTACACCACTATGACCTGCTTGTGGCTCACTGCTTGCTTGTCTTACTAAGAATGTCTAAAAACACTCGTTTTTCCCTACATTTTAACACTTGTCTGTAATAAGACATCACATTGTCATTTAAAAGGTCAATGCAACGACCTGCTACAGCTTTACCTGGGCGTGTTTTTTTAACAAAACTTTGCAGTTCTTCCCATACTTCACACATTTTCTTAATGAGGAAGGGATATCCCCTACTGCCTCAACTCTCAACTATTTTCTTAGGTTGAACCTTACCACTGACTTTCTGGGACCTATGGCGTGATATATAATAATCAGTTTTATGTTCAAAAATTAAAAAATCACCACAAAAACGGAATTTCTTATAGGCGTGATTGTCACTAAGCGGGCAGCTCTAGTAAACGGAGGCAGGTTGGTCTGCATGACCGGGAACCACGTGCCTTCGAGAATACACATGAATTAAAGATATTGCAGACCACATATGAATTACACAATTTCTGTAAAAAATAAAGGATTCTTACTTCAAAGCCTCCAAGTGTCTGCGTGTAGCTTCCTTTCGTCGCTTTTCAGAGGAAATTTGTTCTACTAGAATGCGTACCAATTCAATCCTCTGAATAGAACCCAGAAGAATCATCGAATCTGTCAAAATAATGATAAAAGTGGCCTTTTGGAGAAACTGTAGAAAGTATCAGTACATTACTAAGGTGAAATGCAGTAAAGTAGGAATGCTACTGAATAAAATGGTAGAATGGAAGCACATATTGGTGGTGGTAGAACTTGCCTATCAGTAATTATGGGGCTATTAATAAACTTCCACCTCTGTGTTCCATTTGTTTACCACCCTCACTAAATTCAAATAAATAAATAAATAATTAAATTAAATTATTCTTTATGTTCCAAGATCTTGTCTGCATTTCCAGTTTCAAACCGTGTCTTTTTGTCCTGCTCCTCTAATCTGGTAAAGCCTAATTCAATATACCTGGTTGATACCTGGTTGATGGGGTTCTGGGAGTTCTTCTACTCCCCAAGCCCGGCCCGAGGCCAGGCTTGACTTGTGAGAGTTTGGTCCACTAGGCTGTTGCTTGGAGCGGCCCGCAGGCCCACATACCCACCACAGCCCGGCTGGTCCGGAACTCCTTGGAGGAATAAATCTAGTTTCCTCTTGAAGATGTCCACGGTTGTTCCGGCAATATTTCTTATGCTTGCTGGGAGGACGTTGAACAACCGCGGACCTCTGATGTTTATACAGTGTTCTCTGATTGTGCCTATGGCACCCCTGCTCTTCACTGGTTCTATTCTGCATTTTCTTCCATATCGTTCACTCCAGTACGTTGTTATTTTACTGTGTAGATTTGGGACCTGGCCCTCCAGTATCTTCCAGGTGTATATTATTTGATATCTCTCTCGTCTTCTTTCTAGTGAGTACATTTGGAGAGCTTTGAGACGATCCCAATAATTTAGGTGCTTTATCGCGTCTATACGTGCTGTATATGTTCTCTGTATTCCCTCTATTTCAGCAATCTCTCCTGCTCTGAAGGGGGAAGTGAGTACTGAACAGTACTCAAGACGGGACAGCACAAGTGACTTGAAGAGTACAAGCATTGTGATGGGATCCCTGGATTTGAAAGTTCTCGTAATCCATCCTATCATTTTTCTGGCTGTCGCAATATTTGCTTGGTTATGCTCCCTAAACGTTAGGTCGTCAGACATCATTATTCCCAAATCCTTTACATGCTGTTTTCCTACTATGGGCACATTTGATTGTGTTTTGTACTCTGTATTATGTTTAAGGTCCTCATTTTACCGTACCTGAGTACCTGGAATTTATCACTGTTAAACATCATGTTATTTTCTGATGCCCAGTCGAAAACTTTATTAATATCAGCTTGAAGTTTTTCAATGTCTTCAGCCGAGGTAATTTTCATACTGATTTTTGTGTCATCTGCAAAGGATGATACGAAGCTGTGACTTGTATTTTTGTCTATATCTGATATGAGAATAAGGAAAAGCAGCGGTGCAAGGACTGTACCCTGAGGTACAGAGCTTTTAACTGCACTTGGACTAGATTTTATATGGTTGACCGTTACTCGCTGAGTCCTGTTTGACAGAAAACTGAGTATCCAGCGTCCTACTTTACCGGTTATTCCCATTGACTTCATTTTGTGTGCTATCACGCCATGGTCACATTTATCGAAAGCCTTTGCGAAGTCCGTGTATATCACATCAGCATTCTGTTTTTCTTCTAATGCCTCAGTGACTTTATCGTAGTGCTCAAGTAGCTGTGAGAGGCACGATCTTCCCGCTCGAAATCCATGTTGGCCTGGGTTGTGAAGGTCATTGGTCTCCATGAAATTGGTGACCTGACTCCTAATCACTCTCTCAAATACTTTTATTATGTGCGATGTTAGTGCAACTGGTCTATAATTCTTTGCCAATGCTTTGCTCCCTCCCTTGTGTAGAGGGGCTATGTCTGCTACTTTAAGTGCATCTGGTATCTCCCCCGTGTCCAAGCTCTTCCTCCACACTATACTGAGTGCCTGTGCTACCGGCACTTTGCATTTCTTTATAAATATTGAATTCCATGAGTCTGGACCTGGGCCGAGTGCATGGGCATGTTTTCAATTTCTCTTTCAAAATTTAGTGCGCTCGTGTTGATATCAGTTATATTTACAGGGGTTTGGATATCCCGCATAAAGAAATTGTCTGGATCTTCTACTTTCATGTTGTTTATTGGAGTGCTAAACATGTCCTCATACTGCTTTTTTAGGATTTCACTAATTTCTTTGTCATCCTCCGTGTATGAACCTTCACTTGTACGAATAGGTCCAATACTGGCAGTAGTTTTTGCTTTTGATTTCGCATATGTGAAGAAGTATTTTGAATTTTTCTTTATTTCCTGAATTGCTTTCTGTTCTAACTGCCTTTCTTCAGTTTCATATGAGTGTTTCAATTTCCGCTCGATTTCTTCAATCTCCCTATTTAAATTATTCCTTCTTTGACGGGAAATTCGTGTCTGCATAAGCAGTTCCGTTATTCTTTTCCTGCGTGTATAGTGTCGTCTGCGTTCTCTTTCTACGTTGGATCTCTTTCTGGCTTCCCTCAAAGGAACATGTTTCAGACAGACTTGATACACTTCCGAAGTCAGTTTTTCTATTCCTTCTTGTCATGTTCACAGAAAATGGTACCATCCGTTTTCTATGTGCGGCGGCTGGACGCCACTAGAGAAGGTAAACAACACACAGGACGCCTGCCAAGCTTGGGAGCTACTCTATCATGTAATCGTCTGTTAAGTATTAAAGTCAGTAACCAGGAATGACTTTACATCAACCTTACTACCAAGAGTATCTCAGCTATACACAGACACCACACTGGCGACGAAGATGAACTGGGAACGCAGGTATTTTGTTCAACAAAACACAAGGAAGGAGCATGCTGTCTCTCCCAGAGAAGGAAGGAGAAGCTGTCTGTGAGCACCATACCCGATGCTGTATGCAACCCCATGCTGTGTGCTGACTGTTGCTGTGTGCTGATCGTTGCTGTGTGCTGGCCGTTGCTGTGTGCTGGCCAATGCTGTGTGCTACCCAAGCTGTGCTGAGTGTTGCTGTGAGAGAGGAATCTGCCGACGCTGTGTACGAAACGACGTTTTGATGCAGTGTACAAAACCCGATGTTTTGGTTACGAAACGACGCTTCGTGCTACAAAATTCTTCACGCTGTGAACCAACTGCTGCCTACTGCTGCCAACTGCTGCCTACTGCTGCCTACTGCTGCCTACTGCTGTACCTACTGCTGCCTACTGCTGCCAACTGCTGCCAATTGCTGTACCAACTGCTAACAACTGCTGTGTTGCTGTGAGTAGGAACAACACATGTACACAAGGGCTAGGTAAGAAGTCAGTTGCTGCTGTGTTGTGCACTGTTGTGAACTTTTGCATTAAAATGCTTGTGTGCTTTGCAAAATTAAAGTAATTACAGTGAATTCTTGAATAACATATACAGTGCAGTAAGTGTTATATATTCTGAGGAACATTTTAAGTGATAAGTTTAAATTTATTCAGTAAAAATGGCAAATATACCTCAGTTTCCTGCATTTGATCCTGACTGTGACCAGACAAACCTGTCACAGAGGTGGGTCAAATGGCTTAAAAGGTTTGAAAATTTGTTGATAGTTTCTGATATCAAAAGTGCTGAAAGAAAGCGTGCATTTCTGCTTCATTATGCAGGTGATAGAGTTTGTGATATCTTTGATACACTGAAAGACACTGGTGGTGCCAAAGATTATGACACTGCCAAGGCTAAATTAACTGAGCATTTCAAACCAAGGCAAAATACTGCTATGGAAATTATGCATTTCAGGAGAGCAAAACAACTCTCTAATGAAACTGTTGATCAATACCATACACGTCTGCAGGGTTTAGCAGCCCACTGTGAGTTTGCTGATGTTGACAAGGAAATCAAACAGCAAATAATTGAAACATGCACATCTACACGTCTTCGTCGAAGAGCTCTAGAACTTGTTGATGATGAAAGTTCTCTTAACAAGATACTGGATATGGCTCGTCGAATGGAAGATGCTGCACGTGATGCTCGTATCATGGAGTGCAGTGCCAGCAACGGTTCTGCCACTGTTACTAACAGTCAAGAAGTATGTAAGGTTCAGGGAGTACACCATGATCATAGAAGATATCATGCCAAACCTAACATTAAATTGAGCCGAGAACCACATCACAACTTTATTTATTTATTTATTTATTTATTTATTCATATACAAGAAGGTACATTGGGAATGTGAGAATATATAATATGGTAATTACAATCTTGTAAAGCCACTAGTACGCGCAGCGTTTCGGGCAGGTCCTTAATCTAAGAAAATTTTTAGTAGGTAAATACTAGCAAAAATTATAAAAAAGAAATGATAACAGTTACATGGCAAGAAAAGAAAAAAGAAAAAAAAAGATGAGAGAAAATTGTAGGTACAGTATAATAAAGCACTTAGGTAGCTAAGATTGATTGCAATGAAGGCTTGAATGGTAGTTGACAAAATTTGGTAGGCACAATACAGCAAATGGCTAGCACATAAAGGAAGACAGCAATGAACACAATGATAAGGTTGTTTGGGTTAAATACATAAGAATTAGGAGATTGGGTAACACTAGATACAGAGCAAAAAATAAAGCTCAGTGTAGGAAACTAAGAAGATGAAATTAAGTACTTTTTGGTTTTGTTTTTAAATAAGGCAAAAGTTTTACAGTTTTTCAATTCACTAGGGAGTGAGTTCCATAGACTAGGTCCCTTAATTTGCATAGAGTGTTTACACAGATTAAGTTTGACCCTGGGGATATCAAAGAGATATTTATTTCTGGTGTGGTGATAATGGGTCCTATTACATCTGTCCAGAGAGAGTTTCAGAGCATGGTTTGCATTTAAGAACAGGGTTTTGTAGATGTAGTTGACACAAGAGAATGTGTGGAGGGAGTTAATATTTAGCAAGTTTAGGGATTTAAACAAGGGAGCTGAGTGTTGTCTGAAAGCAGAGTTAGTTATTATTCTGATAGCAGATTTTTGCTGGGTGATGATGGGCTTAAGGTGGTTTGCAGTGGTAGACCCCCATGCACAGATACCATAATTAAGATAGGGGTAGATTAGAGCATAATAGAGAGAGAGGAGAGCAGAGTTAGGAACATAATATCTGATTTTGGAGAGTATACCAACTGTCTTAGAGACTTTCTTAGTTATGTGTTGAATGTGGGTGCTGAAGTTGAGTCTCTTGTCTAGGAATAGGCCAAGAAACTTGCCATCATTTTTATTACTGATGTTAATGTTGTCTATCTGTAGCTGAATTGCATTTGATGATTTGCTTCCAAATAAGATGTAGTAAGTCTTTTCGATGTTTAATGTTAGTTTGTTAGTTGACATCCATAAGTGGACTTTTTTTAATTCATTATTCACAACATTATTTAGTGTATGTGGGTTGAGGTCTGAATAGATAAGAGTAGTATCGTCAGCAAACAATATAGGTTTGAGAATATTAGAGACATTAGGCAGATCGTTTATATATATAAGAAATAGAAGAGGTCCTAAGATACTGCCCTGTGGCACTCCAACGGTAATTGGTAGAGTGGAAGAAGTTGTTTCATTGATAGTTACATATTGGTGTCTGTCACTAAGATAGGATCGGATGTAGTCAAGGGCAAGGCCTCGGATTCCATAATGCTGGAGTTTAAGTAAGAGGTAGTTGTGATTAACAGTATCAAAGGCTTTTCTTAGGTCAATGAAGAGTCCAATCGGAAACTCATTTTTGTCAAGTGCTGAGTAGATTACGTCAAGGAGACTAATGATTGCATCGTTGGTGCTCTTTTGGGACCTGAAGCCAAACTGGCAGGGGCTGAGTATGTCGAATTTTACGAGGTAGGAATAGAGCTGTTTGTAAATAATTTTTTCAAATATTTTTGATAGAATGGGTAGATTTGATATTGGTCTATAATTGTTTATGTCCGCCGGATTGCCTCCTTTATGGACTGGCGTTACTCTTGCTTTTTTGAGGATATCAGGGAAGGTGTGACACTCTATAGATTTGTTGAACAGTAGGGCTATGGGTGGGGCAAGGGCATGGGAGGCTCTCTTGTATACAATGGACGGAATTTCACTGGTGTTCCCTGCCTTTGTTTTTAGAGAGTGTATGATGGACACAACATCTTCCGGGCTGATTGGTGAAAGGAGAAGAGAGTTTGGATAGCTGCCTGAGAGATATGTGTTAATATGTGTCTGAGTCTGTGGGATTTTACTGGCAAGATTAGCACCAACCGATGAAAAGAAACTATTAAATTCATTTGCCATTTCTAAATCAGTTGACGGTATATCCCCATCCTTGTAGAGTTTTATTTGGTTATGTGAGTGTTGTTTAGTTCCTAGGATACTAGAGATGGTTTTCCAAGTGCTTTTCATGTTGCCTTTTGCTTCATTGAATCTATTCACATAATATGCAAGTTTTGCCTTTCTTATGATACTGGTAAGCATTGATGAGTACCTTTTAGCTACTTCCTTTGAAACTAGGCCAATCCTAAGTTTCTTTTCATATTCATGTTTCTTGTTGATTGAATTGAGAATGCCGCTTGTGAGCCATGGATTGTTTAATCTTTTGTCAGTTACTTGCTTGGTAAGAAGGGGACAATGAAGGTTGTAGAGGCTTAGAGTTTTGGAGAGGAAGAGGTTAGCTAATGAATTTATATCCTGGGTATTATTGAATTCAGAATCCCAGTTAATATTGTGAAATGCATCTGTAAGATTGCCCAAAGCTGATTCACTGTGTAGCCTAAATGAAAGTTTCTTGCTTTTTGGTGGTGTTATGTCCATGTTCGCTATGAGAAAGGTAGGATAGTGGTCAGTTGTTCTGTCGTAGATTATACCAGATACAAGGGGAGCTGTTATGTTTGTCCATATGTGGTCCAAGGTAGTGGCTGATGTTTGAGTGACTCGGGTAGGTTTGGTGATTGTGGGGATTAGCATACAGGAGTTCATGCTGTTAAGGAAATAGTCAACTTGAGAGCAATTTTGTTGACCCAGGTCAATATTAAAGTCTCCTCCCAGAATGATGTGGTTTTTGTTGAGATTGTTGTTTATAATAAGATTACTTAGGTTGTCTGAGAAAGAAGCTATGTTAGTATTGGGAAATCTATAGATGGCTCCAATAGTCAATGAGGATTTAAGGGATTTAATTGTAAACTGAGCAAAAGTATATTCACAGTAGTCATCTCTGTCACTAATAATACTGTTGCAGATAAATGTATCTCGGTAATATATAGCTGTGCCACCACCTTTTTTATTTGGCCTACAGTTATGAATGGCTTTATAACCAGCTAAGTTGTAGAGTTGGGTATAGTCTTTATTTAGCCAAGTTTCTGTTAGAATAATGAACGATAAGTTAGTACCTAGTGCTGTGAGTAATGCATTTAAATCGTCAAAATGTTTACCAAGTGATCTAACATTTTGGTTGTAAACTGATAAACAGGTGTTATTTTGGAGTTTGTTTTTAGCCTGGTGTGCTGTGAAATACTTGCAATAATGATGATCAATGTGCTGGTTGGTGTAGATATGAGACAGAAGATTTTGATCAGGATCAATATCAGTGTGCATAGAGATGCAGAGGGATCACGATACAAGATACATGATATAGCAAAACACAAGAATAAAAGCAAATACAATAAAATAGTAACAATTTAGAAGTAAAATAGAGATCCAATAGATAGCCAGGAAGGACACAGAAGTTAGATAAAATAAAAAAAAAAAAAATCAGTAGAGACTGACAATATAAATGTAAAATAAAAAATAAGAAAAATAATAATCATAAAGTAAAATGAACTTGAGGATAATTAGCTTAGTAATGGTTAATTAAAATCCTATAGTTGGTATGAACCTAAGAAAACAAAGTGAGCTCAAATAGATAATTCCGAAAAAAAAGAAAAAAAAGATATATATTACTCAGATATATGTATATCTGAGTAAATCTTGAATTTTACTCTAATATAAATCTAAGTGTAAAAATAAACAGGGTGAGAGTATATTAATGTGGAAGATTTTACTATGATACTGTGGTAGATGATATAAACAATTATACTATTACTTAATTCCAATAAATGATTACAAGAAACAAATACCAAGTTACTTTAAATATAACAGGGTAATAAGATCCCTAGGTTTAGTGACAAGGGGATTAACTAAGAACAAATAATTAAGAGTAAAAAACAGGCATAGATGACAAACAAAAATAAAAATAAAAATTAAAATAAAAACCTTTGGAAAGGAAAGGCAGAGCTTAAGTACACTTTGGTTGTATGTGAGACTACAAATTATGATCTGGTTATTCAGCTGATATCCCACAGTCAGCCAGGAAGGAAGTGAGGTGAGCCTCAGTGGTTATAACATAAGTTTTTCCAGAGTCAGTCTTCCTAGCTATTAACTGGAGTCGTGGAACAAGACTCAAGCAGTCACAACGACTCACATCAGAGGTTGTCAATAATAAATGTTACAATTGTGGAGGAGACTACCCACACCAAGATAATGTTTGTCCTGCACAAGGTAAGAAGTGCTATGAGTGTGGAAAACTAGGTCATTTTGGTGCTATGTGTCGTTCCGCACTAAAGAAACCACAATCAATAAATAAAAGCAATGTACGAGGATCAAGTCATAGGAGTCGAGGTGGCAAACACAATATTGCACCTCAAATCAAGAATGTTAATAATATACAAGACAACATTTCATTACAACCAGTCTCAGATGACAGTGAATGTGATTATATTTATGGAGTACAATCAATCACAAAATGGAATGATCTTCCAAACAACCCAGAGACTATAGTATACATTGCTGGCATTTGTCTCAAAATTCTCATTGACACTGGATCAAACATTGACACCATTGCTGAGTGCCACTATGAAAAATTTAAAAAACAATTCCCAAAGCTTGAAAACTATAATGGCAAAGCCACTGCCTATGCTTCAAAGGTAGCCTTACCAGTGATTGGAACTTTCACTGCAGAGATTAAGTCAAAGAATGCAATGCTCATTACTACATTCCATGTTGTTAGGAATGCAAAGGAGTCTTTACTCAGTTACAAGACTTCAACCAAATTGGGGCTACTTCAGCTTTCTAATGCTGTAGCAGTGGAATCTGCAAACAATGTTGATGCTATTGTTGCTGAATTTTCTGATCGGTTTAAATCCATAGGTTGTTATACTGATAGCAAGGTACATCTGCATATCAACCCAGATGTAATTCCAGTTGCCCAACCACATCGCCGACAACCATTCCATACTCGCAAGAAAGTCGATGCCGAACTGGATAGGCTGATAGAACTAGATATCATTGAACCGGTAACAGGCCCAACACCATGGGTAAGCCCAATTGTCACTCCACCAAAGCCGAAGAATCCAGATGAGATACGCATTTGTGTAGACATGCGTGTTCCCAACAAGGCAATAATGCGTGAACGCCATCCTACACCCACTGTAGATGATATGATTTACCGCTTGAATGGTGCAACTGTATTCAGCAAGTCGATGAATCAGACTGATGAGAGTCGATTCATCACAACGTTTACGACACATCGAGGTCTGTATAGGTACAAGCGCCTGAGTTTTGGTATTAACAGTGCTGCTGAGGTATTCCAGCACATCATCAGCCAGGTATTGCAAGATATACCTAATGCTGACAACATGTCTGATGACATCATTGTTTATGGCCGTACCCAAGCTGAACACGACAAAGCTCTTCGTGCAACATTGCAACGCTTACGAGAAAAGAATTTGACGCTAAGCCGAGCAAAGTGTGAGTTCAATAACATAAAATTGAATTCTTTGGACATGTACTTAGTGACAAAGGTCTATCTCCAGATCCTAAGAAAGTTGCAGATATCAAGAATGCTGCACCTCCTTCAACATCCACTGAAGTACATAGTTTTCTGGGAATGGCAAACTACTGTTCTCGCTTCATTCCAGATTTTGCTACCATTACGAAGCCTCTACGTGAGCTCCTGAAGAAAAATGCATCATGGTACTGGAGCGATGTCGAGCAAAATGCATTTGATGCTGTGAAAGATGCACTAGTAGAAAATGCGACTGCTGCATACTTTGATCCATCAATGGACACTGAGTTAACGGTGGATGCTAGTCCTGTTGGTTTAGGTGCTGTGTTAGCCCAACACAAACCTGGTCAACCAGATTCAAGAGTAGTAATTGCCTACGCCAGCCGTTCTCTCACAGATGTTGAGCAACGATACAGTCAGACAGAGAAGGAAGCTCTTGCTCTTGTATGGGGCTGTGAACACTTCAATGTGTATCTGCTTGGTGCACCCTTTACCACGATAGTCACTGACCACAAACCGTTGGAGACCATCTTCAATAATCCAAAGTCCAAACCACCAGCTCGCATTGAGAGATGGGCTCTTCGTCTGCAACCATACAACTTTACGGTGAAATACAAGCCAGGTGCAGGCAATCCCGCTGATTACATCAGTCGACATCCTGCCAACAGTTTCACCATCACCAAGCATCAGCAAGTTGCCGAGGAATATGTACACTCTGTAACCTGTGATGCAGTCCCTAAGGCTCTCACTCTTGATGAAATCCGTACTGCAACCCTAGAGGACCCAACTCTGCAAGCAACAGTGGATGCATTGACTAAGAAAAAGTTTCCACGCATCCCACCCTCAGGAGTTGACCAAGATGCATTCAAAGCACTTGAACGCATCCAGACAGAATTAAGTGTTACGCAACAACGCGACACCGTGCTGCGAGGTACTCGTATCGTCATTCCAGCTGTTCTCCAGCAACGTGCTCTGAAGCTTGCACATCAAGGACACCAAGGTCTTGTAAGGACCAAACAGCTGCTACGAGAAAAGGTGTGGTTTCCTGGCATTGATCGTCAAGCTAAGGACATGCAAGATGCCTGTGTCCCTTGCCAAGCTGCAGTGGATACTTCAAGACCAACACCTCTACAACCTTCACCACTACCTGCTGCACCATGGATGGAAGTATCGATGGATTTCTGTGGACCGCTACCAACTGGAGAGTACTTGATGGTAGTCATTGATGATCACTCACGTTATCCAGAAGTAGAAATCATCACTTCCACATCTGCAAAGGCTGTCATCCCGAAACTCGACAAGATCTTTTCAAACTTTGGCATTCCTGAAGTTGTCAAGACGGACAATGGACCGCCATTTAATGGACAAGACTTTGTCAACTTTGCTGAGCATATTGGATTCAAACACCGCCGTGTGATGCCACTACATCCTCAAGCAAATGGAGAAGTAGATAGATTCATGCAACCTCTCATGAAAGCTGTACGCTGTGCTCATGCCGAAGGACGATCCTGGAAACAAGCTATGTATGCTTTTCTCAGGAACTACCGTGCAACACCGCATGGAACACTGGGCAAGTCGCCTGGCGAACTTTTATTTGGACGTCCTATGAGAATCGCACTACCTGTCATGCCAGCCAAGGTAACGGATAAACATCTCGCTCAGAAGACGCTTGGCTAGTGAGCTCGCTCGCTCACTAGCCAAGGGCAAAATGAAAATTGCTCATGATCAACGTGCAAAGGAACAATTCATAAAGGTTGGAGATACTGTTCTCGTTAAAAAGAAAAAAGAGGGAAAGTTAGATATGCCGTATGATACAAAACCATATAAAGTGATTAGTGTAAAAGGAACTATGGTAACAGCGAGTAATAGAGATCATAGTATAACACGTAATATGGCTTATTTCAAAGTGATTCCAAATAGTGTAGAAAATGATGAAGTGCAAAGTCGTGCAAAAGAAAAAGAAAAAATGAGTTATAACTCGATAAACAATTCATCGAGGGATGTTTTTGTATTTAAGGACTCTCGTCCAAAACGTCATGTTAAACGCCCTACACGATATGATGATTAATTGTGTTCCTATGTAATGCAAAGTATTTACTTGTTATGCTGAACTAAATTTAATATTGTTTGAATAATGCAGATCTCTCATTCAATATTGTGTAACTTTGTATTACAGTTTCTTTCATGTTTGTTTAACATTGCATATGTATTTTTAACATTGAAATCCTTTGTGGTAAAGATTGTTTAAATTCTTTGTGTGTTTAATTAATGTTAAATGTATGCAATATCTCTTGATATGTTAATAACTTACTTTGTGTCAATAACTTTGCTTTGTGCTACAAGCATGGTAGACATCCTGTATTCATTCTTTTTAAAGAAAAGGAGGGATGTCATGTTCACAGAAAATGGTACCATCCGTTTTCTATGTGCGGCGGCTGGACGCCACTAGAGAAGGTAAACAACACACAGGACGCCTGCCAAGCTTGGGAGCTACTCTATCATGTAATCGTCTGTTAAGTATTAAAGTCAGTAACCAGGAATGACTTTACATCAACCTTACTACCAAGAGCATCTCAGCTATACACAGACACCACACTTCTGTAGGACTTTTATTACTTAAAACAGTTTCCCATGGAATGTTTGTAAGTTCCCTGTTTATTATCTCCCAGTCTATCCTTTTATTATTAAAATTGAATTTACTGAATAGCCCCTCTCGCTTTATCAACGTTTTAGGTCTATTCTGAGTATTGATGGTAGTTTGCACTTCAATGAGCTTGTGATCTGAATATGTGGTATCTGATATCGTAATGTCTCTGATAATGTCTTCATTGTTCGTAAAGACCAGATCTAGAATATTTTCATTTCTCGTTGTAATCCACCATCCAATAGCCGGAACGATATGAAAGGTAATAAACGCCATGCCTATTACAATGACCCCAAACTGCGTACTTTGAAACGAACTGCCAGACGAGTTGGGTTTGCATATAGGGAAACACGTACGCCAGCAATGCTCAAGCTCTTTCAGAAAGCCCTAGCCAAGGCGAGGGAGCGCATGACAGAGCTCATTCAAGATAACTGGGAAACTTTTGTTAACAGTCTCAACTCTCACACCCCCCTCAGCCAGGCATGGAAGGATATTAAAAGAATTAAAGGCGATAAGATCGGCCAAGTAGCACACCCTCACCCTCTACACAGAGCAAACGAGTTAGTCGATGCTTGGGCAACCACCTCTAGCTTCAATAATCTTCCCCCAGATACAGTTCAGATTAAATGCTGGTTACGGAGATCGAGAAAGGCTCGTTGACTTCATGCTCCACAAGGAAGATGAATGCAACGTGCCATTTACTGAGTTTGATTTACTCGCGGCCCTAAACAAAGGCAAAGCCACATCCCCCAGTGAAGATGGTATCACTTATGACATTGCGTCTGCTCCCTTTAGTACCAGGGAATCCCTTGCTTGAGCTGTATAATATGAGCTATGTTACTGGGAAACTTCCTATCTCTTGGACCAACAGTATAATCATTCCAATTCCCAAGCCAAATCAAGAGAATGCTTTCCGCTCAATTTCCCTTACTAGCTGCATTTGCAAAACATTCGAGAGAATGGTCCTAAACCGTCTCCTCCATAGAATATGAACCATGCTATCCCCCCAGATATATGGCTTCATGCATGGAAGGAGTGTGCATCATTGCATCACCACCTTTCTTACCCTGCACACTGAAAAGTCATATACCACCTTCCTAGATCTTAAGTCTGCCTTTGATATCGCAAATAGACATGTTATCTTGAGTGAGCTTGCAAGAATGAATATTGGTGGTCGGCTTCTTTGTTGGATCAGGGGTTACTTATCCAACAGGAAGTCATCTGTATTTGTCCAGGGGCATAGGAGTGTAACAAGAGACTTTGAACTAGGTACCCCGCAGGGTGGTGTCCTCAGTCCTACCTTATTTAATATCTTAATAAACACGCTGTTAAACTCTATACCGAGCAAACCCAACGTCCACATCATTAGCTATGCTGATGATATAATGATACACACCACTGGGTATGCTAACACGCAGAACACTCTTAACTCTGTATTAGACTCATGTCAGGATCTAGGTTTAATTATCTCAGCAGAGAAAACAAAGATACTAAATCGGCGCCCACCCAGGCAGGGAGGAGCTGTTCGCAAGATGCAACTGTCCGATGGCTCCCAGCTTGACTATGTAAACAGATTCAAATACCTTGGCCTTNGGGAGAGAGTGGGTGACATCAAAGCTAAGTACGTGTAAGTCATCAAAGCTAAGTGTCACTCATCAAAGCTAAGTGTCAGTAATCAAAGCTAAGTGTCAGCTCATCAAAGCTAAGTGTCAGTCATCAAAGCTAAGTGTCAGTCATCAAAGCTAAGTGTCAGCTCATCAAAGCTAAGTGTCAGCTCATCAAAGCTAAGTGTCAGTAATCAAAGCTAAGTGTCAGCTCATCAAAGCTAAGTGTCAGCTCATCAAAGCTAAGTGTCAGTAATCAAAGCTAAGTGTCAGCTCATCAAAGCTAAGTGTCAGTCATCAAAGCTAAGTGTCAGTAATCAAAGCTAAGTGTCAGCTCATCAAAGCTAAGTGTCAGTCATCAAAGCTAAGTGTCAGTCATCAAAGCTAAGTGTCAGTCATCAAAGCTAAGTGTCAGCTCATCAAAGCTAAGTGTCAGTCATCAAAGCTAAGTGTCACTCATCAAAGCTAAGTGTCAGTCATCAAAGCTAAGTGTCAGCTCATCAAAGCTAAGTGTCAGCTCATCAAAGCTGTCAGCTCATCAAAGCTAAGTGTAAGTCATCAAAGCTAAGTGTCAGTCATCAAAGCTAAGTGTCAGTCATCAGCCCTAAGTGTCAGTCATCAAAGCTAAGTGTCAGTCATCAGCCCTAAGTGTCAGTCATCAAAGCTAAGTGTCAGTCATCAAAGCTAAGTGTCAGTCATCAGCCCTAAGTGTCAGTCATCAAAGCTAAGTGTCAGTCATCAAAGCTAAGTGTCAGCCATCAAAGCTAAGTGTCAGTTATCAAAGCTAAGTGTCAGCCATCAAAGCTAAGTGTCAGTTATCAAAGCTAAGTGTCAGTCATCAAGGCTAAGTGTCAGTCATCAAGCCTAAGTGTCAGTCATCAAGGCTAAGTGTCAGTCATCAAGCCTAAGTGTCAGTCATCAAGCTAAGTGTAAGTCATCAAGGCTAAGTTTCAGTCATCAAGCCTAAGTGTAAGTCATCAAGGCTAAGTGTCAGTCATCAAGCCTAAGTGTCAGTCATCAAGCCTAAGTGTCAGTCATCAAGGCTAAGTGTCAGTCATCAAGCTAAGTGTCAGTCATCAAGGCTAAGTGTCAGTCATCAAGCTAAGTGTCAGTCATCAAGGCTAAGTGTCAGTCATCAAGCTAAGTGTCAGTCATCAAGCTAAGTGTAAGTCATCAAGGCTAAGTTTTCAGTCATCAAGCTAAGTGTAAGTCATCAAGGCTAAGTGTCAGTCATCAAGGCTAAGTGTAAGTCATCAAGGCTAAGTTTCAGTCATCAAGCTAAGTGTAAGTCATCAAGGCTAAGTGTCAGCCATCAAAGCTAAATGTTAGTCATCAAAGCTTAGAGTCAATCATCAAGTCTAAGTGTGAGTCGTCCAAAATACAGTGTAGGTAGGATAGTAAAAAAAATACATTACCGTCGTAATTCACGTGTATCTATTTTGCACATTGTTTACAAAGATGTTGAAAAGCACAACAACAAACACACTGTGTTCATATGGTGCAAAGTAGGCCTACCTGTAGGTGTGTTGTACCCGTACACAGTAGGCCTACTGTACCCCATGAAGAGTAGGGCTACTGAGCTGGTGTACTCACCTAGTTGTGCTTGCGGGGGGGGGGGGAGAGGGGTTGAGCTACGGCTCTTTGTTCTCGCCTCTCAACTGTCAATCAACTGGTGTACTGATTCCTGATGTCTTGCAATATAACAAGAGTAGGCCAACTGGATTTTTAATGTATTTGAATAGGCCTACTGAAGTCTTATTGTGCTTAATGCGGTAAATACTAACATTACAGTTAGACTTCATTAAGTAAATATTGTCTTTGTACTTCATTAGACTGGGTGGGAGGGGGTGGGAAGGCGAGGGTGGTGGGGACGAGGGGGTAGGTGGGAAGGGGGGAAGGGAAAGATGGGAGGGCGTATGAAATAGGTAGCTGTCAACACCTCCAGCCTACTATCCATCACGTCCCCTCCTCATCGACTTCCCTTAACCACTACCGGCCATCGATACATCTCCTCCTTCCCTTTCCTCCCAACCTCTCCCCCCCCCTCTCCCTACCTGGCCCCCACCTCACTTCCGGAAGGCACGAGGGACGGAAGTGACGGTGTGTGAAGGCCAAGGAAGAAGGTGGTGTGTAGTGTGTGATCCGCCAATTTCGTCTCTGGAAGATGGAATTGTGATGATGTTGGAGTTGTAGCGCGGAGTTGACACAAGCAGGGGAAGACATGTTGCATTAGGCTATCAATATGCTGGGAAACATGTACACCTGTCGATTGATGGTTAAGAGGCGGGGCCAAGGATCTTAAGTTCAACTTCTGCAAGCTCAGTTAAGTGCATATTCAAAAACACACATGCACACAAAATGGAAATAAAAAAGGAAGAAATGGTCGCGATATACAAAATACTCAGGAAAGTTAACAAGCTAGGCAACAATTTTATATTAGAAGTACAGGAACATGATAACACAGATGGAAACTAAGTGGAGTGGAATGACTCATAAAGTGAAGTGGTGAAAGTGGACTTCATTCACGGATTCAAATAGATAAGTCAGAACCGAAAGACTCCAGGATCTTGAACTGTAGCTGGTCGAATGTCCAGAGGCGGGACCCAAGAGATAGAATTGAACTCCACTTTCAGCACCTGTGACTGGAGGTGGCGTCCAGCACCTGTGGTTCAAGGTCAATTGTTTGTGACTCGCTTTATGAGTATTTCTTTACTATACGGAATCACTCTCTCACTCAGTTTCTCTTGGGATAGGCTGTCTCGATCCACCTTGTCTATTTCCTTCAATATCTTCTACATTGTAATCATGTCATTTTCGTGTCGATGTCGTTAAGCCTAGTTCTCTTCTTTCGTTGCATATTCTTATTTTGGTTTACAAGATTTAGGTGAGTACTGCTAAATGAGTAATGTTAGGAAAGTATTGCTAGAGTGGTACTGCTTAGTAAGTACTATTAGGGAAGTACTACTAGCCGAATACCACTAGGGTAGATCTCTGGTAGGGAAGTATTACTAGAAAAGTATTGCTAGTGACTTACTACTAAAGGAAGAAGTACTCCTAAAGGGGAAATTGCTAGGGAGAGGGGGGGGGGTGCTGCTTTGTGCCTTAAGATGCTGCTAGGGAAGTATGCCTGGGAAGTACAGCTAGGCGAGTACACATGGACAAAACAGAGGGAAGCGGCTTAGAGTCGGTGACAGACAAACACACGCTGACAACCCGCTGAAATGTCCTTCCTTGACCCATGTCACGTGAGCTGACCGCCCCGTCAGCTGACCTTACATTCACTCCTGGAAAATAAAGTGCCAGTGCAGTAGATGTCCTTACGAAAAATAGGACGAGGAAGAGTAGGAGGAGGATGTCTAGGTGTTGGAGAGAAGGCTAGGAGGAGGAGGAGAGACGGGCATGGACATTGAGGTCCGTAATAATAGGATAGAGGAAACTGCAGGATGTCCAGGCGAAGCATCCCTCCACCCCTCTCCTATTACATATGCTCAGCCACTTGGGTTGGACGGTAGAGCGACGGTCTCCCGTCATGCAGGTCGGTGTTCAATCTCCGACCGTCCAAGTAGTTGGGCACCATTCCTTCCCCCTCGTCCCATCCCAAATCCTTATCCTGACCCCTTCCAAGTGCTATATAGTCGTAATGACTTGGCACTTTTCCCGTGATAATACCCTCCCCCCCTCCCCCCCTCCCTTCCTACTAACCTAATATTAAAACATTTAAGCAACCTCCATGTCTAATGTGTCTTCACAACTTGATCCAAAAATAAACCCACTCAATTTCTAAACTAGTATTTGCCCAAATCTTTTCCGAAGGAAAAGTTGAATGTGTACTCGTTGTTTCTCGTTCTATTTTGTTTTGATATACTTAGCACCCTATACAAATTCTTGTAATGAGCTTCAATCTTTTTGCATACATTAATCATGTCACCCTCTTACTCTTCGCCTTTCCGGAGAATGTAAATGAAGCTTTTTTTCAAACTCTTGGTGATATGAGGCGCCCGATGCCCGCGATTACCTGTGTTTTCCTTTCTTGTTCGCTCTCTGTAAAATTTGTCGTCATTCTGTAGCATGGGGCTCAAAACTGAATAAATAAATAAATAAATATGTTTATTCAGGAAAGGTACATACATAAAGAGTTTTTACATAAGTGGATCGATTTATAGATAGAGCTAGTACATACAATGCCTAAAGCCACTATTACGCAATGCGTTTCGGGCAAGAAAACATTAATATCTAAAACTTAATACTAATTGAGCAAAAAGAATAAAATGTTTTGAGAACAGATACAAATAAAGGTACAAAAAAAAGGGGGGAACATGACTGAAAAGCAGCACAAATACAATATGTAGACAAACAGCGTTGAATAAAAAAAAAATAAAAATAAAATAAGACATGGGTTGGCAATAGAGGGGTAAGGTAGGTTACAGGGAGTTTATCAGGTAGTGTTTAGTTTTAATCTTAAACTGGTTGAGAGAGGTACAGTCTTTAACATGGTTGGGAAGGTCATTCCACATTCTGGGTCCCTTGATTTGTAGAGCATTTCTAGTTTGATTAAGTCGTACTCTTGGAATATCAAAACTGTATTTATTTCTGGTGTGGTGCTCATGGGTTCTGTTACAGCTTTCAATGAAGCTTTTGAGGTCAGGATTGGCATTACAGTTCAGCGTTTTATATATGTATAATACACATGAGAGAATGTGCAGTGACTTAATATCTAACATATTGAGAGATTTGAGTAGGGGTACCGAGTGATGTCTGGGGCCAGAGTTGGATATTGTCCTAATAGCAGCTTTGTGTTGAGTAATTAGAGGACGTAAATGATTTTGGGTAGTAGAACCCCAAGCACAAATACCATAGTTGAGATATGGATAGATGAGGGAGTAATAGAGAGTCACCAGGGCAGGGCGGGGTACATAATATCTGATCTTAGAAAGAATGCCAACAGTTTTTGAAACTTTTTTTGATATATTTAGAATGTGTCCCTGGAAATTAAGCTTGTGATCAATGAGAACGCCAAGGAATTTGCCATCTAATTTGTTACAAATTTGGGTATTGTTAATCTTGAGATTTATTTGATTAGAGGATTTATTGCCAAACAGAATATAGAAAGTTTTGTCAATGTTAAGGGTGAGTTTGTTGGCAGTTAGCCAAAGATGGACTTTATTAAGCTCGGTATTTACTGTGGCATTTAGAGCAAGGGGATCAGGACTGGAGTAAATGAAGGTTGTGTCGTCAGCAAATAGAATTGGTCTAAGGTGTTGGGAGGCATTTGGAAGGTCATTAATGTAGATGAGAAAAAGGAGAGGGCCAAGTATACTGCCCTGAGGAACACCAATGTTGATGGGTAGGGTAGGAGAAATTGAATTGTTCACAGAAACATTTATTTTATTTATTTATTATATTTATATTTATTTAATGCAACATTTCTTCCCCTGCTGGTGTCAACTCCGCGCTACAACTCCCACATTACCATCATCACAATTCCATCTTCCAGAGACGAAGATGGAATTGGCGAATCACACACTACACACCACCTTCTTCCTTGGCCTGAAGAATAACATATACTGCATACTGCAAAAGCTTTTTGTTATGAGTCCTTCTAGCCTAACTGCCTCGTTTTAAAGATTACAATATATGGATTTCTTGGCTTCAGACCCTTACCACTGATGATATCCAGATGTTTGTCGTATTCAGACTTGGTAGTTGCAGCACCGTCAAGCTGATTATTTATGTGAATTAACCAGAGGGTCAACCATCTCCATTGGACTTGGTGGAGACAGGAAGTCAGCTGCTTGTTAAAGGTACCGGAACGGTTTCTCTCTAGCGGCTGCCGAAAAAAATAGTACATTGTGTCGGGGACAGGCAGCTAGTGTATATATACATGTTAAGCTTATATCGAGGTCCTATTTCCCTCGTCCCCCACTAGGAGGCAACTCCACAACAAGCTGACTAACTGATACCTATTTACTGCTAGGTAAACAGGAACATTTAGTGATAGAAAACGCGCCCAACCGTCTGGGAACTGAACCTGGGATTCCCGATTGTGAGTCGCGAACGAACCCGACTGTACCACCAGGACTCATGGTTGCTGCAGGAGGCCCCCTTCAAGCCGGCAAAGCAAAGTCAGCCAGTCTGGTGAACAAGTGGTATAGGTGCGCTTGTGATGGAAATATGTTGTGGGAAGGTATAACAAAACTATATATTTAGTGGTAGAGATTAAGGACCTGTCCGAAACGTTATGCTTGCTATTGGTTTTACAAAAATGTAAGAACTCTTGTTTATTATTATTAAAAAATATTACACCGTACACCTGCGTACCTACCCCCGATTCTCCTTTCCATCACTGGATGTCAGAGATTTTAAACTGTTAATGCAGTCAGCTAACTGCAGGTGCTGTATTTATCTTGTTCAGACATAGATTATTTCTAATTCTAGGCCTAGGGCTGGTCTCTACGACCCGTTATATGTCGGAATAAAGCCTCTATCCAACATGTAATTATTGTCATTCTTTTTTCCCCCCTATTTCAGTTCAAATCGTGCTCTTAATCTCAATTAGTTATTAAGTGTTTTCCCCCCACCTCTTGCCTGAAACGCACTTTGCTGTGCGTATTAGTGGCTTTAGGCGTAGTATATACTAGCTGTATCTACAAATCCAGCATTCTGTTTGTAACTCATTTTGTATGTATGTACTTTTACCTGAATAAACATTATAATTATCATAAAGTTTCTCGAAAGAGAGAATTCAGTAGTTACCATATTTTCGAGATTTAAAGAAAACTATTAGCCTGTGCACGATGTGTGGGATAAACTAATACAAAATGGAGGCTAATAATAATAATAATAATAATAATAATAATAATAATAATATAATATAATAATAATAATAATAATAATAATAATTATTATTATTATTATATTAATTGTGTCTGGGGGACAGTCAACCAGAGTGTAGTCATGCACGTTAGGCTTATATCGAGTTCCCCCAGGTCAAATTACTGACCCCGCCCAGGATGTAACCCACAACAAGCCCACTAACTCCCGAGTACCTAAATTTTAAATTTAAATTTTTCCCCGAGGGGTGAGTTTATTGGGCAGCGCCACTCATCTTGTGAGTGGACACACCGCCATAGCAGCATGTACAACACTCCCCAATAGGAAGAAAACCCGCTGGGTTGTTCATCCTGTCACTTGTACCCAGACACAGCTGGGACTTGTTTAACTGTCTCAAGTGAACAGCTCCTCAAACAAGAAGATTAACATCTATCAACCCTTAAAAGCTTACGTTATCTTGCGGGTGCAAAATGGGGAAATCTTTTAAGAACAGTATCAATATTTGACAAATAATGTTTTCCTAACTCAAACAATGTGGGGTTTATGTTTTGTTTCTACACATGTTTCTAATGTCTCTCAGGTGTTCACATTCACGTAGATAATGGTCAAGGCGGTGTCCATCACTCTCACCACTTACTGCTATGTAAACAGGACCATTAGGTTATAGGAAATGTGCCCAACCATTTCTGTCCTGCCCGGGATTCAAACCCGAAGTTCTCGATTGAGAGTCGAGAACGAACTCGACTGTACTACCGGGACCCCTCATTAAATTAAATTAATTAAATTAATTTTGTTTATTTAGAAAAAGTACATACATAGTTGATTTACAAACATTTACAACACAAAATGTTGGATTTATAGATAAAGCTAGTGCATACAATACCTAAAGCCACTAATACGCATTGCGTTTTGGGTTTTAGGTGTATGGTGGGGGGAGGAAACAGAATAAAACTTAATAGTAATTGGGATTAGGTATAAATTGTATTGAAAAAAGGAATAAAAAATTAAAAAGGGGGGAATATGGCAGTTAGTCTTTTATTTTTGTTAGTTTAGTTCATTTATTATGCATGTCATTTATTATGCACCCCATACCCATCTTGTATGGTTTGCGGTAGCGTCTCAATCTCAAGGGAACATGGCAAAAATCAGCAATTGTATAAACTGGTGAACAGATGCAATGCAATGCAATCAGAGCTACCAATGTGCTTTAATATACCTATTAATCTCTCATTTTTTTTCTTGCAATGTATCTGTTCTTTTATTAATTCTGCTAGTTTACCTACTAGCAGAATTAATAAAGTTTATTAATTTACCTACTTAAAATTATCTGTTAGATTAAGGACCTGCCCAAAACGCTGCACATACTAGTGGCTTTACAAGAATGTAAATACTGTACAATGCTATCTATCCTCACAAACCCAATGTACCTTCTTGTATATAAATATATAAATAAATAACTAGCAAGACATGGCAGGAACATCCCTGATACTGTCTGGGATCATCCCAGAAGCTGTCTGGGATGATCTCTGACGTAGATTCGAATCCTTGTCATGGCTCTTGTGGATTTGTTCATTTGATGCATCACGCAATTATGATTTGTGTGTGTAATGAAGTAAGAGTGAAGAGGGAAAACGGCCTATTGACATAGCTCGAGTGCATGGGGGGAGTTGTGTAAAATCCTGGTTTGTGTCTCGGAGAGGCTGCAGGATCGAGTAAGTTCAGTAGAACTTCGGTTTCAACTCTTTTGACCAATGTCGTAGCTCAGTCGATAAAGGCAGCATCTGGGATGATCTCGGACGTAGGTTCGAATCCTCATCATGGCCCTTGTGGATTTGTTCATTAGAGCCTTAATCTAACAGATAATATTAAGTTGGTAAAGGACCTGCCCGAAATGCTATGCGTGTTAGCCGCTTTACAAGAATGTAAAAAAAATCAATGCTATGCACTGCAGACGATGAGTCACAATAACGTGGCTAAAATGTGTTGACCAGACCACACACTAGAAAGTGAAGGGACGACGACATTTCGGTCCGTCCTGGATCAATCTCAAGTTGATTGGTCTTGACTTGTCTTCACATTCTCACAATCGACTTGAGAATGGTCCAGGATGGACCGAAACGTCGTTGTCCCTTCACTTTCTAGTGTGTGTTCTGGTCAACATGCTATGCACTCTCATAAACCCAATGTACCTTCTTGTATATAAATAAATGATGTTCGTCCTGTGTTGTCGAAGATGACCATGCCTTCAATTAATGGGTTCAATTCATGACTTGCACTTAGTCATGGATTTGACTTGAAGTGAAGGAGAGTTACACAGCTTGTCAGCCTCACTCTCGAACCGGCCTATTTTGGTCCAGCAGGACAAGTCAAGTCAAGACGGCAGGAGATAGGGTAGATACCTTACCTACCTTACCTTGAGGATACCTTGAGGTGCTTCCGGGGCTTAGCGTCCCCGCGGCCCGGTCATCGACCAGGCCTCCTGGTTGCTGCACTGATAAACCAGGCTGTTGGACGCGGCTGCTCGCAGCCTGACGTGTGAGTCACAGCCTGGTTGATCAGGTATCCTTTGGAGGTGCTTATCCAAAGGATAAGGGTAGGATGCAGTGGATGGCCAGCAGTGTCCTACGTATCTCGCTGCGCCCTAGTTGCACTCCACAATGCTTTGCCGAGTCCGCCTTCCTGCCCATTGAACCATTCTCGTAGTTTCCTCCACGCAGTCTGTCAGTACCAGTTTTCACATAACGTAAGTAGACAAGCATGCGGAGGGTCTCAAACCTTCGGCTACCCTCACCTGGTTTTGCCGATGGTTTTTACCGACCCTTTTTGTAATATACATCAATAACATATATTTACCCCGAGGGCCACTATCTCTAGTAACCTCGATGGGGGACAAAGCTGGCAGCTGAATTTTAAACTCGAGTACTGTACTTTTTTGGCATTTGCATCTTATCAGATATGCATATAGAGACCTCACCTACATAAAATTGCATAACCTTTTCTGGAAAAGTTTCAATGCATATCAACAAAAATCAAAGAAAAAACATCTGAAGCCCAAGGTGTGGAATGAATACAATCCAAAAATTGTAAAGGAACTGGCCAACGAACTGTGTCTACCACTGAACATCTATTCACCTTTTTTTCTACCAAACTGAGGTATACACAACAGTGCTGCTGCTACCCTAATTCTATATGAAAATTACAGTGTAGATAAAAATCCTAGCTATAAGTTCATCTAACATCCCCATCTCGCAGAATGGTTAGTCATACATGGAATCATGAGAAATCTATTAGCCTGCACTAGCCAAACTTGGGTAGAACACAAAAATATCTTCCAATATTCGTGAGTGTATGAAGTAGTTACAGAGCTCAAAGTACCTCATACCACACAAAATAAGTATGGAGCAACACTTGGGAAATGTAGACATGCAACCAAATGGCTTCAGAACTGAAAAACAAGACCTATGATGAGAGGATAGAGGTGTCAATATGAGCTGGAAAATAAAAGAAAAAGTGATATGATCACTTGATCACTTTGTAGAAAATAGTAACAGGAATCAACAAAATTGACGAAGAATTCTTGAAAACTGCAACAAAGAACTTAACACTTTCGCCCGCTTCATAAGGAAAACTCACAAATGGACGAAGAAAATGACCCTCTATTTTGTGCAAATGGCTATCTACAATGCTTATGTGATGTACAACTACTACACAAAAAATACTAAACTATAATACTACATATACTAAAATACTAAATACTAAACATTTGTGGGCAGGAATTGGGAGTGTAGCTGGAAGGCGTCTGGGCGCTCACTCGCGTTTAACGCGTGGCCCGTCTTCAACTCGTCGGCGGGTGGAGCGTGACCAGGATTTTTATTTTATATGCTAATGTTCCTCTAGAGAATTCTATTGCAAACCCATTGATACCAAAATGAAAGACCTAGGACACAAATTGAGGTGACCAGAGTGAAAAAGAGTGAACACATTTTATCGCTTTTGCGCGCTCCTGGGTAACTCGTTTGTATTTTCTCAGTTTGCTGCGGGTAATTAGCCGGGCTTTTGGAGTTTATATGCATTTAGTGCTGTAGAGAATTCTATTGCGAACACAATGATACCAAATTTAATCTCGTAGGACGAGAATTAAGGTGACAAAGTTGAAATATACACTTTTCAGAATTAACGCGCGCTCCCGTGAAACGCTGGGACCCAAATCGCACAGTTGAGGGTGGCGTGCGGGGCACGCTAAAGTGTTAAGGTCACAAATTCAAGCTAAGGAAACAAGGCTACCATGAAAATATTAAAAGTTCACTTTTGCCAGCAGAGTGGCAGACAGTTGGAACAAGAAAGCAGGTGGTGGATGCCAAAATCATCAGGAATTTCAAAGCATCATATGACATTACTGGGAAGATGCGACACCACGAGCGAAGCTGTCATCGTGCAAGCATACTTGGGTAATCACACACACGTCTTCATTCACCGTCAACAAGAATCAAACAGTATGAGCCCTGACAGGCTGGCTCGTTGGCAGTGTATGCATACAATCTGAAGGGAAACTAACAATTGTATGATCCACTGAACACTGGCCTATGCAGAAATTCAGTAGAGAAATGCCACACTGTATGTAATTACCAAAGTGTAGTTACAGTAAGATGGTGTTCCATCTTTTCTATAATCTGTCACATGAGATTTTAAACTTCAAATTGTATTAACATCAGCCATCCTCATTTAAAATACTTCATTTTTTTTTGTTTACTATATATTCTCAGCCTAAATTTGACATCTTTATCTCGAAGTTATAGCTTTTAAAAATCCCTCGTCAACCTTTAGTATAACAGTTCTGTAACTGGAATACAGGAGAGAAAAAATCTAAAACTAGGAAACTACCCTTAACTTGACTATAAGTGCGCTTCATGGAACACCATTCCAACTGTTTTACCAAATGTTATATTTCATCCAGTATGTGAGGGGCCATGGGTTTCAATATTTAAGAAAAATTACACACACAATTATTTAAGTTCTGCAGGAAGCAAAATTCATTGAAAGGAAAATCAAATGCTCTTTAATACAATACACATGTAATAACAAACTTGAGATTCACATGTAGTTAGAAATAATAGATTTTATTTTACATTTACAGTATATTTATATATATATTTATATACTGTATAAACATACAGTACATGTATATATATAAATATATATACACTTCAATACACTGAGCTTAGTCTCATTGTAAAAAAAAAATTACATGTCACTCTGCACTGAGGAATATAATTTACACATGAATAGATGAACATAAAATGCAATACTGTACTACATCACCTTATGGCTAAACAATTAAAATATATTTGTGCGAATGGCTGTCACTAAAATTCATAAAATTTACCATATCAAAATAGTGTTCAAAGAAAATATTGTAAACTAGCAATTTTGTTAGTAATAGCACATTACAAGGCTATAAATAAATTATTTCAATTGCTTGACAATTAAGAGTAGCAAATAAAATATTGGTACCACTATTGGTCTACCACTTCTACGTCACAGAAATATTGCATACTGAATGCTCTGATAGTCTTTATCACAGAAAGCTTTCCTCCACCAATAGCCTAAAAAAATGCAGTTTGACTTCCATATGAAATTTCACCAATAATCAATTAGTTACAGGTTTCAAGTACTGTACATGATAGTAAAAGTTAGGCTATTCATTTTTTTTTCCAAGTTTATAAATATAATCTTGATGGCTATACATTATTTTTCACAGGGAAAACTAAGACAATAACTTTAGTTTAACATACCAATTAAAATGATATGTAAAGAGTATAAAAGCTATGTATACAAAATTGTAACAATAGGCAAGTACTTGCAGCACAAAAATACCTAGCAAGGTTGCATAAATGGGTGTAAGAGGCACATGTCTGGGGCAGAGGAATTTGCATTACTGCTTGGTAAAAACTAAACTATTTCTTGAAACTATCCTACATACACCCAGCAAGTATCATGTGCTCATTGTAACATGGTAAATATTACACAGTAACTGCATTTTTTTTTTACATTTTTTATATTTTATTTGTTTTGAGATCTGGGGGTGAGTGTTTGGTAGGTGGAAGATGACTGGTTTAAAATTAGACAAAAAAAATTAAAATTCTTTAATAATAAAAAAATAAAATACCCTTGACATGCACTGTATAATGGGATACTGTCAAATTCTCATTTTGAGAATCAATTCAATATAATACTGGAATGTCCTCAACTTTGGTAAAATTACAATATACATATTCAACAATATATTTTGATACCTACCTTCAAAGGAATAACTATCAGATACTAACTGTATAAGATATCAACTGGTATAAAAACAACCACTGTCCACAGGTAAGATCACAGATCACAGGGGTTATTTAAAAATTATTAAAAATTCACTGAATGCACTAAATTCTTGCTTTCTCAGCTGTACGAGTGTCCATTTGGATAATTAATCAGCTGAGCTCTAGAACCTCTATTGGAAATGGTTCCTGCTTCAGGGTCAGAAAACTGTACAGCACTAAGGGTTCCTAGTCTCTGAGGCGACGTGCTTGGCCCAATTGCAGATCGCATCGGGGATGTGGGCGTGTTGGGCAAACTGACTTGTGGGGTTGTACTCTGGGGCTGGCCAACATATTGTCCATCAATTGCCATTCGAACCTGCAGCAACAATTTATATTAAAGAACTGAATGTCGGCAAAAATTGATGCAAATGAACAAATTTGCACTGTACATGACAGTATTAGCATGAGCCACTAAAAATGCACTAAGGTGGCTATATTAGGTTATTATTAAGACCCGTATTAAAATTATTTAACACAAAAACCTTAGAATGAAAATGCTTGAGCACCTAAATACAGGTAAACAATAGATACAGTATACCCTGAAGCAACGGATGACATGCCTATATTTTTGCAAACAATAAATCAGTACCTGTACTGATTTAATGAAATCAGCTGTATGAAAAATTACAATTATGCAATAATAAATGAAAAGGTAATAACTAGGATCAAGCGAAGTCCCTGTATGTAGCCGAGCAACTGGTCCGTGCTGTGGAGGAGGGAAAGCATTTAAAGATGATTTTAGAAAAAAAAAGTATTATAAAATATAACATACTGACCTCCTTTAAAGCCAAAACTCCTATGAGTCTTCCAATAGCAGTGACATATGCATGGTTGATCCCCAGCATAGAAAACATTGAGTGGACACGCAAGAGCGATGTTCTTTCAACCAATTGGAATGGAGCAGGGTCTATGTGGCATTTACTAAAGTCCACCTGAAGAAGAGAGAACACATTTTCTCTGATCATGATATCCACTGAAGGAGCCCAACTTTGTACAGGGTTGCATTCTTGGAGATGCGCATTTTACATGGCTTGAGTCTACTTATTAAAATCCTCAAGATAAAATTTGTATTTCATGAGAAAACTAAATTTGTTCCATATACAGTACTATAAAGGCAATAATTTTAGCTTATTTAAAGATATTGAGTAAGGTAATCTTAAAAATAAAATTTAATGTTTTATTAGGTTATAAAAATATAATGTTAACCCCTTTACACTGTCTAATGCTACAAGTTCTATGCATTCATAAAACTGATACCTAATAGTTTCCAGTAAACTATCCTTTTACTGTGTTTATTGTACTGTAAAATTGTAAAATATAATTATAAAATTGTATTTACAAACTGTAAAATACATCCATAAATCTGTTGTATACTATCAATTTTATTTCCTCAAACAAAAAACTAAGACACTATTCTGATACTCAGTCTTTCATTCAAACTAAACACACACTTACCTCCTTTGCTAGTTCCATCATCTCCCATACCGTCCGATCCTCATCTGACAAATCCAACTGCGGCTTTTTCTGGAAATGGGTAATAACTATTTAGACAATCTACATTTTGTAAATTTACAAGTACAGTAAATATATACGTTATAATTTGTACTTGCCTAGTTCGTGATTGTGGGAATGATCTTCGGCTCTTTGGTCCCGCCTCTCTACCATCAATCGACTGGTGTACAGATTCATAAGTGTATTGGGCTCTTTTATATTTATATTTATAAACTGTGTATTGAGTCTGCCTCCACATCACTTAGTGCATTCCATTTGTTAAATATTCTGACATTTAAAAATTTATTTATAATGGCTGTGGCTCATTTGATTATTAGGTTTCCACCTGTTTGTCTGTGTCTACACTGTCAGTTCCTCTGAGAATTTTGTAGGTACAGTATTAAACATGTCTAACTTTTGTGTCTTCCAGTAACTTAAATATTAATTCCAATAGCCTTTCCTCATACCTTTCACCTCAGGGACTAGTTTGGTGACATACCTCTAAACTTCGTTTAACTTTGTCTTGGGTTCAACTAGATATGGAATCCACGCTGGAGCCACATACCAGGGTTGATCTGATGTGTGGTACAAAGAATGATTTTATGCAAGTTATTAATAGGCAGTTCTTACATTAGCCAACTTAGGATATGCTACTGATGATATCCTTTTGATGTGGGCTTCAAGGGGATAGTTATGTTGTGATAACCCCCAGATTTTTGTATTAGATTCTTTAAGGATTTCACCTCCAAATTGGTACCCTGTGTCCAGCCTCCTGTTCCTTACACCTATTTTCATGACGTCATTCCTTCAGTTTGTCCCAACCATCTTGTAGTCTCGTGCTCTTGTCTTGCTTTGTAGTCTCTTCCTTTGTCTTATCCCTAATAATTTTATCGGCAAACATTTGAGAAGAATGAAGCTATACCATTTGGAAGATCATTTATATACTGTATATATATTAGAAACAGGATAGGTCTGAGTACAGAACCCAGTGAGACTCCTGGTGACATTTTGCCATTCTGAGATCTTCCCCTCAGTTGTTTCCCGTTCCTTAGGTACTCCCTTATCCACTGAAGCACTTTGCCTGTTTTTCCAACTAATGCATTGGACTTTCATGGGGTACTGTGTCAAAGGCTTTCTGGTAGTCCAAGAAAATGCAGTTTGCTCACTCGTCCCTTTCTTTCTTAATTTGTTTCATCTAGTCGTAAAATTCTATTCAACCTGTGAGGTACTGTACAATTTACCATCCCTGAACCCACACTGGTGGTGTGTTGCAAAGTCTCTTCTCTCCAAATGTGCTTCAAATTTTTTCTCAGGATCTCCATCATAGAGTACATATTAGACATACCAACTTGTAGTTCAGTGCCTCCTGCCTATCACCAATTTTTGTATATTGGGACATTAGCTGCCTTCTAACTTCCTTGGGGGGGGGTCTCCCATTTCCAATTACCTATTATACACCAAAGAGTATGGTACACAGTGCTTCTGCACCCTACTTTAGTATCCATGATGAGATTCTATCTGGTCCAACAGCCTTTGTCACATTAATTCCAGCAGTTACCTCCTAACCTCATCTTTGATAATTTCAATATCTTCTAAAAGTGCTTGGTTTAGCACCACCTCTTAATTCAGAAACTACTACTTGCTCTATTGTGAAGATTACTGGACTCACTCTCTAGTTCTTCACACATTTTGCCCCTCACTGTGTACCACTCCTCCCTTTTTCTGTTTTATCAGCTGTTCTTTCACCATTTTCCTCGTAAAGTAGCTCTGGAGCAATTTTGTTGGATTTTGGCATTTGCTATGTCATTTTCATACTGTCTCTGCTTCTCTTCCACTGACCCACTCATTTCTGGTCCCCTGATATAGCCCATGCTCTCGTGTTTCGTCTTGCAACCCCCCCCCCCCAAAGTTAGCTTCCTATATTTGTAATCCCAGCTATGTTTGGGTACATTAACTTAAGGCTGTCTTCTGTCCATTCCTCACTTACTCTCCCCCTTGTTGGCCATTCCATTGGTATAGAAAGTTATTCCATGGGCGAGGCTGATTGTGTTGCGGCAATAATGCTCTGTGGCAGTGTGGAGGCAGTAAACAATCACTCGCAAAAACTCGTCTACACAGTACTCTGTGAGGCAGTTTGTTTTCATACCAAATAAATGTGCATGCAAATTTGGTAAAAAAAAAAATTATTGGTCAAAACTTACAGCATTCTGATCCTTCTTCTTGGACTTGAACAAAGAAAGTTGAGATAGTTTCAATTCCATGGAGCTTGCAGTCTCCATCCTCATTCGTCGTACTTTCTCAAAAGCGGAGCGAAGTCTGTCAATATTATACAGTATAAAGATAGTGTCTTTACATTCCATTATTACATAAATACTATTCTAGACAAGTAATTATGCATCATTGTAAGAGCTGATTTGTATACAGAATCTTATTTTACTGGGTACCTGCTATATCAACAAATATTTGATTATGTACTACAAAACTTCCGATTATTGAGCATAACTAACTACCTCTTAATAATGTCTACTATATCAATATCTAACTACAACACCTTGTTAAGCCTTACCTAATATCACAGCTTGTTCGCCTATCAATTTCTGTTGTCTCCCCACTTAGTTTGCGTTAGGGAACAAGTGCAATTTTGATATGGAATATTGTTATTATTAACAAAACTACAACTACAGTACCTCTATTAAAATACAGTATATCAATATCTCTCTACAACACTTAGTTAAACCTTACCTAATATCACTGCTTGTTTGCCTACTTATTTCTGACGTCTCCCCACTTGGCAAGCATTAAGGAAAGAATCACATTAGATAAAAGCTAAAAATTGAAGCATAAGAGACACATCTAAAGAAAGTTTTAAATCTTAAAATGCATACCAAAAGCTCTACACTTACCTGGTATCTCCAACAGTGATGGTTTGGTAATGTGTTTCAGGTGTAGCAACATCTGAAGAAGTTGCCATGCCCAAACTGAATGAGTTGCGACGCTTCAAGATCCCTTTCTTGGGCGATAGTATATCTGTAGCCTTTTTGGAGTCTCTGATATCCTGAAAAGAAAGAAAGAAAAAAACTTAAAATGATGAATCTTAAAATGCTTAGCTCTAAGAATAGTCAAATGAGCATTTGACTAAGAAAATGAGGTAATTATTCAACTGTATATATCTTTGGTGTCTCCCCACTTGGATTATTGTATACAAGCATGGAGACCATCTTAAGAAAGACATATCGGCTTTAGAGAAGTTCAACACCAGGAGACAAAAAAACAATCCAGGACTAAGTCGACTCTCATACCAGGAACAGTTGAAGGCCACAGAGCTAATACTGCAAACCAGACATGACAGGGCTGATCTCAAAGCTTTTAAAATACTCAACAGTTGCAGGATATTTCTGCAGACAACTACTTTGAAAGGTCACATGTAACACAAACATGGAGCAACAATTTTCAAGTTAAACAAGCCACAATGAAGGCCAGAAAAGAAGTTTTTTTCACCTATAGGGTTATAAACCCATGGAAGATATAGATAGATTAGATTTTTTATTCAAGTAAAGGTCATACATTGAAGATGAGTTACAAACAATGTTGGAATTTAAACAGAGCTAGTGCATACCTAAAGCCACTAGTATGCATAGTGTTTCGGGCAAAGGGAACTGCCAATCTGCTTAAGCCATAAATGCCAATATACTATTGAATTTCAAAATCCAGTGCAATAAAATCCTCAGGACAACTTGGGGGGGGGGGAAGATAATGACCTTTGACAAGCCGCCAGCTTCCTGTCCACGTTAAGGCCACTAGAGATTTCTATACCAGTAATTATCAAAAGAAGGCACCATGCCAGGGAGACTAAGTAACACTATCCTAGTCACAGGATACTGTTAATATTACCAAGCCACTAAATATTGCCAAGGAAGACAATACGATAATAAAAGTGCACAAGATGAGCGATTTCAAAGGTATTCGATTCATCAAGGAGTTTATTGAACAAACGACTGCGAGGAACAGTTGGGAAGCAAGACATGAACGTCCTGAAAATGAGGCCATTCAACAAGGAGATGCACGACTAAGATGGGCAATGCAGTTCGGACAATAAGGAGCAGGGAGGCTTTCCATTAAGTGCCCACAAGTTAAATGTGTATGGTCAATACATAACCTCGCCAGAGCAGTTTCTCACTGCTGGTTACAGGCTATCCTCAAGAGTATCCAGTTTGTTCCCAGTAAAAGACCAATGACCCTGCCAACAGTCATGAAATTAATGAAATGTGAATAAGGAATGCTTTTTGGGGAAATAGGACCAGTGCAGATAGCTTCCTTAGTGGCAGTGTCCACACTTGTTTAAAGAAATACTGTACCAATATGGCTGGGAACCCAACAAAACTCAACCTGCTTGAGATTAGAAGCAGCCAATATTGGATTTCGAATACCACTGGATATATAGGATTAAATGACTACAAAGTCATTTAGTGGCTTTGCAAGTGCAAGAATGTGCATGCAAGGAAATGTGTTCAAGGAAAGGGCATTTCAGAACAATAGGAGGGGTAGAAGCCTTTACATGTGGGTCAAAGACTTGCAAAATTTCACAAGTGGGACCTACCATGGAGGCAAGGATGGAACACGAGGAGACACTGCTAACACAAATCAAAAGGGAGGCTTATAAGCCTCCCTTTTCATCCTTAGAGAAAAAGGAAGGTGGTGAAAGGGAGCAGGGTCAACTAGAGGGGCAACAGCCAAAGCCTGGCAAAAACGAGAATGAGGATGTTTTAGAGACCTTGCAAGGTAGCAAAGGCAGTAATGATCCCGGTGATACTGTAGCAACATGATGTCTATTTCAACATGCAAGCTCTGGATAGGGGATGAATGAAAGGCACCAGAGCTGAGGCACAACCCAAAATGGTGCACAACATCAAGACGACAAAGGGTCGAAGGAAAAAGAATAGGCAGGACAGCCATAATCTAGTTCAGACAGCACAAGAGAGGAGTGTAAATAGAGGAGTCCCAGCAAAAGCTAGTGGGGAGAAAAAAAAGAAGAGGAAGAGACCAGAATGAGCGCCAAGCATTGGCTCCTAGTGACGGACACAAAGCAGTGAAAATTGAGATTTTAGAAGTTGGATTTCGGGAAAATTCAAACACACCACGAATATTCCATTGAAGAATAGACATGGCAAAAAACATATGATAAAAATAAAAAAAGGAGAAATGTGAAGGGAAATGATACTAGAGAGAATCTGAAGCAGGTACACACAAATCTAAGTGGGGGCAGAGGTAAGCCCAGCAAAGATGGTGGATGCAAGAGTGTGAGAGGAAGACGCTAAGGCAAAGTGATGGGGTCTGGGGAGAGAGAGGTGCCAGGGAAGGGTTAATGATGGAGATTGGGTGAACCAAAACAAACAGCAGCAGGGAGCACTTCACCAGGGACAAAACTAGAGGCAGAATCAAAGGCCATGGGGAACCTCCATAGCCTGATCAGCCAATAAAACAACCGAGACAGGAGAATTATGATAAAAGGCAATAGAGAAAATGGCAGGAAGGGCAGAAGCCTTCTTTCTTGCTGTGAAGAAAGAGGGAGAGAAACCAGGTTTCTGTTGCTGAAAGACACAGGCGTGTCAGTGGCGACGTACTGGGCAACAGCCTCCATAGTCTCAGATGGAGAGGGAGAAATGGAAAGATGACTGGAGGAGGATGGACATCAGCACAGTGGAATAGGTGTGAGGGACAAAAGACTTCAAAGAAAGAAGAGTTAAAAAGTGAAGGAGAGCACAGAGGAAATAGGAGGAAGGAAGGAAAGAAGGGAGACAAGTGGCGCTAACCCGGCAAGTCAGAGATGAGCGAGAATGAGGGTTGGAACAGATGGTTAGAGAAGCAAGACAGACACCAGTGGTCACAGAATAGGCAGGAGCCAACGAAAGAGCTGGTGGAGATGGAGGGGTCCAAGGGTAAGAAACGATTGGAGAATAAAGGAAGTGAAGGAAAGTGGGGAAGAGTAGTGAAACAATGCATGAGCATAAATAATGGGAGAGTCAAAACAGCAGACCTGGTGCCTAGCCTCAGGGAAAGAAATATGATTGCAAAGTTTCAAGGGAAGGACAACTTATTCAAAACTAAGTTATGCACACCCAAGAAAAGGCAGGGTTGGCCTCCCTGCAGTTGATGCAGCAAGCATGGGAAGGAAAGCAATAGGTACGAGAATGCCCAGGGTCACTACACAAGGCTGCAGAAGCACAAGGCTCAAAAAAGACAGATGAAGCACCATCATATGAAGCATTACACTCCAAAAGCCACCCAACAAGTCCCCCTTACACTGAAAACTGGCTGGATAATGAGGGGGAACCAAATGCAACATTTTCTACTAACGAGCAGTGAGGAATCTTCTCACTTCCGATGTGTTATAGATTTAATCTTATCCTGTCCTCCCATTTTAAACTATCAATGTAATTTTGTTTTGTGTCAAAGACCATCTTACTACTACAATACTTTTCTCAGATTCCTCACCTTTCATCTCAACATTCCTCTCAATCTTCATTCCTTACTCTGTTGCATCTTCACACACTTAAGATGCCTTTAGACACACTTAAAGGTCCATGGGGACCTTTCAAGAAATCCCCATGCTACCTGGACTTTTGCATCACTAGTATTGTATGATGGGCACCATTACTCATACCCTAGCTCCTTGTCCTTGTATCCCTTCCATACATGATAATCTCCTTGCATAATAAGCCACTACAAAATTAACTACAACCCACAAAAAAGTATACAACTTCATTACATCTATATAGTTGTATTATAACCACACAATACAGATTTGCATTGTATAAAAACTGGGTGATAATTATTACCCTGGGGGACCAGCATATGATAACTGCATATTAACGGGCAAATTCTAATGCCTTCCCACTTATATTTTATGAAATTCATTGCTGGCTCCAAGTTTGTATAGGGAACCAAAATTGTGCATTGTGTTGCAGGAGATGCCTACCTACACCTCAGCACAAGTATGACGACATGCTGAAACAGAGGTATAAATGCTCCAGGTACAATAGCTATTAAATGGGGTTCCAGAGCCGAATCTAACTCGCCAAGACATAGGTAAGCACCACACGACATTCTTTTAAACCATTGTCTTACCTCTTGACTTATTGATCTAAATGCAGTAGAATCAAGAGAGTTAGATCTCTGTAAAGTAGCTCTTCTTTTGAGTCGAGTTACAGAATCTTTTTCAGGTGCAGAGCCTTTCTTGGACCTTGATGAGCTTCGCGATTTACCAGCTTTCTTCTTGGAGCTCTTGTCTTTAGAGTCGCTACTCTCTTTCCCATCTTCACCACCTGCACCAGTTTTGATACTGCCATTCTCAACCTTTTAAAAAATCCCATTACCATGCAAAAATTACAAGAAAAATACTAATTTTAAGCAAGACTAAAATATGAAATGCCTCTCTTGTATTATGTCAAAAATTTTTTATCTTTTAATATCTTCTTCAGCATAAAATTTTAAATATTATACATTTAAATCTCAATGAATTTCATTTATTCATTCATTTCACAATACAGTATTACACACAAGACAGTGCTATCAATGATCAAAGATCAAACTCACCTTCCTCACAGAGAACCTGGAAGGTTTGCGAGCCAAAGGAGACTTGGAGGTGGTAAATTCTTTAAGACTGTTCGCTGCAGGGGAACCAGGGGGTGTCACCCCGTCAGAGTCGCGCCTGTAACCAGTCAAATTACTTTAGAACAATAATTGTAACAGTATAAAATATTACTATTATGAATTTCTAGCTAACAACACTCCAATTATAAAACACTATGCATATTAAAATGCTATGTACAGTTTTAAATGTATCGGCAATGCAGAAAGAAATCAACACTACACAGTTTGAGATAACATGTATTGCTTTACACCCAACAGGCAACAGAATTTAATATTATACATTCATTTTACAAGAATAACTAAATTTAACATTTAAAATAATGCTGTGGAGGAATAGTTTAAAAAAATATTAAAGACAGCCAAACAATGTACTTCACACAAATACAAAATGCACCTTATGAAACAAGCATTTAAGAACAAGAACCATATTAGCTGAAAGACAATGGCATCAGCTAGTGACAGCCATTCCAAAAGGTTAGACAAGAAATATAAGGTCAAAAGTAATATTTTAATTACATTATATACTATAAACATCCCAAACAAATCTTTATGAAGATGTAACGAAGGCAGTCAAAATTATACGAAACAATTAGGAGAAGAGCATGCATTAATGCAGAAAAGGCCATCCTCACCTTTTAAGAGGATCATCTCTCAGACACCCAAAGTCCACCACCAGGGCTGTATGAATCTTCTACCTAATACACACATATATAGCACCTTTATACTATACACATTGAATTATATTAATAAAAAATTACCATTTCTGAGCTAGCCCCTCAATAGCTCCCTTGTGCACTAGGTTCTGGCATCATCACACCCCAAAAATACTTCCACTACCCTGGACATTTCCAGACTTGCCAAAAATCAGGATCAGAATCTGGTTTTATTGGAGGCAAGGGCTTCACATTATCCACTTCCCATAAATACTTTCCCATTTGGGTTTGGGTGTTCTCCTTTCAGGATTTTTTTGAGCTGCCTCATTGTAATACATTTAAAAAGTACAGTACTGGTTAATTTATTAAAATACTTCTGTCCATTATAAATAAATACTGTATATAATAATAAAATACACAATATTATCAACACTAAACAGAACAATCAAATGAGTCAATGAGTAATGGAGCCCCAGATGGTAATTGGGTGGTGGGTGTGAACAGGAAAGAGATGGCAAACATTTAACTCCTGGTGCACTACATAAACAGCATTTAAGCATGTGATGATGGTGAAGATCAGACTGCCCTGATGGTAAACCTCAAATTATCATGGAAATGATTCTCCCCCATTCAAGAAATGGGTAACCCCAGAGGAAAGCATGCAGCAAAAATCAAATTGACGATGACAAATCTTACACCTACAAATAAAAAAGCTATCAAGTTTATCAACTTGACAATCTTATTTGTGGTCTAAGATTAGTCATCATTAATCATTCAGCAGTAATTACTTAGAGCGTGTGGATGCAGGTGATCCGGGTGGGGAGGTGGACGAATCGTCGCTGTCACTGCCCAGGCAAAAAATAAATGAGAATGAAAAAATGAAAATAATTTGTAAATTAATAAATCATATATGGAATCTCTAATTGTCTTCTCGAGTGTGCACGCACAGGCCTGTATGCAAGTACTGTAATTTCCCGAGTGTAATTACTCGAGTGCAGTTACAAGACGAGAGCTAAGCTTGTGATGTCCCATGTCCCTTATAGTCTCTTGTCAGAGTTTTTGATGCTTCCAATGGTGGCACATCTCACTCTTTAGTTTCCTCCATCTGTCTACTATTGCATATTCTAGCTAAAGTCTCAATGTCATGATATTTTGTAAGCATTTCTCGATTTGTATGTTTTGAAGGCGGTTCCGAAATTTACCAGTGTAGCATAAGCACCTCTGACTGCCCTTAATATGGTCCTGTGGTGACTGATTACTTTCCAGGATCACCCCTAAGTCCCTTTCTTCAGCTGGGTTTTGTAGTCTTTCCAAAATTTGTAACCTGAATGTGGCCTGTTCTTGCTTGCCTCACACTCACTTATGTGGCATTTATTCAAATTAAATTCTATTTACCATGCATTGCTCCCAGCATTCATTTTGCCCAGATTATTTTCAAAGACATTAATGTAATTTTGGTTTTCTCTTTCATCCTAGTAGCTTGACATCACTTGAAAAATTATATTTATGTAACTTTGTATGCCTCGAGGTATACAAAGTTACCTGAAGTTATGCCTTCATTTATATGCTACAGATGAGCTTTATGGGATTCTGCTATTGATATTATTCTAGCATGATTCACTCCTGTTAAATTCTGTTCTTGACCTTCTACCTGTAAGGATGTTTACCATGCTTATGAGTAGCCTTCCCATAACTCCTGTGCACTCCACCTTCTAGAATTGAGCAATGAACTTGTGTACTGAAATCATCCTTTTTTTTTATATTTGCTTTTGCAATAAATTTACCTATAAAATCCGAGCCAGCCTGGAATATGTTGCTCTCATCTAGATGCAAAAGACATTAGTGATATGTTGGTATTTATCTATCTTTTCTACAATAATATTTTCCTTTTGGTTTTTAACTATTCCGTAGTCATTTTTGTCTAATGGGACACCACTTGCTACTATTCTCACCGAAACAAATTGTGTTTAGCAAATTATTTCTGAAGAGCTCAGGAACTGCTCGCTCGTTTATTCTGTGTGTGTGTAGCCAAGAGATAAAATACAAAAAATTATAAATAAGCGTCTGTGTGTAAATTATCTACTACTACTACTAGCAGAAAATACATTCAGTGAAGTTTACCCTATTATACTATTCATGTCACAGTTTGTTTGCAAAATAATAAAACCAAGTACTGTACAATTCTCAAAATGTCCCAATCTTAGCAAATGGTAGCAAATAATACTACAGTGCTGTACACTATTTGTAGCATTGTTTGAAGTTACTCAAAAAAGGCAATACAAGAAAAAGAAAAAATTACAAATTTACTTAAAAAAATAAATTATGGGATTACATACTGTGTGACTTTAGAAAATAATAATTATGATTGTGAGGAACAAGTTCTGCACTGTAAAAATGATAAAACGATAAGAAGTGCATAAAATGAAATTTTTCATTATAAAAATAGATAAGTTATAGGAGACATTACATAATAATATTTATATAAAAAAAGGGGCAAACTCTGATAATTAAAGTTGGTAAAAGCATGATTGATTAAAATAAGAGATTTTAATTAGCTCAGACAAATAATTAAAAAATTATATTGATGCAAAGGAAATATTTGTTTTTCCTCTTATTTATATCGGTGACAAGATTATGTACGAGCCATCTTGCTGTCTAGTATTATACTAAATATATTTTTGTTTTGAATATTTATAATTAGTACAGTGCTTCCTTGATAATCAGACCAATTTCCTGAACCTATAGACTCTCCAACCTAATCATGCACATCATGTCTGATATGCATTCGGTAACCTAAGCACATTTAGGCATGTTGCAGCCATCCAAACGAACCTCATTTTCGTCATCAGAAAAAAAAAAAATACAATTACGAAAACAATTACAAAATTATTAACGAACGTAAATAGATTACTACTCATAGGCCATGCAAAAACTAGTTTTTCTTGTTGCTGCCCAAAGATGTTTTCTGTGTGACAACAAGTTTAATTAAAGGCATTTATTGCTAGAATTAATATATTTTTATAGCCAAAACTAGTCATGTTTTGTAGAACAGCAAAAATTTGAACAAGTTTTTTTTTTCTACTACTGATCAAAAACTATGAAAAGCTCTAAATTTATGCTCTTAAAAAAGCTCTTAATTTAAACAAGAAAATTCAGTATCGTGTTCTAGGAAATGGTCGAAGGCTACCAAATAAATATGGACGCTGCTGTTTTCAAAGCAGTGCACATCACACATGAAGGTACACTCTTGGAAACTTAGGGCTGCAGTACTTTGAAAAAAGTGAACGCTATACACTTTCATAAAGTGTTTATATATTAATTAGTTTATCAATAAATTTTTGCATTTCATGGGTAATCTACCCTGTAGCTCCAAATAAGTATATTATTTGAGCTAATAAAAAATATAATTATTAGCTAAACAAATTATGAAGTGACAGCTACTCCATGGCCTAGATAAAACAAAGCTCATTTACCAAACCGGGTCCAGTCACAAGTGATTAACAAAAACAAGCAGGCACTGTACTATTTTACTAACTTTAGACTAGTAGAGCTTCAAGCCCAAATAACTTCCTTAAAATGTTAGATATACTTTGAGAATTTAAAAACACGATGACACGATTTTATGAGGGGATGCATTCATCACAACCTCCAATCAATTTAAAACAGTATAATGATAAGGGTCTTATGGGATAGGAAGCATCTCTCAGTCAAGAACTGTATTATGTACAACATAATGTACTGTACTGAATTCATTACAGGGCAAGGGGGGGGGGGAAGGAGTAACAAAAGCAAACGTGTTTCTTTTTTCCCCCATTTTGAGTAAAATGCAGTTTTGCTCAGCCTTTATTAGAGGCATCAAGCTACACTTTTCAAAGAGTTCAGGGTATGGGGGTCACAGTAAAGACTGATGAGGGTAATCAAATTGTACAGAATTGTTGAATTTTTCTGATACAGTGAGTAGTTTTGATGCAAGTGTGAAATTTTAAATTTTGATCTGCAGATGCATTCAATGATTATGGGAAAGAAAGTGGCATGAATGGTAACTTCTTTAACACCACAGCCGACATTTAAGGTTTTTTGTAGACTGGCACAACACAAGAAGAGTTGGGGGGGGGGGGACCTTGGAAAATAATCAAACGGTAATTAAAATAAAATTCTATAATTGCTTTTCATTTTCAATTTGATTAATTTTAAATTCTTGGTAGATTACTGGTGAGACACATGTAAGGAAAACCACAGAATTATCCACAGTAAAACCCCCATCCCCTCTGCTCCCTACAAAAATATAAAAAAATAACAAATATCTGACAGACGGCAAGACTGAAAATATATAGATGGAAGGCACAGTGAAGAAGTGATGGTGAAAGCACTAAAGTTGCAGCCTAATTCAAGTGATATATTGACTGTAAAGTTCTATAGTTTCTACTGAACTACACAACACTGATACAAGTGATTGACTTTATATGAACTTTGTGCAAAACAATTACAATAATTGAGAAAATACATTATGCTCAAAAATGAATATGTTTAGTGCAGGTTACCTTACAGTGAAAACTAGATAGGTAAACAAAAAGTGATAATGTTCCAATTTTATATGAATCATTATTAAATCATACACAATTTGATGTTTATGTTAATTACAACACTGTAGTTTCCACTTTTTTTTCTTAAGTATCTTATTTATTTATTTATGCATATACAAGAAGGTACATTGGGATTGTGAGGATACATAATATGGTAATTACAATCTTGTAAAGCCACTAGTACGCGCAGCGTTTCAGGCAGAAACGCTGTGGGCATCTTTTGGCAAAGCAGACATGTCTTAGCAGGAAATGCATCTTGCCAATATTCTACACACTTCCTGCCAAGTATATTGTTATTCCCATTACCAGATATCCAGCAGCTGAAGAACTCGAGTCTAAACAAAGCACAGTACAGTAAATTAAAATGCACTTGTTAGCAACTTCCTACACAGAGCCTATACATAATTCATAGTTAATGAAATACAATTATTTCTACTCTTGAATTATAACATCACTAACCTTGACGGAGTTCCATGTCGACTTCTTGACCTGGATCGAGACCTGGAAGAGGGAGGGGTAGCTTTTTGAACAATACCAAATATATTTACCATTTAATATTCACAGAAATCCAGTATGATCTAAAGTAATTAATAGCATTTGCAGATCATTTTACCAGAGTTATTCTGTTTCCAATTGGTTTATTTGACATGCTATTCTAACTCAAATTTAGCATATTTAAAGTACATCATATTGCATTAAAAATAGAAAATTCCTAACTCTCTCTAATATATAGAATTATTAAAAATATAATCAAACCTGGAAGTGGATCTGGATCGAGAAAGTGAGCGACTCAGTGATCTAGAGAACCTATGGATGATGCTCTGGGCAGTTCCTGGCTCATCATCACCATCACCATCGTTAACCTCATCTTCATAGCGGATGCGACTTTCCTTGGGACCTCCTGCAGCATCCTCCTCTTCCCATTTGAGTCTGACCATAAGAAAGCACTCAAATATAAAAATGTCTTCAAGTCCTCAAGATCTGCATGTCCTCCAATTACTTGGAAAGCAACCTCCACATGGCTTGAAGGTGGGTTGAATTTTTTTGTATCTATGACTTTATAAACAACATATTAAAATGTTTACTACCTTCAATATTTGTACCTACCTTTTTGCATTACAGTTTTGCGATTTGATAACATTGTTATATGGAAGGGGATTAATTAAATATTTCCATCTTCCTTACTTAAGTTGCACGTGCAACATATAAAACAATTTTCTTACTTTTTTTCTGACATTAATAATGTGTTTATTCATGTATTTTACACAAGCTATTATTAAATTTTAAGGAATCTGTGCCTAATCTTGCCAAAAGAATTCCACAATAAATTTATGTCAATTTTTCAATGGTATATAAGCAATATATATAATGAAGCAAATATGATAAACATTTAACAGCATACCTTCACCATGTAAAGTTACCGCAGGGTGAAAAATTACATTGTGATGAATTAATTACAAATTTTAATAGAAAGCATTAAAACAAGTACAATGGAGCCTCGACTTACGATGGTAATCCGTTCCCAGAGACGGATTGTAAGTCGAAATATTGTAAGCCGAAGCGATTTTTCCCATAAGAAATAAAGGGAATTGAATTAATCCGTTCCCCACCATCCAAAACATTAACTTACAAATACATTTTATATCGAATACAATTTTGTTCTCTAACTACAATACAGTACAAAAGTTTATCTTATCTTTATGGAGGACTCTTGATGGCGTATGGAAGATGGTGAGGAGGGGGGAGGAGAGGTGTTACTGTTTGGAAGGGGAGTCCCCTTCCATTATAACATCAAGCAGTGATGACTTTTCTGGGATACACTCTTTGGCATGTTTTGCCTGTACACCACTATGACCTGCTTGTGGCTCACTGCTTGCTTGTCTTACTAAGAATGTCTAAAAACACTCGTTTTTCCCTACATTTTAACACTTGTCTGTAATAAGACATCACATTGTCATTTAAAAGGTCAATGCAACGACCTGCTACAGCTTTACCTGGGCGTGTTTTTTTAACAAAACTTTGCAGTTCTTCCCATACTTCACACATTTTCTTAATGAGGAAGGGATATCCCCTACTGCCTCAACTCTCAACTATTTTCTTAGGTTGAACCTTACCACTGACTTTCTGGGACCTATGGCGTGATATATAATAATCAGTTTTATGTTCAAAAATTAAAAAATCACCACAAAAACGGAATTTCTTATAGGCATGATTGTCACTAAGCGGGCAGCTCTAGTAAACGGAGGCAGGTTGGTCTGCGTGACCGGGAACCACGTGCCTTCGAGAATACACATGAATTAAAGATATTGCAGACCACATATGAATTACACAATTTCTGTAAAAAATAAAGGATTCTTACTTCAAAGCCTCCAAGTGTCTGCGTGTAGCTTCCTTTCGTCGCTTTTCAGAGGAAATTTGTTCTACTAGAATGCGTACCAATTCAATCCTCTGAATAGAACCCAGAAGAATCATCGAATCTGTCAAAATAATGATAAAAGTGGCCTTTTGGAGAAACTGTAGAAAGTATCAGTACATTACTAAGGTGAAATGCAGTAAAGTAGGAACGCTACTGAATAAAATGGTAGAATGGAAGCACATATTGGTGGTGGTAGAACTTGCCTATCAGTAATTATGGGGCTATTAATAAACTTCCACCTCTGTGTTCCATTTGTTTACCACCCTCACTAAATTCAAATAAATAAATAAATAAATAAATTAAATTAAATTATTTCTTTATGTTCCAAGATCTTGTCTGCATTTCCAGTTTCAAACCGTGTCTTTTTGTCCTGCTCCTCTAATCTGGTAAAGCCTAATTCAAATATATATCTAACTTTTACATTGTGATCATACTAGCTGTTTTATTTAATATCTATAAGCTATTTTTATTATATTGCCTTTTTTCTTGGGACTGATGCCTTCCTACCCCCCATGAAAGTGAAGAAATGGTGTAATAAGGCAATTTTACAGCTTACAAAAGATTACCCACATTCTTTAAATACTAGTCTTTCCAAATGTCCAGCTGTTGCATTCTATCAATTAAGATCATGATATATAACAATGACAAAATTGGTACATGAATAACAATACATGTAAGGTTATTTTTCTCTGTGCTACAAAGAATAATTTTGTTATCTTCGATGTACAAAATTTAAAATACTGTACTACAAGACGTAACCAAAATAAAAAAAATAAATAATAAAAATATGAAAACTTAATTATTGTATTAGACTTTGGCCACCATAGTTTTAACTTGAATCCTCATTAGTTACGACTGATGAGGATTCTTGAGGAAACACTGTGGTGGTCAAAGTCTACTACAGGAGAGTCGGTCACTATCAACCTATACACGTCGTACATAACTACACTAGCAACTCACCATGCTTGTCAACCAATGGTAGATACTTGAGCTTGCGATTTTCTTTAAGAATTCTCTTGAGTTCTGTATACGTGATGCCATACCAGATGTACTTCACATCTCGCACCATGATGTCCTCCACATAGATGTTATACACATCCGCTGTGGGGTGACAGTGATAAGGTTGCAAATTGCTACACGTTCTTCAAGATGTATACATAATGGGGATATCTTCAAGATGTGCATTACTTCAGCTCATTCACAATAGTTGTGTCACTATTACATCAATGCTTTTATAACAATTCCAGCAGGCAGTTCTTTTACAAAGCATTACGCAATAACTTACATGATGTTGTGGCAACTATATCTGGAAGATATGGCAATTCTTAATGCGAATCATACTGTCATAGATGGAAGGTTGAAGTAGTGATGATATGCAATTTGAAATCAAAACTCCAATCTGGAAAAAAGTTAACTAGATCAATATACAGTACTGGTAAACATCCCCCCCAAAATAGCATATTCTCAAATAAATAAATGGATTAATATATCAGGTTTTTTAAATATTTGTCAATACAATGAATGATCATTCCCCATCAGCAACCTGAAATAGGTACAGTATTTAAATTGTCCAAATTTGCAATCCTAGAACACTGCCTTATTTATTTATTTATTTATTTATATACAAGAAGGTGCATTGGGGGTTAAGAGAAAATAGGAATGATGATGATTTTACAATCTTGTAAAGCCACTAGCACGCATAGCGTTTCGGGCAAATCCTTAAACTAAGAGATAATTCTAAGTAGATAATTTGCAGTAGAATTGACAATAAACGTTCATAGGTACTTTACAGCTTTACTTTACAGGTACAGGTAATGTTAAGCTGATAAATTACAGTAAATCTTAATTTGTCAAATATAAATATCAAATTTTATCTTTTAACTAAACATTGGACCTTTACCCAAATTTCATTTTTCTAATTTCATGATTGCCTAAATATTTATGACTAAATGGGTGAAGACAGTTAAATAAAATTAAATATTTTTGGCTATTATGCTAAAAACAATTTAAAATAATTATTTAACTTTCGTAGTTTATAAGAACACATCAACTTATATCACCACGTGAAGATCGGAAAGAACCATGAAACATTGCGTATTATGGCATCGGCTCTACATCACATGACAAGCTACCAATACAACAGGATCAATGAATAATCACAAGTATATGGTCCAAGTGGGTGAGAGTGATTATCACTTACCATAATGGGTATCACGTAGGTGATCTGTCCAGTGAGTTCGAAGACAATCACAGAAATAGAAATGGTGTGAGTGATCGCTGCACAAAAGGATGCTGCGCCCACCATAGCATACGCACCTGCAGTACATTTTTGTTAACTGTAGTCAACTGTGATATTTAACTTTTCATTTAAGTTATTGCTAAATTATTGTCAGACAATTATACACAAACATGCTGTTCATACAGGAGCATATATGGAATGCTATGTTGGCTACAAAGTTTTAATGGATACAGTTCTGCAAACAAGCTAATTGTAAAGAGCATTAATTTATGTCATGTACTAACCTGGCACAATGGGAAAACCTGGTTTAATGCCCAATGGATAGAGCGAAGCCATGAGTTCTCCAATTTGACGACCAAATGCTGCTCCAACTTTAAATAGTGGAATCAGCATACCAGAAGGCACAGGTAAGGTTGAAGCAACAGCTATTTGAAATACCTGAAGAAAAATTATTATTATTAACGTGGTTCAACAGCAGGACTTCCCAAAGAAAATCTAGTACTTTCAAGAAATATATTTTTCATTTCATACACTCAAGAAAAAATGGCAGTTTGGTATAGTATCCTGCTTTGTTTAATATTTGTAAATTTATTGTACAAGTGATTATTGGACATTTATAGTCACAAATCAAACCGTAATTGGTTCAAAGCAAGTAGCGCCAAAATATGACGATTTCGAGTGTAAATTAAAAACTTTTCTGAGCAAGGCACTTGGCTGTTTTATTCAGCTTAAACCAAACAAAACATGTTACAGAAAATATGCATGGGAAAGAGTTGTCATATGAAAGATTAAACATTCTGGTCAAATGCACATGAAAATACCATCTCAATTTTGTCACAAAGAAAGATGTCGCTGTCTACAAGATACTTCACAGTACAAAACGCATATTACCAAGAATTAAATAACCAAGAAATATCAAAGTTTAAAACACACACTACAATACTATGGAATTTGTAAAGAAAACTCACAGATACAATCTGGAAGACAAAAAGGCTGAGATGGAAGCTCCCTTCAAGGTTAGGCACCCAATACTTGAGGATGCTCTCCTGCTCAGATGACATGATTCCTTCAGGATTTGTAACTGTCCAAGTTACATTGCTGAAAAGGTGCAGGATCTGGACAAGATAAGAGTTTAGTATATGTAACAAATAATTTATATAGTCACACAAATGATATATAATATGGTAACAAAAAGACGAGTGTTAACTAACAATTTTGCATCTTGCCAGAAAATAACAGGGAAATTAAAGTCAAAGTTCAATCATAAAATAATACAACCAAGACTTGAGCATACATTATTGCTCCCCACTTTCACAGGAATTGGAGGCATCAGTCCAGAGAAGAACAAATTAATAACATACAATATAATGAAAGAAGATTATAAACATTTATGTACAGTATCATCAATTCATCATATTCACAAAAAAAAAAACTCTGAAAAAGAAGCAGTTTGGCCCTGCAACAGTTATCCACAAGAGCAACACCACTTAAGTCCAGGTGTAATGCTCCTAAAAATTTCCAATACTGTACAAATATTTTCTCCCTTCTTACAAGCTACTTCCACACAGCTATGCATGTTAGTCGCTTTGCATTGCTTACATTATTTGCAAGAATGTAACACTCAATGTATATACTGGGAACTTTCTAAACCCAATGTACCTTCTTGTATATACAGTAAATACATAAATAATTCTTTCAGAGGGTGGCCCAGTTCTACTGACACTGGACATGTCCTCACCATGTGATCCCTTCCTCAGTGCTGGTGCAGTGCTACACCTCTACTCAAGCCGCTTCATTCATTTCTATTTAGACATCCGATTATTTGAGGAGAAAAGATGTCTGCCAGCAAAAGTAATCTGAATAGACCAGGATGGAGGAAGAACACTTGCCTTAACCTCAAAAGTAGTTCATTGCCCGAAGAGAGAATTCTGATGAAATGATAAAACATATTCAATTGCTCAAATCTTCAAGAGTTGATTTAGGCAGTCAATATGAATAAATCTGGTCTACAAATGGGACAAATTTGTATTTTTACTTATAATTTTACAATAGGAAAATACCCTTTATATTACAGTATGTTTTATCTGTCAAAACAAATTTACGTAGATTAATTGTTCCATTCCCCTGCCCTCATATTCTGGCTTATTGTCCTCACATTCTGTGACGGACCTTGGTATCATCTATGATCCAGGTTCAGAGTTAAATAGTTGACCTTCCCATTAATATTAGTTTCCCAGTTTCTAGTCTGCTGTTCTGGGAGGCGATGTGGCACCAGTGACTTTTTTTTTGTGACTGGTGACAGACGGCAGTGAAGTAGAGTGTGAAGATGTGCTTTGGTCGACCTTGAGACATACTAGCCAGAGGGCTAGTGGAGTGCTGCTGACTTCACTGTTGGAGTGTGCTAGTCAGAGGGCTAATGGAGTGCTGGGTGACCAAGATTTGTGTGCTAACCAGAAGGTTAGTAGTGTGCTGGTAGACTTCAGCGAGCATACTAGCGAGTGGGCTAGGGGGCGCTTGAAGACGTCACCATAATTGCAGCTAGTGTAGAGCTAGTGTTGCACTGAAGAACTTGTCAGAGGGGTACATAGTGTCTGTCGTCTTTGAAGCTAGCTAGCGTGAGGGCAAATGATGCGCTAGCTGAATTAATCAGAGAGTTGTACAGGTATATAGTACAGTAGTAGTGTTTGTAGATAATAAGCGATATTTTTAAGTGCAATTTTATTTCTTACCTTACACACTACACTACATTTTCACCAAGGATAGGGATCTCTGACCTTGTAAAGGATCGTAGAGTTTAAAAAAACCCTGTTACAGAAGGGTTCGTAACACATTCCTTCCAAGTGCGACAGTCTTACTGGCTCGGTGCTTTCTCACGATTACCTTACATATATTTTGCTAATTTTTCTTTAAAAATATGTGCAACTTTTAATTTTTTTTCCATAATGGAGAGTTAATGCAATTATACAGTGGAACCTCTATTAACGAGTGGCTCTATTAACGAGTTTTTCCAGTAACGAGCAAGCCACTCACAGCAAATTTGTCTCTATTGACGAGCGAAACCACATGGTGCTTCCTAGCGTCTCGCGGGTTCTCGCAAATTCTCGGACGACTCTGACGCCAGTGTTGTTGTATCGCACACGACAAGCATCCCTCTGGATTTATTTGCTCTTTTCTTTGGGTTTTTAGTGGTTTTGTGACTACAATTTGTAATACACAATGTCTTCAAAGAAGCTGCTTGCTAAAGATAGTGTTGTCAAGAGGAAGAAAGATACAATTACTGTGGATATGAAGAAGGAAATTATAGCAAAGCATGAGGTGGTGTCTGTGTGACTGCTCTCACAAGGGAGTATGGCAGGTCCTCATCAACAATTTACACCATTAGTAAGGGAATGAGGAGGTAAGGGAGGATGCTGCCTCTTCCACCGACATCACCCTGATCAAGCAGTGACAACCCAGTGTGTGAACATGTTTAATGATAATTTGCTGTCTCGTTTTAGGAACATCCTAAAACAAAGACAAAAGCAATTGTCAATAGAAAAGTTCTTTCCAAAAGTAGAGAAAAGAAGAGCCAGTGATAGTGAACCACAACCTGGTCCCAGTGGGGTGAAAATCGCAAGAAGAGAGAGCCCGCCTGACTCAGAGGTGGATTCTCCTTCCACACCATAACCCCTCTCCTCCATCCCACCTCCCCATCGTCTCCCTCAAGCCAGCAACGACTCTTCATAAGGTAAAGTAAACATTAAAACAGTACAACAAAACATATATAATTACATGTGCAGTATTATATTTACATTAAAAAATGTCATACAAGTATGGATGTTTTTGGGAGTGGAACGGATTAAATTTATTTCCTTTATTTTAAATGGGGAAATTTGTTTCCAAAGACGAGTTTTCCAGGTAACGAGCTCGGTGCCAGAACGGATTAAACTCGTTAATAGAGGTTCCACTGTACTTTAATCTTATTTTGAAATGGAAGAACTTTCCATGTGGTGCTTACCTGTTTACTTGAGGGAATAGTGGCTGCCATGAACTGACCCAGGCACATGGGAAAAGTCATGATGGATATTGCAATAGAAACAAATGTTGGATACAGCAGACGTCTGTAAAAAAAAAAAAATACATTAGTAAGCAAAACAAGCATAGGTTCACACAGCATTCATGTGCACATGCAATAAACCTGCAATCACATGTGCATCCATACATATCAACAAACTTCAAATGGATAATGTGCTCAGATGGCAAATTTAGTTTAAAGTTCTACAATTCCATGAAAGACTTACGAAGACAGGAAAGTGAAGAATGGGTAGATCTCGTACTCCTACATTGTCAAAATGGCTTTGACAGTCCTCTTTTGAAGACATACAAAATAGGAAGAAAAAGGGGGGGGGGGAATATACTAAAACTAAATATCAGAGTACCGGTACATGGACACATGGAGAGCTAAGCTGCTGGATGTGGCAACAAGAAACTTTCTAAGTCAAGCAACAAGAAACTTTCTAAGTCAACACGTCAAGGGACCGACAAGAATGAGAGGAGGGGATGAACCAGCCTTGCTTGATCTGATATTTACCCTAAATGAGTCGGATATAAGGGAAGTTAAGTTGGAAGCCCCCTTGGGAATGAGTGATCATAGTGTATTGAGTAGTACCTGGTTGAGCTAGGAATTATCACCCCCAAAAAGAGAACTGGGAACCAAAGGGCTGGCGTACCAAAAGGGAAACTATGAGGAGATGAATAAATTCCTATGGGATATACATTGGGACACAGAACTCGGAACCAAGTCCGTACAAGACATGATGGACTATGTCACCCAAAAATGTCAGGAGGCTGTAAGCAGGTTTGTCCCAGCCCAACAGGAAAAAACAGAGAAGCAAAGGAAGAATCCGTGGTTTAATAGGGAATGTATGAAAGCAAAGGAGCTGAACAAAAGGGCATGGAGGAACTTCCGTAATAACAGAACACCAGAAAGTAGAGAGAGATACCAGAGAACCAGGAACGAGTATGTCAGTGTGAGAAGAGCAGCTGAGAAAAGGTATGAAAATGATATAGCTAATAAAGCCAAGACTGAACCAAAGCTACTACACAGTCACATCAGGAGGAAGACAACAGTGAAGGAACAGGTGATTAAACTTAGGGTGGGCGAGGACAGGTACACAGAGAATGACAAAGAGGTGTGTGAAGAACTCAACAAAAGGTTCCAGGAGGTCTTTACAATAGAACAGGGAGATATCACGGCGCTGGGAGAGGTGGCAGCAAACCAGGTGACCTTGGATAGGTTCGAAATTACAAGAGATGAGGTCAAAAAGCACCTATTGGAGCTGGATGTGAGAAAAGCTGTTGGGCCGGATGGAATCTCGCCATGGGTATTGAAAGAGTGTGCAGGAGCACTTTGCTTACCACTCTCCATAGTGTATAGTAAGTCACTGGAAACGGGGGACCTACCAGAAATATGGAAGACTGCTAATGTAGTACCAATATACAAAAAGGGTGACAGACAAGAGGCACTGAACTACAGGCCAGTGTCCTTAACTTGTATACCATGCAAGGTGATGGAGAAGATTGTGAGAAAAAACCTAGTAACACATCTGGAGAGAAGAGACTTCGTGACAACCCATCAACATGGGTTCAGGGAGGGTAAATCTTGCCTTACAGGCTTGATAGAATTCTACGATCAGGTGACAAGAATTAAGCAAGAAAGAGAAGGGTGGGCGGACTGCATTTTTTTGGACTGTCGGAAAGCCTTTGACACAGTACCCCATAAAAGGTTGATGCATAAGCTGGAGAAACAGGCAGGAGTAACAGGTAGGGCGCTCCAGTGGATAAGGGAGTACCTAAGCAATAGGAAGCAGAGAGTTACAGTGAGGGGTGAGACCTCAGACTGGCGTGAAGTCACCAGTGGAGTCCCACAGGGCTCTGTACTTGGACCTATCCTGTTTCTGATATACGTAAATGATCTCCCAGAGGGTATAGACTCATTCCTCTCAATGTTTGCTGACGACGCCAAAATTATGAGAAGGATTAAGACAGAGGAGGACAGCTTGAGACTTCAAGAAGACCTGGACAAGCTGCAGGAATGGTCGAACAAATGGCTGTTAGAGTTTAACCCAAGCAAATGTAATGTAATGAAGATAGGGGTAGGAAGCAGGAGACCAGATACAAGGTATCATTTGGAGATGAAATACTTCAAGAGTCAGAGAGAGAGAAAGACCTGGGGGTTGATATCACGCCAGACCTGTCCCCTGAAGCTCATATCAAGAGGATAACATCAGCAGCATATGCCAGGTTGGCTAACATAAGAACGGCCTTTAGAAACTTGTGTAAGGAATCTTTCAGAACATTATATACCACATATGTCAGACCAATCCTGGAGTATGCGGCTCCAGCATGGAGTCCCTATCTAGTCAAGCATAAGACTAAACTGGAAAAGGTTCAAAGGTTTGCCACCAGACTAGTACCCGAGCTGAGAGGTATGAGCTACGAGGAGCGACTGCAGGAATTAAACCTCACTTCGTTGGAAGACAGAAGAGTTAGGGGGGACATGATCACCACATTCAAGATTCTCAGGGGAATCGACAGGGTTGATAAAGACAGGCTGTTTAACACAAGGGGCACACGCACTAGGGGACACAGGTGGAAACTGAGTGCCCAAATGAGCCACAGAGATATTAGAAAGAACTTTTTTAGTGTCAGAGTGGTTGACAAATGGAATGCATTAGGAAGCGATGTGGTGGAGGCTGACTCCATACACAGTTTCAAGTGTAGATATGATAGAGCCCATAGGCTCAGGAAACTGTACACCTGTTGATTGACGGTTGAGAGGCGGGACCAAAGAGCCAGAGCTCAACCCCCGCAAGCACAACTAGGTGAGTACAACTAGGTGAGTACACACAACCACACACACTTACACAACACACACACACACCACACACACACACACACACACACACACACACACACACACACACACACACAAGTTCTTACATTCTTGTAGAACAGGTTGGTGCATGTGCAGTTATAAAGGGAATGAAAATGATCATGGTCTACTACACAGAGATTGAACAACTGGGCTAGCACGACACAGACCGAGCTATTGGGCATTTATTAGCCCACTGAATACCTTAAGCTCAATGGTAGTGGAGTTATTTTCTGTGACTCTAAAAGTGCTCTGCAGTCCTTAAATAACCCCATCACAATGTATGTCGGAAGTAGCTTGTAATATTAAATGGAATGTAATTTTTGGCAATGATAATAACTCTTGTATAAAATTTGTGTGGATCCCATCCCATGTTGGAGTTGGAAAACATGACTTCGTAGCTCGATTGGCCAATGAGGCTTGCAGGAAAGAAAACATTGATTATGACTTTGGACTATCTAATGCAGTTATTAGAAATATACAAATTAAAGAAACTTAATTCAGATTTAGAAGAACTAAGAAATGCCCAGAGACCTGAAAGCTGCAGTATTAAAGTTATGACAAGTTTTGTAATAATAGGTATTTGTATGGTCAGCACAGTAACCGAACCAGGCAATGTGATGTAGTCTTTGCGCGAATTCGCCTTGGCTATAGACACATCTGGCAGGTAGGTTAGTGAGGCTGAGCCACTACCAGAATACTCAGATTGTAAACTCTGTCTGTGATAAACCTTTAATGCATTCACTAGAACACTACATTGATGAATGTGAAACCGTAAAGGACTTTAGACCTCCCGGCCTCTTGTACCACCAACTGTGTTAATATTTTATTGACTCAGGTGTTCTGAACGACATCCTAACAATTTATCCTAAATATGCTTGTCCATTTTAAAGAATGAAGAACAATTTTTATCTATATTACTTCTAAGCTGCATCACTTATGAACCCATCCCTGCCCTTGTGTGGCAGTGCACAATAGAAAGTTGTTTTTCACATATCCATATATTAAACATTGATTGTAACCGTGATATATATGTGCTTCAGCCTACAGTTTAGACCTATTGTCTTATGTTTGACCCTCTGTCCTGCGTGACAGTGACATACTAGCATTATCCTCACCGTAATCAGACTATCAAAATCCTCAGATTAGGCAAAATTGTAATTAATTTTGTCAATAAAGATGTTAATAATAATAAAATAACATGCATAGCATTTCTGGGCATGTCGCTTAATCTTAATTTTATCTTAATTTTCCCTGGAAAACAACGCCAATTGTTTAACACCAGGTACCCCATTCACTGCTGGGTGAACAGAGGCATACAGATGAGGATTGGATTCCAGTCAATTGTCCCCAGCAAGGATATGAACCCAGGCCAAATCACTTGCGTAACACGGGGCAAGTGTGTAGTGTTACCACTGCGCCATGGGACTGCTTACACACACATTACACGCCAGAAACAGTACAGTACTGTACAAGGGTACAAGGCCCCAGCATGAGCTCATTTCATTTCTCAACAAAGAAAACTGAATGTGATTTGTCAAAAAGTTGGTACCAGGACAAGAAAGCTGGAACATGTTGAGAGGCTAATGGAGCTGAACCTTATCACCAGAATAAGAAAAACCAGGAACCATGATCACAAATTGTAAAACACTTTGAGTAAACAAGGGCACTGCTAAATTTGTGTTGAGAAAATATGAAAAGGACATGTGCAACACATATCCTCTTCATAGTTTCATATTAGGACTTAAAATGCATGCAAATCAGAGGGAACATGAGGAAGAATTCTTAGTGTTCAAAAATCGAGACACGGTAAGGCATTTTTGCACAAGACTTGCATGTACACTGCTACCAAGTACAGTATTAGCTGCAGCATTTACTGAATCAATGTCTTAAAAGCTAACAAAGAACTTACTTTTTCTGCAAGAAATTCTTGAGCGTCTTATTGTGGCGCATGAACATCACATATCTTCGGTGGAGGTAAACAAAGAGTGATCCCGCAAAGCCACAGAGAATGCTGGAAAGAAAGAAAATTACCGTCATATTAATAGCTGTACTGATCAAACAAGAAGTAACAAGAAAATATACCTTATACAAGGTATCTCAACTATTTTATCCAAGGCACAGTGAAAAATTCTAATTTAGAGGTACAGGTGTATACTATATATTTTCTATACTATGCATAAATGTCCAATATTGGCAGCAGGGACATTGGCCAGCAGGGACGTTGGCCCAATATTTTGAGAACACTTATTTAACATAATCTAAGAATGAATACAGGCTAATAAAAACAGTGAAGTACAGGCCTAGTCCATTAAATTTCCATTACAGAAGTCATTTGCTAATGCTAGTCAATGCATCATAAGCCAATTCAGAGAATAAGCAAATATGTTTTAACTAAAAAAAACCAGCGTTTGAATGAATGAAACGCCATTTTCTGGGTGAGCCCCGGAGGCCTCCTGGAGCTTATCGGGCTAATGTATGTTTATGTTAGACCGGGACACTAGCTATGGAGTTTCAGGACCTACCAGGGACCAGCGCCAGAACCTGGCCCCTTCAGAGAGGTTTCAGGGAGCAATGGCCCTGGAAAACCCCATATGGTTTGGGGGTTTTCCTTATCTGCCATCGACCGGGTTA
>WNGS01042707.1:31067444-31080595 GCA_020271785.1 Procambarus virginalis
CAAGAGGCACTGAACTACAGGCCAGGTCCTTAACTTGTATACCATGCAAGGTGATGGAGAAGATTGTGAGAAAAAACCTAGTAACACATCTGGAGAGAAGAGACTTCGTGACAACCCATCAACATGGGTCAGGGAGGGTAAATCTTGCCTTACAGGCTTGATAGAATTCTACGATCAGGTGACAAAAATTAAGCAAGAAAGAGAGGGTGGGCGGACTGCATTTTTTGGACTGTCGGGAAAGCCTTTGACACAGTACCCCATAAAAGGTTGATGCATAAGCTGGAAAACAGGCAGGAGTAACAGTAGGGCGCTCCAGTGGATAAAGGGAGTACCTAAGCAATAGGAAGCAGAGAGTTACAGTGAGGGGTGAGACCTCAGACTGGCGTGAAGTCACCAGTGGAGTCCCACAGGGCTCTGTACTTGGACCTATCCTGTTTCTGATATACGTAATGATCTCCCAGAGGGTATAGACTCATTCCTCTCAATGTTTGCTGACGACGCCAAAATTATGAGAAGGATTAAGACAGAGGAGGACAGCTTGAGACTTCAAGAAGACCTGGACAAGCTGCAGGAATGGTCGAACAAATGGCTGTTAGAGTTTAACCCAAGCAAATGTAATGTAATGAAGATAGGGGTAGGAAGCAGGAGACCAGATACAAGGTATCATTGGGAGATGAAATACTTCAGAGTCAGAGAGAGGAGAAAGACCTGGGGGTTGATATCACGCCAGACCTGTCCCCTGAAGCTCATATCAAGAGGATAACATCAGCAGCATATGCCAGGTTGGCTAACATAAGAACGGCCTTTAAAAACTTGTGTAAGGAATCTTCAGAACATTATATACCCATATGTCAGACCAATCCTGGAGTATGCGGCTCCAGCATGGAGTCCCTATCTAGTCAAGCATAAGACTAAACTGGAAAAGGTTCAAAGGTTTGCCACCAGACTAGTACCCGAGCTGAGAGGTATGAGCTACGAGGAGCGACTGCAGGAATTAAACCTCACTTTGTTGGAAGACAGAAGAGTTAGGGGGGACATGATCACCACATCAAGATTCTCAGGGAATCGACAGGGTTGATAAAGACAGGCTGTTTAACACAAGGGGCACACGCACTAGGGGACACAGGTGGAAACTGAGTGCCCAAATGAGCCACAGAGATATTAGAAAGAACTTTTTAGTGTCAGAGTGGGTGACAAATGGAATGCATTAGGAGCGATGTGGTGGAGGCTGACTCCATACACAGTTTCAAGTGTAGATATGATAGAGCCCAATAGGCTCAGGAAACTGTACACCTGTTGATTGACGGTTGAGAGGCGGGACCAAAGAGCCAGAGCTCAACCCCCCAAGCACAACTAGGCGGAGTACAACTAGTGAGTACACACACCACAAAAGTTCTTACATTCTTGTAAAATAACATGCATAGCATTTCGGGCATGTCCTTAATCTTAATTTTATCTTAATTTTCCCTGGAAAACAACGCCAAATTGTTTAACAACCAGGTACCCATTCACTGCTGGGTGAACAGAGGCATACAGATGAGGATTGGATTCCAGTCAATTGTCCCCAGCAAGGATATGAACCCAGGCCAAATCACTTGCGTAACACGGGGCAAGTGTGTATGTTACCACTGCGCCATGGGACTGCTTACACAACACATACACCCGAACAGTACAGTACTGTACAAGGGTACAAGGCCCCAGCATGAAGCTCATTTCATTTCTCAACAAAGAAAACTGAATGTGATTTGTCAAAAAGTTGGTACCAGGACAAGAAAGCTGGAACATGTTGAGAGGCTAATGGAGCTGAACCTTATCACCAGAATAAGAAAAACCAGGAACCATGATCACAAATTGTAAAACACTTGAGTAAACAAGGGCACTGCTAAATTTGTGTTGAGAAAATATGAAAAGGACATGTGCAACACATATCCTCTTCATAGTTTCATATTAGGACTTAAAATGCATGCAAATCAGAGGGAACATGAGGAAGAATTCTTAGTGTTCAAAAATCGAGACACGGTAAGGCACTTTTGCTCAAGACTTGCATGTACACTGCTACCAAGTACAGTATTTGCTGCAGCATTTACTGAATCAATGTCTTAAAAGCTAACAAAGAACTTACTTTTTCTGCAAGAAATTCTTGAGCGTCTTATTGTGGCGCATGAACATCACATATCTTCGGTGGAGGTAAACAAAGAGTGATCCCGCAAAGCCACAGAGAATGCTGGAAAGAAAGAAAATTACCGTCATATTAATAGCTGTACTGATCAAACAAAGTAACAAGAAAATATACCTTATACAAGGTATCTCAACTATTTTATCCAAGGCACAGTGAAAAATTCTAATTTAGAGTGTACAGGTGTATACTATATATTTCTATACTATGCATAAATGTCCAATATTGGCAGCAGGGACATTGGCCAGCAGGGACGTTGGCCCAATATTTTGAGAACACTTAATTAACATAATCTAAGAATGAATACAGGCTAATAAAAACAGTGAAGTACAGGCCTAGTCCATTAAATTTCCATTACAGAAGTCATTTGCTAATGCTAGTCAATGCATCATAAGCCAATTCAGAGAATAAGCAAATATGTTTTAACTAAAAAAAATTGCAATTCTATGTAACTCATTTATACTTTGTTGTTTATGCAGTTATAAAGCCAAACAATTTAAGCCTGTTGGAATTACTACTCTCACTTGCATCCAAAATAATTTGGCTGCGGGTGAATTTGACCAACAAAACGGTGTTGAAAATAAATTGTCCCATAGAGTCTTGACTTGCTACAAAGTATTATTGCAGACATGCATCTTATGAAAATCAAGATGCTGAGGTATGTTTATTTTTAATTATACCGAGTTGTACAAGAATTACCAAGTTTTCTAATCACAATGATAACAAAGTCAAATGTAAATGAAATGCATATTAAAGCTAATCTTTAATGCTTGATAACTGGAAATAATTGACTTTACACACAGTAAATAAAAAGTTTAACATACTCTTCATATCAAACAGCTGATAAAAAGCAGCTTTGTAACTTATGCCTCAAGATATACATACCCAATACAGAGGAAGGGCAGGAGCTCAATGACATCATACGGGTACGCGTAGTTAAGTTCCACTTTGTACAGCGGGAAGATGGTCTCTGTCAAGTGCACAGCCAACATACAAGACTACAGATTATAAAAACTAAAAAAAAAACTCATAACTATAGGCTTCCTTTTGGTACAGTTCAACAACATTTACAATAAAAAAAATTATGAAGAAAAGTATCTACAGTAATATTTTCACTCCGAGCTGCCAACTTATTTAAATGCTTATGAACTTTACCTTGGGCTTACCTATAAATACATGTACGTTCACACACACACACACATACAATACTATGATCAAGAATTGTTAATGCCAATTTAAAAGTGTATTCAGGATATATTATAGTGGCACTAACCAGACTTGAAATTAAACTAAAAAAAAAAAAAACTAAATTGTGAACCTTCATTAACTAAAGTCAACATTAACTAACCACGGGGGACAGGGAGGGATTGAAATTCAGGCTCTACGTTAGCACACCAATTCTAAATTTATTTTTATATTATATGGGGACAAGGAACACACACAAGCATGCAGAATTAGTTTGGTCTAAACATATCTCTAAACAAGTACCAATTTTAATACAAAAAAAATACAAAAAAATACATCAAATAAATTCAAGAACAAGGCAAGCTCACAATCTACATAGTATTCAAACCTGATAATTCATTGAATTCTCATGTGTTATAAAATATTACTATTTTGATCTGTCAAAACCATTCAGTGAGATTCATTTCTCAACATTTAAGTGAAAAATGAACATTGTAAATTGTTTCTTCCCATGCATAAGTTCTTTGACTTATCTTCTAAAACACAATTACAACAGACATTATGGACAAAATCTGCCAGTACTTACGAGCTCCCATGAACCACACGGACATCAGACGATAAAACATGGCTCCTACTACCGCAGCGAAGAAACCACGCCAGTAATTACGTACAGCAAAGTATACAGTTGTTACTTCTATGCTGAAGAGAACACCTGGGAAGAGAAGTTTCCAGAGTACAATAATTTACCGAGATATCTAGTGTGCAGGAAAGTTTGACACTATTATAGAAAATTCTGCTTATATCAAAACAATCATGCACTTTAACAAATTGTTAAAATTACATTTATGCTTGGTATATACAATGCAATATACCTACTCTGTACGATTCGTTAACAAATGGAACACTTGCAACACGTTATGGAAGCTACCGTGAATGATAAGGTCAAGAACACAAACGGCCAAATACAGTATTAGAAAATTGGGACATATAAAATAACCAGGTACTAAAGCTGGGAAGCAGGGGCCTGGAGAGCTAGAACTTGATCCTTATAGATACAGTTTGACAAGTAGAGTGGAGTTTGTTCAAAGATACAAGGCAAGTAACAGATGAGCTAGGAGAACAGACTAAAAATTAGATACTGTATATAGTAATGACATTAGAAGAGATACGGACAAGAGATCACATGATCACAATAAACAAGATACCGAGTAGATTAAGACTTTTTCCAGGCGAGGTACAACAGAATGACTAGGCATGGGTGGACTTGGAAAACAAGGAAAATACTCGTATACAGTAAGTGATAAACATGTAAAATAAACTGTAGCCAGGAATTGGTGGATGAATCTCCATTAACAGCTTCAAGAGTATGGTTGAATACACTGGACCACAGATAAATGCATTAGGTATAACACCTAGGAAGCAAGATTCCCTGCAGACAATTAGCAGACACAGGCAAGCAAGCACACACAAATGCTCATATCAAAATTCAGGCAAATTCAGGAAATATATATTTTACAATAACTAGTCCAGTAAGATCACATCCATTATTATTATTATTTGGTAGCCTAACCCAGCGGTTGCCAACCGGTGTTCGCAAGACAATTTTATTTGTGTACTGAATGTAAATGTATTTTCTTTAACTGTTATATTTTATGGCATTAAATAGTTTGACTTTAATAACTATCATTTCTTGTTTAGTGGACCGCGGGATTTAAATTATGAATATGATGATCCGTGTGCTCCGAAAAGTTGCTGACCGCTGGCCTAACCTGTCCTCCAAACATTTACATGCCAATCTCAATTTCTTTTATTGAGCAACTCTTGTTATTTATAACTTCATGTTACTAAAGCTTGTAAACTTTTCAAATCAGTGTGAAGAAGTACCTTAACTATTGAGTAGTTACCAAAATGTACTTTTAAGACAATCTCTAGTGACCTCAATNATAATAATAATTTATTTAGGAACAGTACATACATAGTTGCAGCGTACAGACATTCTGTTAGATTTAAAGATAGAGGTAGTACATACAATACCTAAAGCCACTAGTACGCATAGCGTTTCGGGCAAGGAGAGGTGGGGAAAAACACTTAGACTAAAACTTAATAGTAATTGAGCTTAAAGTATAAATTGTGTGAATTAAAAAAAAATAGAAAAAAAGGGGGGGGGAACATGGTAGAAAATAGCCAATATACAATTGGTCAACAAACAGCATTTTTTTTAAAATAGTAAGACATGGGTTGACATTTAGAAGTAAGGTAGGTTACATGGAGTTAATTAGGTAGTACTTAGTTTTCATCTTAAACTGGTTGAGAGAGGTACAATCTTTGACATAATTGGGAAGGTCATTCCACATTCTGGGTCCCTTGATTTGTAGAGCATTCCTAGTTGATTAAGTCTAACTCTTGGAATATCAATAGGTATTTGTTTCTGGTGTGGTGCCCATGAGTTCTGTTACAACCTTCTAGGAAGCGTTGAAGGTCAGGATTGACATTACAATTCAGAGTTTTAAATATATAGAGTACACAAGAGAGGATGTGCAGTGACTTAATATCTAACATATTCAGAGATTTGAGTAAGGGTACCGAGTGCTGTCAGAGTTAGATATTGTTCTAATAGCAGCTTTGTGTTGGGTAATTAGAGGACGTAAATGATTTTGGGTAGTAGAACCCCAAGCACAAATACCATAGTTGAGATAAGGATAGATGAGAGAGTAATAGAGCGTCACCAGGGCAGGGCGAGGAACATAATATCTGATCTTAGAAAGAATGCCAACAGTTTTAGAAACTTTTTTGCTATATTTAGAATGTGTCCCTGGAAATTCAGCTTGTTATCGATGAGGACACCAAGAAATTACCATCAACTTTACTACTGATTTGTATATTGTTTATTCTTAATTATTTATTTCATTTGAGGATTATACCAAACAAAATATAGAAAGTTTTGTCAATGTTAAGGGTGAGTTTGTTAGCAGTTAGCCAAAGATGGACTTTATTTAGTTCAGTATTCACAGTGACATTTAGAGCAAGAGGGTCAGGACTGGAGAAGATGAAAGTTGTGTCATCAGCAAATAAGATTGGTTTGAGGTGTTGAGAGGCATTTGGAAGGTCATTAATGTAGATGAGAAAGAGGAGAGGGCCAAGTATGCTGCCCTGTGAACACCAATGTTTAAGGTAGTGTCGGAGAAATGGAATTATTCACAGAAACATACTGGAGCCTGTCAGTAAGGTAGGACTGAAGGTATTGCAGGGAGTGACCTCTGACTCCATAATGATGTAATTTAAGAAGAAGGTTTTGGTGGTTGACAGTGTCAAAAGCCTTACGTAGGTCCACAAAATTCCCAACAGGGAACTCATTTTTATCAAGAGCTGCATGTATCAAGTTAATCATACTAATAAGTGCATCGTTAGTGTTTTGGGTCTGAAGCCATATTGACAAGAGCTTAGTATATTGTGTTTGGCTAGATAAGAGTAAAGCTGCTTGTAGATTAGTTTTTCAAATATTTTTGACAAGTTTGGCAGAATTGATATAGGTCTGAAGTTGTTGACATCAGTGAGATCACCACATTTATGGACTGGGGTTACTCTCGCTTTTTTTAGAATATCTGGAAAAGTTTGGAGTTCAAGTGACTTGTTGTAGAGCAATGCAATGGCAGGGGCTAAAGATCTGGAGGCTTTTTTGTAGATTAGAGTTGGTATCTTCGCAAGGGCACTAGACTTGGTCTTAAGGGAAAGGATTACCTCATTTACATCAGTGGAATTAGCGGGCGTTAGGTACAGAGACTGGGTTTCTGTAAGATAGTCCTGAACATTAGTACTGGAAAATGGAATATTGGACAGCAAGGGATGACCCAATGAATGAGAAGAACTTATTGAATTCAATAGCAGTATCAGTGGCTGAAAGCAGACCATCGTTATTGGACAGGATTATTGGTTTGTTATTTAAAATCTATTTTGATCCCAATATTTGTGAAATTGTGCTCCATGTTTTCTTGATGTTGTCCTTTGTTTGAGTAAATTTATCTTCGTAGTATTTAATTTTGGCTATTCTAATTATTTTAGATATTAATGATGAGTAATTCTTTGAAAGTTCTTTGGAGACGATACCTAACCTATACTTCTTCTCAAGTTCATGTTTTTTTATTAATAGATTTAAGTATCCACTTTGTAAGCCAAGGATTGTTTAGCCTTTAGTTGTGACCTGTTTCATTAGCATAGGACAGTGGGTGTTATAAAGGCTGAGAGTTTTTTGAAGAAATGATTGCACTGCTAGGTTGATGTCCCCTATGGTACCTAATTCGGACTCCCAGTTGATATTATTGGCAGCAGCTATAAAATTGTCTATAGAAGTTTTATTGTGCAGCCTAAAGCTTATCTTTCTTGTATCTAGAGGTGGTTTGTGAATGTTGGTTAGGAGAAATGTGGGGTAATGGTCTGTAGTGCAATCAGTGATTATCCCTGAAGTAAACGGAGAGGTTATGTTGGTCCAGATGTGATCCAGAGCTGTGGCAGTACTATCCGTGATTCTAGTAGGTCTAATGATTAAGGGTATGAGGAAGCAGGAATTCATACAGTTTAGGAAACTAGCAGCAGGAGGATTATCAGGCTCGCAAAGGTAAATGTTAAAGTCCCCAGAAATAATTAAGTGGTTTTTGTTCAGTCTGTTCTCTAGTATTAGATGCTAAGGTTAGAGTTAAATTCTGTCACATCAGTGTTAGGAATTCTGTAGACTGTTCCCACAGTCAGGACAGCCTCGCTACCCTTGACTCTGAAACAGGCAAATATATATAAATATATACATATCATATATATATATGTGAGGGGCTACATAGTGTAACCAAGACCTAGCTAGAAAAGTCTGATGGAATTAGACGTCACTTCTCTGGAAAAAGAGGGGGGGACATAGGTAACATGATCACAACATGCAAGATTCTTACAGGCAATGACAAAGTGGACAAGAGTGAAATGTGTACCAAGAACAGGTGCAAGACGAGAGGACACGGGTGGTAACGAGAGACTCATCTGAGCCATGAAGCTGCAAGGAAGAACTGTAAGAGCGTCCTTCCACAGTGTGAGGAACGAGGAGAGAGGAAAGGTAGTTGGTGGAACGTCATACGTTGCTCCCAATATTGAAATCATAAGCACAGAAAATCGGGATCCAGTCAAATACGCGACCTAGCTAGCAGTATTAACACCTATTTACTTTACCTAGCAGTAAATAAGTACCCCAGGAGTTAGTCAACTGGTTGTGGGTTGCATCCTGGGGAATGGTATCAGTAGTTTGACCTTGAGAAGGACCTCCATATAAGCCTAACATGTACATATACACTGTCAGCTTGTCCCCCGACAAAATGAATTATAGGCTCAGGAACCTGTACGCCAGTTAACTAACTGTTAGTTGAGAGGCGGGATCAAAGTGCCGACGTTCAAACCCCGCAAGCACACTTAGGTGAGTATGCGTGTATGGGAGTCCACCAGGGCAGTTCTCCCACGATCCCGCGCTGTTTATTTTGAGTTTTTAATCCCAGTAATGATCTACGACGCCCAAATAGCGGCGAACAGTTACCACACACTCCCACGACTGTCACCCTTAAAGTCTACCTATCTTAAGGTCTTTTTTTTAGTGTCCCCAACTAAGCAGCGTCAGGCAAGGGTATAGAACACTGGTAAGCGAAAATGGGATCTGTTGACTTGTACTATATGGACGGAATTTCATTGACTTGAAAGACGGGAGTGGGATTTGGTGGGTCTGATGAGAGGGAGAGAGTAAGACTGGGAGGGAAATAGAGGAAGGTGAAGGTGGGAGGGAGAGAGTGGGTGTTGGGAGGGAGAGAGTGGGTGTTGGGAGGGAGAGAGTGGGGGTGGGAGGTCGCTAGTTACCTTGACTAGTACTTAACTGTCAGTCATCAAAGCTAAGTGTCAGTCATCAGCGCTAAGTGTCAGCCATCAAAGCTAAGTGTCAGTCATCAGCGCTAAGTGTCAGCCATCAAAGCTAAGTGTCAGTCATCAAAGCTAAGTGTCAGTAATCAAAGCTAAGTGTCAGTAATCAAAGCTAAGTGTCAGTCATCAAAGCTAAGTGTCAGTCATCAGCGCTAAGTGTCAGCCATCAAAGCTAAGTGTCAGTCATCAAAGCTAAGTGTCAGTCATCAGCGCTAAGTGTCAGCCATCAAAGCTAAGTGTCAGTCATCAAAGCTAAGTGTCAGTAATCAAAGCTAAGTGTCAGCTCATCAAAGCTAAGTGTCAGTCGTCAAAGCTAAGTGTCAGCCATCAAGGCTAAGTGTCAGTCGTCAAAGCTAAGTGTCAGTCATCAGCGCTAAGTGTCAGTCGTCAAAGCTAAGTGTCAGCCATCAAAGCTAAGTGTCAGTCGTCAAAGCTAAGTGTCAGTCATCAGCGCTAAGTGTCAGTCATCAAAGCTAAGTGTCAGTCATCAAAGCTAAGTGTCAGTCGTCAAAGCTAAGTGTCAGCCATCAAAGCTAAGTGTCAGTCATCAAAGCTAAGTGTCAGTCATCAAAGCTAAGTGTCAGCCATCAAAGCTAAGTGTCAGTCGTCAAAGCTAAGTGTCAGCCATCAAGGCTAAGTGTCAGTCGTCAAAGCTAAGTGTCAGTCATCAGCGCTAAGTGTCAGTCATCAAAGCTAAGTGTCAGTAATCAAAGCTAAGTGTCAGCTCATCAAAGCTAAGTGTCAGCTCATCAAAGCTAAGTGTCAGTCATCAAAGCTAAGTGTCAGTCATCAAAGCTAAGTGTCAGCTCATCAAAGCTAAGTGTCAATCATCAAAGCTAAGTGTCACTCATCAAAGCTAAGTGTCAGTCATCAAAGCTAAGTGTCAGCTCATCAAAGCTGTCAGCTCATCAAAGCTAAGTGTAAGTCATCAAAGCTAAGTGTCACTCATCAAAGCTAAGTGTCAGTCATCAAAGCTAAGTGTCAGTCATCAAAGCTAAGTGTCAGTCATCAGAGCTAAGTGTCAGTCATCAAAGCTAAGTGTCAGTCATCAAAGCTAAGTGTCAGCTCATCAAAGCTAAGTGTCAGTCATCAAAGCTAAGTGTCAGTCATCAAAGCTAAGTGTCAGTAATCAAAGCTAAGTGTCAGCTCATCAAAGCTAAGTGTCAGTCATCAAAGCTAAGTGTCAGTCATCAAAGCTAAGTGTCAGCTCATCAAAGCTAAGTGTCAGTCATCAAAGCTAAGTGTCAGCTCATCAAAGCTAAGTGTTAGTCATCAAAGCTAAGTGTTAGTCATCAAAGCTAAGTGTTAGTCATCAAAGCTAAGTGTTAGTCATCAAAGCTAAGTATCAGTCGTCAAAGCTAAGTGTCAGTCATCAAGGCTAAGTGTCAGTCATCAAAGCTAAGTGTTAGTCATCAAAGCTAAGTGTTAGTCATCAAAGCTAAGTGTCAGTCGTCAAAGCTAAGTGTCAGCCATCAAGGCTAAGTGTCAGTCATCAAAGCTAAGTGTTAGTCATCAAAGCTAAGTGTTAGTCGTCAAAGCTAAGTGTCAGCCATCAAGGCTAAGTGTCAGTCATCAAAGCTAAGTGTTAGTCAACAAAGCTAAGTGTTAGTCGTCAAAGCTAAGTGTCAGTCATCAAAGCTAAGTGTTAGTCATCAAAGCTAAGTGTTAGTCATCAAAGCTAAGTGTTAGTCATCAAAGCTAAGTGTTAGTCATCAAAGCTAAGTGTCAGTCGTCAAAGCTAAGTGTTAGTCGTCAAAGCTAAGTGTCCGCCATCAAGGCTAAGTGTTAGTCATCAAAGCTAAGTGTTAGTCATCAAAGCTAAGTGTTAGTCATCAAAGCTAAGTGTTAGTCGTCAAAGCTAAGTGTCACTCATCAAGGCTAAGTGTCAGTCATCAAAGCTAAGTGTCAGTCGTCCAAAATACAGCTGTAGGATAGTAAAAAAATACATTACCGTCGTAATTTCACGTGTATCTATTTTGCACACTGTTTACAAAGATGTTGACAAGCACCACAATAAACACACTGTGTTCCATATGGTGCAGAGTAGGCCTACCTGTAGGTGTGTTGTACCCGTACACAGTAGGCCTACTGTACCCCATGAAGAGTAGGGCTACTGAGCTGGTGTACTCACCTAGTTGTGCTTGCGGGGGGGGGGGAGAGGGGTTGAGCTACGGCTCTTTGTTCTCGCCTCTCAACTGTCAATCAACTGGTGTACTGATTCCTGATGTCTTGCAATATAACAAGAGTAGGCCAACTGGATTTTTAATGTATTTGAAATAGGCCTACTGAAGTCTTATTGTGCTTAAATGCGGTAAATACTAACATTACAGTTAGACTTCATTAAGTAAATATTGTCTTTGTACTTCATTAGACTGGGTGGGAGGGGGTGGGAAGGCGAGGGTGGTGGGGACGAGGGGGTAGGTGGGAAGGGGGGAAGGGAAAGATGGGAGGGCGTATGAAATAGGTAGCTGTCAACACCTCCAGCCTACTATCCATCACGTCCCCTCCTCATCGACTTCCCTTAACCACTACCGGCCATCGATACATCTCCTCCTTCCCTTTCCTCCCAACCTCTCCCCCCCCCTCTCCCTACCTGGCCCCCCACCTCACTTCCGGAAGGCACGAGGGGACGGAAGTGACGGTGTGTGAAGGCCAAGGAAGAAGGTGGTGTGTAGTGTGTGATCCGCCAATTTCGTCTCTGGAAGATGGAATTGTGATGATGTTGGAGTTGTAGCGCGGAGTTGACACAAGCAGGGGAAGACATGTTGCATTAGGCTATCAATATGCTGGGAAACATGTACACCTGTCGATTGATGGTTAAGAGGCGGGGCCAAGGATCTTAAGTTCAACTTCTGCAAGCTCAGTTAAGTGCATATTCAAAAACACACATGCACACAAAATGGAAATAAAAAAGGAAGAAATGGTCGCGATATACAAAATACTCAGGAAAGTTAACAAGCTAGGCAACAATTTTATATTAGAAGTACAGGAACATGATAACACAGATGGAAACTAAGTGGAGTGGAATGACTCATAAAGTGAAGTGGTGAAAGTGGACTTCATTCACGGATTCAAATAGATAAGTCAGAACCGAAAGACTCCAGGATCTTGAACTGTAGCTGGTCGAATGTCCAGAGGCGGGACCCAAGAGATAGAATTGAACTCCACTTTCAGCACCTGTGACTGGAGGTGGCGTCCAGCACCTGTGGTTCAAGGTCAATTGTTTGTGACTCGCTTTATGAGTATTTCTTTACTATACGGAATCACTCTCTCACTCAGTTTCTCTTGGGATAGGCTGTCTCGATCCACCTTGTCTATTTCCTTCAATATCTTCTACATTGTAATCATGTCATTTTCGTGTCGATGTCGTTAAGCCTAGTTCTCTTCTTTCGTTGCATATTCTTATTTTGGTTTACAAGATTTAGGTGAGTACTGCTAAATGAGTAATGTTAGGAAAGTATTGCTAGAGTGGTACTGCTTAGTAAGTACTATTAGGGAAGTACTACTAGCCGAATACCACTAGGGTAGATCTCTGGTAGGGAAGTATTACTAGAAAAGTATTGCTAGTGACTTACTACTAAAGGAAGAAGTACTCCTAAAGGGGAAATTGCTAGGGAGAGGGGGGGGGGTGCTGCTTTGTGCCTTAAGATGCTGCTAGGGAAGTATGCCTGGGAAGTACAGCTAGGCGAGTACACATGGACAAAACAGAGGGAAGCGGCTTAGAGTCGGTGACAGACAAACACACGCTGACAACCCCTTAAATGTCCTTCCTTGACCCATGTCACGTGAGCTGACCGCCCGTCAGCGACCTTACATTCACTCCTGGAAAATAAAGTGCCAGTGCAGTAGATGT
>WNGS01042707.1:31088584-31108965 GCA_020271785.1 Procambarus virginalis
GGCACTGGGTACTACAACAGTCTGGCACTGGGTACTATAACAGTCTGGCACTGGGTACTACAACAGTCTGGCACTGGGTACTACAACAGTCTGGCACTGGGTACTACAACAGTCTGGCACTGGGTACTAACAGTCTGGCACTGGTACTACAACAGTCTGGCACTGGGTACTAAACAGTCTGGCACTGGGTACTACAACAGTCTGGCACTGGGTACTACAACAGTCTGGCACTGGGTGCTACAACAGTCTGGCACTGGGAACTACAACAGTCTGGCACTGGGTACTACAACAGTCTGGCACTGGGTCCTACAACAGTCTGGCACTGGGTACTACAACAGTCTGGCACTGGGTACTACAACAGTCTGGCACTGGGTACTACAACAGTCTGGCACTGGGTACTACAACAGTCTGGCACTGGGTACTACAACACTGGCACTGGGTACTACAACAGTCTTGCACAGGGACTACAACAGTCTTGCACTGGGTACTACAACAGTCTGGCACTGGGTACCTACAACAGTCTGGCACTGGGTACTATAACAGTCTGGCACTGGGTACTACAACAGTCTGGCACTGGGTACTACAACACTGGCACTGGGTACTACAACAGTCTGGCACTGGGTACTACAACAGTCTGGCACGGGGACTACAACAGTCTGGCAATGGGTACTACAACAGTCTGGCACTGGGTACTACAACAGTCTTGCACTGGGACTACAACAGTCTGGCACTGGGTACTACAACAGTCTGGCACTGGGTACTACAACAGTCTGGCACTGGGACTACAACAGTCTGGCACTGGGTACTACAACAGTCTGGCACTGGGTCCTACAACAGTCTGGCACTGGGTACTAAACAGTCTGGCACTGGGTACTACAACAGTCTGGCACTGGGTACTACAACACTGGCACTGGGTACTACAACAGTCTGGCACAGGGTACTACAACAGTCTGGCACTGGGTACTATAACAGTCTGGCACTGGGTACTACAACAGTCTGGCACTGGGTACTACAACACTGGCACTGGGTACTACAACAGTCTGGCACTGGGTACTACAAAAGTCTGGCACTGGGTACTACAACAGTCTGGCACTGGGTACTATAACAGTCTGGCACTGGGTACTACAACAGTCTGGCACTGGGTACTACAACAGTCTGGCACTGGGTACTATAACAGTCTGGCACTGGGTACTACAACAGTCTGGCACTGGGTACTACAACACTGGCACTGGGTACTACAACAGTCTGGCACTGGGTACTACAACAGTCTGGCACTGGGTACTACAACAGTCTGGCACTGGGTACTACAACACTGGCACTGGGTACTACAACAGTCTGGCACTGGGTACTACAACAGTCTGGCACTGGGTACTACAACAGTCTGGCACTGGGTACTACAACACTGGCACTGGGTACTACACAGTCTGGCACTGGGTACTACAACAGTCTGGCACTGGGTACTACAACACTGGCACTGGGTACTACAACAGTCTGGCACTGGGTACTACAACAGTCTGGCACAGGGGACTACAACAGTCTGGCACTGGGTACTACAACACTGGCACTGGGTAACACAACAGTCTGGCACTGGTACTACAACAGTCTGGCACTGGGTACTACAACAGTCTGGCACTGGGTACTACAACACTGGCACTGGGTACTACAACAGTCTGGCACTGGGTACTACAACACTGGCACTGGGTACTACAACAGTCTGGCACTGGGTACTACAACAGTCTGGCACTGGGTATACAACACTGGCACTGGGTACTACAACAGTCTGGCACTGGGTAATACAACACTGGCACTGGGTACTACAACAGTCTGGCACTGGTTACTACAACAGTCTGGCACTGGGTACTACAACAGTCTGGCACTGGGTACTACAACAGTCTGGCACTGGGTACTACAACAGTCTGGCACTGGGTACTACAACAGTCTGGCACTGGGTACTACAACAGTCTGGCACTGGGTACTACAACAGTCTGGCACTGGGTACTACAACAGTCTGGCACTGGGTACTACAACACTGGCACTGGGTACTACAACACTGGCACTGGGTACTACAACACTGGCACTGGGTACTACAACACTGGCACTGGGTACTACAACAGTCTGGCACTGGGTACTACAACAGTCTGGCACTGGGTACTACAACACTGGCACTGGGTACTAAAAGTCTGGAACTGGGTACTACAACACTGGCACTGGGTACTACAACAGTCTGGCACTGGGTACTACAATAGATTGGCACTGTGTACTACAACACTGGCACTGGGTACTACAACACTGGCACTGGGTACTACAACAGTCTGGCACTGTGTACTACAACACTGGCACTAGTACTACAACACTGGCACTGGGTACTACAACAGTCTGGCACTGGTACTACAACACTGGCACTGGGTACTACAACACTGGCACTGGGTACTACAACAGTCTGCCACTGGGTACTACAACACTGGCACTGGGTACTACAACAGTCTGGCACTGGGTACTACAACAGTCTGGCACTGGGTACTACAACAGTGTGGCACTGGGTACTACAACAGTCTGACAGTAGGTACTAAACACTGGCACTGGGTACTACAACAGTCTGGCACTGGGTACTACAACAGTCTGGCACTGGGTACTACAACAGTCTGGCACTAGGTACTACAACACTGGCACTGGGTACTACAACAGTCTGGCACTGGGTACTACAACACTGGCACTGTGTACTACAACACTGGCACTGGGAACTAAACGTCTGGCACTGGGTACTACAACACTGGCACTGGGTACTACACAGTCTGGCACAGGGTACTACAACAGTCTGGCACTGGGTACTACAACAGTCTGGCACTGGGTACTACAACAGTCTGGCACTGGGTACTACAACAGTCTGGCACTGGGTACTATAACAGTCTGGCACTGGGTACTACAACAGTCTGGCACTGGGTACTACAACAGTCTGGCACTGGGTACTATAACAGTCTGGCACTGGGTACTACAACAGTCTGGCACTGGGTACTACAAACCTGGCACTGGGTACTACAACAGTCTGGCACTGGGTACTACAACAGTCTGGCACTGGGTACTACAACAGTCTGGCACTGGGTACTACAACACTGGCACTGGGTACTACAACAGTCTGGCACTGGGTACTACAACAGTCTGGCACTGGGTACTACAACAGTCTGGCACTGGGTACTACAACACTGGCACTGGGTACTACAACAGTATGGCACTGGGTACTACAACAGTCTGGCACTGGGTACTACAACACTGGCACTGGGTACTACAACAGTCTGGCACTGGGTACTACAACAGTCTTGCACAGGGTACTACAACAGTCTGGCACTGGGTACTACAACACTGGCACTGGGTACTACAACAGTCTGGCACTGGGTACTACAACACTGGCACTGGGTACTACAACAGTCTGGCACTGGGTACTACAAAACTGGCACTGGGTACTACAACAGTCTGGCACTGGGTACTACAACAGTCTGGCACTGGGTACTACAACACTGGCACTGGGTACTACAACAGTCTGGCACTGGTTACTACAACACTGGCACTGGGTACTACAACAGTCTGGCACTGGGTACTACAACAGTCTGGCACTGGGTACTACAACAGTCTGGCACTGGGTACTACAACAGTCTGGCACTGGGTACTACAACAGTCTGGCACTGGGTACTACAACAGTCTGGCACTGGGTACTACACAGTCTGGCACTGGGTACTACAACAGTCTGGCACTGGGTACTACAACACTGGCACTGGGTACTACAACACTGGCACTGGGTACTACAACACTGGCACTGGGTACTACAACACTGGCACTGGGTACTACAACACTGGCACTGGGTACTACAACACTGGCACTGGGTACTACAACAGTCTGGCACTGGGTACTACAACAGTCTGGCACTGGGTACTACAACACTGGCACTGGGTACTAAAAGTCTGGCACTGGGTACTACAACACTGGCACTGGGTACTACAACAGTCTGGCACTGGGTACTACAACAGACTGGCACTGGGTACTACAACACTGGCACTGGGTACTACAACACTGGCACTGGGTACTACAACAGTCTGGCACTGTGTACTACAACACTGGCACTGGGTACTACAACACTGGCACTGGGTACTACAACAGTCTGGCACTGGGTACTACAACACTGGCACTGGGTACTACAACACTGGCACTGGGTACTACAACAGTCTGGCACTGGGTACTACAACACTGGCACTGGTACTACAACAGTCTGGCACTGGGTACTACAACAGTCTGGCACTGGGTACTACAACAGTCTGGCACTGGGTACTACAACAGTCTGGCACTGGGTACTACAACACTGGCACTGGGTACTACAACACTGGCACTGGGTACTACAACAGTCTGGCACTGGGTACTACAACAGTCTGGCACTGGGTACTACAACAGTCTGGCACTGGGTACTACAACACTGGCACTGGGTACTACAACAGTCTGGCACTGGGTACTACAACACTGGCACTGGGTACTACAACACTGGCACTGGGTACTACAAAGTCTGGCACTGGGTACTACAACACTGGCACTGGGTACTACAACACTGGCACTGGGTACTACAACAGTCTGGCACTGGGTACTACAACAGTCTGGCACTGGGTACTACAACAGTCTGGCACTGGGTACTACAACACTGGCACTGGGTACTACAACACTGGCACTGGGTACTACAACACTGGCACTGGGTACTACAACAACTGGCACTGGGTACTACAACAGTCTGGCACTGGGTACTACAACACTGGCACTGGGTACTACAACACTGGCACTGGGTACTACAACAGTCTGGCACTGGGTACTACAACACTGGCACTGGGTACTACAACAGTCTGGCACTGGGTACTACAACAGTCTGGCACTGGGTACTACAACACTGGCACTGGGTACTACAACACTGGCATGGGTACTACAACAGTCTGGCACTGGGTACTAAAACACTGGCACTGGGTACTACAACACTGGCACTGGGTACTACAACACTGGCACTGGGTACTACAACACTGGCACTGGGTACTACAACACTGGCACTGGGTACTACAACACTGGCACTGGGTACTACAACACTGGCACTGGGTACTACAACACTGGCACTGGGTACTACAACACTGGCACTGGGTACTACAACACTGGCACTGGGTACTACAACACTGGCACTGGGTACTACAACAGTCTGGCACTGGGTACTACAACACTGGCACTGGGTACTACAACAGTCTGGCACTGGGTACTACAACAGTCTGGCACTGGGTACTACAACACTGGCATGGGTACTACAACAGTCTGGCACTGGGTACTACAACACTGGCACTGGGTACTACAACAGTCTGGCACTGGGTACTACAACACTGGCACTGGGTACTACAACACTGGCACTGGGTACTACAACAGTCTGGCACTGGGTACTACAACACTGGCACTGGGTACTACAACAGTCTGGCACTGGGTACTACAACACTGGCACTGGGTACTACAACAGTCTGGCACTGGGTACTACAAACACTGGCATGGGTACTACAACAGTCTGGCACTGGGTACTAAAGTCTGGCACTGGGTACTACAACACTGGCACTGGGTACTACAACACTGGCACTGGGTACTACAACACTGGCACTGGGTACTACAACAGTCTGGCACTGGGTACTACAACAGTCTGGCACTGGGTACTACAACAGTCTGGCACTGGGGACACTAACAGTCTGGCACTGGGTACTACAACAACTGGCACTGGGTACTACAACAGTCTGGCACTGGGTACTACAACAGTCTGGCACTGGGTACTAACAGTCTGGCACNAATAATAATATAATAATAATATTATTATTATTATTATTATTATTATTATTATTATTATCACACAAAAACACTAAACATATATGATTGTAATGTTTATATTATTCAATAAAGCAGAGGAATACATTGTGGCAACATTTACTGGAACCAGTGACCGGTAACCAGTGACTAGAACCAGTACCTAGTGACGAATGATCAGTGACCCGAACCTAGTGACTAGTACCCAATGACGTATGAGCAGTAACCAGTAACCTGATGGATTAACCTAACCTTTCCTGCAATACTGGTAACGTCAGCCAGCACCCCTTCTACATTTCAAACTACCAGTTTTTTTATTTGGTGTTGGAGTTAAGGCCTATCAACCTCTGGAGGCTTATTAAGGCCATCACAATAGCTTACTGACCAACTAGCAAGTACTATATACTTTAGTCCTGAATACACAGTCCAGGACTGAAGAACTCTCGGTGTATATAGACCGAGAGTCGGGCACACCTCTCAGTGAAGTTTGTTACATATAATTATTTTATATTTTTAATGTCATTAAGAGTATTAAATAATTGAAGATATTTATATTTAATATTGTTTATCTTATATTACTTTTTATAAATAAATAACGAAACAAATACATCTGTTCTATGTTTGGATAACCAGTAAAGTATCTGTATTTATTTATTTATGCTGTCACTATACAGGGATATGTGCACTGAAAGGTATATTCCGCTTTGCGGTGTAATTCACTGAGTTTACTTTAGTCCTGTGTATGGTCCAGGACAAAAGTTCACTTGCTGGTTGGTCAGCAAGTTGTTGTTTTGGCCTTGCTGGCATTTCCGCGGTTGATGGCTTAATCTAAATATGAAAATAGGCTACACCGTGGGTTACCACTGGTGCAATTGTGGGGGATCCGTAGGCTTGGTGAAGAGACTAAAAGGTATTCAGCGAAGACCTTGCAGATTCTCCATGAACATTCATTGAGTATTTTCTTAAATAAATTGTCAGTATAGACTATAGAGGCTATATACACTATAGAGTGTTCTTTCTGTCGTAAACTCTCGTAGCCCATTGCTGCATCGTCCATGTTGAGAACACATTTTGCTCTCCTTAGTTCAGCTATAAAATTTCGCTTAATATATCTTCGTGTTTGGGCACTGAAAACTAATCTGTTTCTCTATTTATCTTATCACATTTAGCGCCTCAGTGATGTGTTTATTAATGTTTTGCCGAGCTGACGCGAGAAAGTGTTGAAATGAGATATTTTAAACACACACACACACATGGCAAGTCGTGTCTCACAGGTTTAATAGAATTCTATGACCAAACATTAAGCAAGAAAGAGAAGGATGGGCAGACTGCATTTCTTGGACTGTCAGAAAGCGTTTGACACAGTACCCTAAAAGAGACTGTTGCATAAGTTACAGAAACAAGCTGGAGTAAGTGGTAAGGTGCTCCAATGGATAAGGGAATACCTAAACAACAGGATGCAGAGTTACTGTAACGGGTGAGACCTCAGTCTGGGGTGATGTCACCGGCGGGATCTCACAGGGTTCTGTACTCGGCCCTATCTTGTTTCTGATATATGGGAATGATCTTCCAGAAAGTATAGACTCATTCCTCTCAATGCTTGCTGATGATGCTAAAATTATGAGAAGAATTAAAAACAGAGGAGGACTGCAAGAGGCTACAGGATGACCTGGACAGACCGATGGAATGGTCCAACACATGGCTACTCTACTACAATTTAACTCGAGCAAGTGGAAAGTGATAAAGATAGGCGTAGGGAACAAGAGGCCAAACACAAGGTACCAGCTGGGAGAGGAAATCCTTCAGGAGTCAGGAAGAGAGAAAGATCAGGGGGTTAATGTCATACCTGACCTATCCCCTGAAGTCCATATCAAAAGGATAACATCAACGGCGTATGCAAGGCTGGCAAACATAAGAACTGCCTTCAGAAACTGTGTAACATATCATTCAGAACCTTGTATACCTCATATGTCAGACCAATACTGGAATATGAGGCTCCAGCCTGGTGTCCACATCTAGTCAAACACAAAACGAAGTTAGAAAAGGTTCAGCGGTATGCCACCAGGCTAGTCCCCGAGCTGAGAGGTATGAACTACGAGGAAAGATTGCTGGAACTGAACCTCACGACACTGGAAGACAGAAGATTTATGGGAAGATATGATCACTACCTATAAAATTTTCAGAGGAATTGACAGGGTAGCTAAACTGTTCAGCACGGGTGGGATGCGAACAATGGGACACAGGTGGAAACTTAGTGCCCAAATGAGCCACAGGGACGTTAGAAAGATTTTTTTTAGTAACTAACAGATGGAATGCCTTAGGCAATGATGTGGTGGATGCAGACTCCATTTATAGTTTAAAATGTAGATGTGATAGAGCCCAGTTGATCAAGGAATCCGTACACCAGTTGATTGACAGATGAGAGGCGGGACCAAAGAACCAAAGCTCAACCCTCGCAAGCACAACTAGGTGAGTACATACACACACACGCACACACTGAAACTTACTTTAAACTATAATATGGATTAAGACTAACATGGATACGTTTAAACTGACAAAAATAGGACAGAGAAGAATGGGAAGACTACATTTCTAAACTTTCAAAAATATTTTGACATAAGTTCTGTATAAAAGACTAGTACACTAGCCTCGCGAGTGACTTTTGTCTGGGTGCGAGCCCAGACAAGGGTAGATTGTCTTGGTGTCAATCTTAATGTGGTGGAGCATTGACTGGGTGTCAATCTTAACTGTTTGTCCCTGTTCATCCAACAGTAAATGGATACCTGCTTGTAAACCGATTGGCGGGTTGTGTTCCAGAGAAAACTATAGTAGTATAAGGTTTAACATGAGCTATGGGAAGAGTGCGCACTAAGCCTGCTAACGGGTGTCAGAAGTCGTCTAGACTTTTACCCACCTGTGTAAAAAAACAAGTGAAGCAGGAGGCGCTATTAAAGAACTTTAGTGGATGAGAGTACCTAACAGACAGAAGACAGTCACAATGCGGGACGAGAAATCGGCCTGATGTACTGTAAGAAGCGAGTTCCTCAAAGATCGGGTTTAAAACACTACTATTCCTCATTTCTATTAATGACCATTTATATTATATTAACTAGGGTAGATTGTTACATGTCGATATTTGTGATATTGTTACATGTCGATATGTGCAAGATATCAAAGGTGTCGAGACAGATGAGGAATGTAAAATACTTTAAAAAGACCTAAACAAACAGCAGAACTTGTGTGAGAAATGGCTACCGGATTTAAACACTCAGCAAGTGTAATGTGATGAAGAAAACGTGACCATATCACAGGAGGCCTGCATGACGGGGTCAAAGAGATAAGAGCTCAATTCTGCAAATTGAAAATACATTGGCGGGGCTCTACCTCCCGGAAACATTTAGAGTAAAAAAAAAAGTGTGAGGTAGACATAACACCACATCTCACCCAAGAATAACGTCACCAGCATACTCTAAACTAACGAGCATCATAACATCTTTCATGAGCTTCAATTAAGGAACATTCTCAACGCTCCACATCACATACATGATACTAGGCCTTAACTATCGTCGTCGTGAAGCCTCAACCTAATAAAGGCAATGAAGGAAACTTGAAAATATACAGAGTCTTGCAGCCAGGCTCGTCTCATAATTACATAATTCCACTATGACGGAAGGTGGGAAAAAAGAGGAAATATTCACAATGAATAACAAAAAAACAAGAGAGCGCGGATGTAAGCTTGAGACACAGATGAGCCATAGAGATGAGGGCATGGGTGTAAGCTTGAAACACAGATGAGCTATTGGGATTTCTTTGTGATTTGAAGGACGGGGGCGGGTAAGGTTGTAAACACCATTACCCGCAGGCCAGAGTATACCATTTATGACCTTATCTCTGATTTCCGTGATTTTGTCGCTTTCCATTACATAATTACGTAATGTGAATAATTCTCCTGACAGTTTACATTTAGTCAAATCTACATCAGCAGGTGGTGCAAATTCCCAGAGATACTTGTAGCTGAGCATAAGCCTAGCAGGGGTAACATCTAGAAGCCTGCAAACCTTATTGGATGACCCATATACGGTTCTTCCTGCATAATAGAATAATGACAGATAGAGGAACTGGTGTGGATTTCACTTTGCCTCATGTTTGCTAGATTGTGTTGCTGTTCCTGGAATATTATTGCTCAAAGGCAATCCAAGATGGTAATCAATTCTCTCTTTACGAGCAAATGTTTTGGCTAACTCATCTATTCTATCATGCATTTATAAATCAACATGGGAAGGAATCCATGGGAGACAAACTCCAGTATTAAATATTTTATTATATGTGTGCCTAGCTTCAGACACAAGTCACAGTTACGCCTTGAGGAGCTTACTGCAATCAAGGATGACAAGGAATCACTTACAATTAACGTGTTGACTTTGGATTCATATACTCGTTCGAATGCAAGGATTATGGCTGATTCTGTTTGAAGAGTGGAGGCCCAGGAATGCAACCAGTTATTTATATGCGCTCCACACTCACAGGATTAAGATCCCGCTGTCAAAACCATGCACCTCATTTGAAGCCTTATCCTACTTGTTTTGTTCAGAACACGATCCGCCAATCTTTTAAAACAAAGTTCCCAAATCCTGCTGGATTAACAAAGGGGAACAATGAAAGATCACGGACCATTCCTACCCAGGGCTTGAACTCTGGTCGTTTCTCTGGTCGACGCAAGCGGACGTGCATGCTATCCTCTAGACTCCACCCACGAACTTGTTTACTAAGGAAGCAAACAGTGAAATAAACTAGGAATACACTGGGGGAGAGTTAATAGGAGAAACCATTATGATGAAGGAGCATCATAATAGAAACTATTATGATGAAGGAGCATCATAATAGAAACTATTATGATGAAACTATTATGATGAAGGAGCAGAAAGTGTGGTTGCTAAGGAACTAGAATCCCATGGACAAGAAAACGCAATTTCAACAGTGAAACAGAGCGTCCCTCAACTCCTAGCAGCAACAAGCCGTCCTCACCAGTAAACTATGGGTGCACATAAACAGCTAGACACGAGATTACACATACCGGAAGCTCTGAAACCTTTCTCACTCAATATACAATTAGCTTATTTTTTTGTCTTGAACTTTGTTTAGTAACAAATATACTTGCTGGTTTGTCAGGCACTACCCCCATCCCCCAGCAGGTGATATGCATCTAGCCTAATAAAACCAAAATCACCTCGCACGCTGAATGTCAATTACATCACTAAGTCAACAGATTAGAAGTCATAAAAGAATAATAATGATTAAACAGACAAGAAGGAAGTTTGCGAGTGGTGTACTCACCTATTTGAGCTTGCGGGGGTTGAGCTCTGGCTCTTTGGTCCAGCCTCTCAACTGTCAATCAACTGGTGTACAGATTCCTGAGCCTACTGGGCTCTGTCATATCTACATTTGAAACTGTGAATGGAGTCAGCCTCCACCACATCACTGCCGAGTGCATTCCATCTGTTAACTACCCTGACACTGAAAAAGTTCTTTCTAACGTCCCTGTGACTCATTTGGGTACTCAGTTTCCACCTGTGTCCCCTTGTTCTCGTATCACCCGTGTTAAACAGTTTATCTTTATCTATCCTGTCAATGCGAGGTAGTTGTCTGGAGGTACCTATCAAAATACAAAAGCAAAATACATGGAAACAAAATTCAGAGTTTAGAAGCAGCGGGAGATGGTGTAAAATACCAGGCAGCAGCGGGAGAATTTTACCAAACAGAAGATAAATCTTACCAGGCAATAGGTGGAAAATCTTACCAGGCAACAAGTGGAAAATATTACCAGGCAACAGGAGAGGAATCTTACTAGGCAACAGGAAAAGCTTCCCAGACAACAGGAGAATTTTACTAGACAACAGGTGGATAATCTTACATGACAACAGAAGAAAAATCTTACTAGACAACAGAAGAAGAGGAAGAATCTTTCCAGGAAACATGAGGATAATATAACCAGGCAACACGAGGAGAAAATTGCCAGGCAACATCAGGAGACCATTATGTCAACAAAGAGCTGGAGCAGGAGTGACTCGCTCCTTGACTAGGCTGTGTTGACGAGGTGCGCAGGTAGTGCTCCGAGGGCCGCCTAGTTGCTACTTGACACAATATGTATATATAGTGCGAGCAAACTGTAGGAGGTATTATAACAAACAGAAATAACCGAAGAGGGGAAAAACAAGACCTGAAAATTGGAGAGACAAAATGATACATCAATTTGATACTTCATCAATAGACATCAAATGATTGCATCAACACCAAAATGATGCAAAAAAAAAAAAAAAAGCCATCTCATGGAAAACATAGAAGAACTAGAAAGGAAATTGCTCAAATAACAAAAAGGGAAGACAGGTGGATAATCTAATCTAATCTAGAGATAATCTAAACTAATGGATGGAATTGGAAATATAAAGAGGGGCAGAGGAAATAACAGGTGGTCGCAGGAAGAGGAACTAAAGAAAGAAAGAAGGTGGAAGACATGCGAAAGGAAGGGGAGGTAGGTTAAAGAGGAGCGGAAGGAGATATAGATAATAATAGAAAGGATCAAGGGAAAGAGGAGATAGCCAAATGAATACAAAGGAAGAATAAAATATAAAAATTAAAAAACAAATGTAATGCAGAAAAGATCTTAACAGAAGGTGTTAAAGAGAGAGTACGGTAAAACAATCAAAACCGTTGAGCTCGAGGCGGCGAAGAATATACTAGTCGTGCAGTGCACCACATTGGAATTAGGGAGAAGTTATCGAGCCTACAGTATACCAGAGCCACAATAATGAAAATAGAGAGGCAAGAGGCACTACATATTAAGAGGTCCAGACCAGCAATCAACAACCAGCTAACACATAATTACATTCTGCCCACTTCAAGACCCAGAGCCAACGCAGACACAGACATCCAATGACCCTATTAATACCCCCCTGATCCATTTATTCATTATTTATTCGGTTCAGCTTCTGCATTGGCCCGGGGTCTTGAAGTGGGTAGAGTGTAACTGTGTATTAGCTGGTCTAGATGTCTTGATATATAGCTCTTCACTGATGTCAATCTTCTATTGTCATTGTACAGTATCTATTAATTATTTCGGTGTTGCTCGTCAAAATATTCTGGTGATCGTCTCGTTGTGTGTGCGGCGATTTTATGTTCCTTGATGAAGCCATGTTATTTGTGCATTATTAAACGCCTAAAGAGAGACGTTGCTGTTTTTCCCATATACTGAGTTCGTTGGGGCTGACGATCCCCAAGTGTGCATGTGAAGGCGTAAACAACGTTGGTCTCTTTCAAGGCGTTTTTCTTGGAAAATGAAGAATTCTCCTGACACCAAAAAAAAAAATGCATTGAAAGAGACCAACGTTGTTTACGCCTTCACATGCCCTCTTGGGGATAGTCAGCCCCAATGAACTCAGTATATAGGCAAAACAACGTCTTTCTCTAGGTGTTTAACAATGCACAAACAATAGGGCTCCATCTGTCCAGTCCATCTGAACAGGGCTTATGATATATAATAATGAATGATGTAACACAATAATTTGAGAGCTATTGTCGGATACAGAAGCACTAAGTGATGACATTTAGGCCACACTGACCTGTAAGACCCACAGGCATAAAACTTTATGCTAAGGAATGTAGAAGAATATATGGAAGTGTGCCTCGACAGGGACATTGGGAGCCTAGGCATGCCAAACCCACAAGTGAGAACTTCAGGACATGAACAGGTCTTGGATAGTAAATTTCAGTGACAGCTGTTCAGCATGAAGAAAAACTCCCTAATAACACGCTAGCATGTCTCCTTTCTGCCCTTCACCTCCATATCATGTTGACAATCGCCACGTGGAAACATCTTCCAAGTAATGATAAGCAACATAATAATAATGTAAATGAATCAAGATGAAATCCCAAATAAATCAGATCTCCTAAGTTAAAGGAATTGTTAATGCATGTCTTTACATCAATGGAAATGCAACTTATACAGATATTGGATTCAGTATTCCATTGGGGCTCTCGGGTAATCAGAAATACGAGAGATGCAACAAGGATGGAGATAGGTTGGCACTGATGATACAAATGTAATGAGTATTTGTGAATAATAATTGTGAGAGGTCATCAACCCACAAAGCTTTATCATACCAGACAGGGTAAGAAAAGACGACACGATGATAGTGTATACAAACCTCAACAACACATCAGAGCGCCCACAGAACAATATGTTAAAAGCAACAGAAACTTTCTTAAAATTATAGAGAGGAAGGCTTCTAGTCATTGATAATTTTAATCACATAAATTGAGAGGACAACAAAGGGGAAGACGGGTGGAAGGTAAAACCATTGTACCCTACAGAACAAATAAATATAGTACCCCTATAAGCAAAACTGAATGTAGAAACAAGGGATACGGGAGAGGATGAACCAGCGCTGCTACACCTAGTTATCATCCAGAAGCAGATATACAGAGGATCAAATGTGAAGCCTCACTAGGATTAAGTTACATCAAGGAGACTAGACACAGAAATTAAAACCACGGAAAAGGTACAGGGCGTCAAGTGGTCAAGACTATTTCCTGACACAGCTTCAAATGTAGATAGTACATAGGCCAAATTAACTTGAAATACCTGCACAAGTCGCCTGAAACTTGAGAGGTGGGAACAAAAAGTTTGAGTTCACACTCTGCAAGAACATCAATATCACACATGCTGGAATTATTTCACTTTAGCTTTTTTCGAGTGATCCGGCAGTAATTCCTTCATACCATATAATTTCCAGCACTTATAACAAAGTGTAGCATGACAATACATATACCCCATAAAATTCATAGTATTTATAAAAAGTGTACCCTAGTAATACAAATACCCCCCCCCCCCCCCCCCCACATAACATTCCTGGCATTTATTAAAAATGTGGAAGTGGCGACAGGTGACGGATCTTCCTATCCTGAGTATTCCAGGTGCAAAGTCTGTGAGCAGGAATTGGGTCATGATCTCGCACACTGGATTACTGAATGCCCAGTTATTAGACCATTCAGGCCCGCTGGCATGAGGTACCTGGAGCTTTGCCATTACTTTATTAACTCTCGTGTTCTTGATGATATCCTCATATGCACCTAAAATTTGCTAGTGCAGACTACAGATCACATGCCTGTATGATTAACCATCCTGTGTGATGGGGATTTTTTGCATCACATAGCTAGTTTTTGACACATTCTCTACTCACTTTCATATAGTCTAGGGTAGATGCAAAAATGCAGATGAGCCTAAATGTGTTATCAAAATAAAAATGAATTCAGTATTAAATGGAAATGTTTGTTCTAGGTTGTCAACTAGGGAAGAGTGGGGAAAAAGGGGAGAGGGAGAAGGGAGAGGGTGAGGGAGAAGGGGGAGATGGAAAAGGGGGAAGACAGAGGGGTCGAAAAGAAGGAAGAAACTAGCACCATCCTGACTGTCCCTGGCACCGCCAGGTACCCCTTCTGGTTTGAGATAATTGAAGCCACGGGTTGAGTGACCTCAATTATCTTACTGCATATCCGTCATGATATTTCTTACTGCATACTGCATTCTTTATTTCTTACTTATTCTTACTTACATATTTTTTACTTACGTCTAAGTAAGTAAAAGTATCTAAGTAAGATATTTCTTACTTACTGCATATCTCTTACTGCATATCCGTCAAGATATTTCAATCTATAAATTTATTCAATTTGGGCGAAGCAAGAGTGTGTGAGTGAGGTTGCACGCTCAAGGTTTTCCGCTCAGTGATAAGGCCTAAGTCTCTCGCTGAGGGAGACGTGACGTGGCTGTACTCTCACATGATCACCTGTAGTTAAACGTTGGGATATAAAATGTTACTTAATCTTAATTTCAATAACAACTCGCACATAAGCGGACTTTTAACACCTTACAATTTTTTTATTAAGAAGTGTATAGTTAAGACAGGTGAAAACGAGTACACAACTGTTAGATCAGATGTCTTACTGCGTTTTTGTACACTAAACTAAGAAGAAGAAAAAAACAAAAGGTCAGCTTTAAGCTACACTAACTGTTAAATGATTATAGTCAATGTCATGACGACAACGTGCCTGTGATCACACTAGCTGGCTCACCAAGCAGTTGAACAAGTGTGAGCTCAAGACATCTTATACGATGTCTCAGTTACTTTTCAAGACACAGGATTAGAACATCATTTCAGAACCTTGAACTGTCTTGTCTACGAGGAGAGAGTAATGATTAACGTCGCTTATGCTGTCAAACGCAGTTCAAAACATTCTTTTGAGATGGAGAGAACATTTTAATAACGGGGCTGAAAACACATAACCCAACTCACACATGTGAAATATAATGAAAGCAACCTGACTTCAGGCCAGGCTCCTTAACCCGGCGGCCTACCCCCCCCCCTTAAGACGCATTCATCAACCTTAACGTACTATGTATTAAAAAATGATTTGTTCTCATATATAAATGTTCAACTACTTCGGCTGGACGGTAGAGCGACGGTCTCGCTTCATGGAGGTCGTCGTTCTATCCCAGACCATCCAAGTGATTGGGCACCATTCCTTCTCCCCTGTCCCATTCCAAATCCTTATCCTGACCCCTTCAAAGTGCTATATAGTCGTAATGGCTTGGCGTTTTCCCATAATAATTCCCTCCCTCTTATATATAAATGAATATTATTATTCATTAAAGTTCTATGTATATTTAGACGTAGGTTAGGTCAGGTTAGGTGTTTAGGCAGCCCGTCTTCTCGAGCGGTCACAACGTCACTCAAATTATGTACTAAATTGCCCGAACCTAACCTAACCCAGCCTGTCCTCATAAACAAAGACCCAAAGTCCATGCCATCCACCCGCCAAACCCGCTGTTTATGAACGAAAAACGGTTTACATACGACTCACAACTGATGACGTCAGAATACTTCCGGAAAAAGTGCTTCGTTGACGACTTTTGCTCGAACCACAACGCTGTAAATGCTTCACCCACGTACTACAAATACATAGAATCGGAAACAAAACCTAACCAGCGCCTAAATATGCACAATATGATATATAATAATATTAATTTATAATTGAGAATAGTTCTGTTTTGAACGAACAAATTGTTAAAATTGATGAATGCGTCTCGGGGTCGACCGCTGGATTTAAAGGGCAGAAAGAATTAATACTAAAAGTTATAATCTAAATCATACAATGTGTATGGATAGCACACAGTCTGTTAGTAATTGCCAGAATTAGGCTGGAGTTTATATCAAGTAAATGCAGGTGAAGCATCTCCCAACACTAATTATTCCAATTGTAAACTTGAAAAAAATAAACGAGCAGAAACACTTGGTCTTCAACAGTATACTATTGAATGCCAAAAAATCAATGATTGTAGACAAAATGGTATGAGATACCTGAATGTTTGAACTATTTCAATCACTCACAGACATTCAAGGAGCAGCTTTCTGTTCCTTTGCCATATCCCTGTGAAGGAATACTTTTTTACAGCTAAATTTTGTCCCACTAAGCGTGTTAGTAAATAATATATTCCAGGGCTCTCTCCGTGTGTTGTCACACTGGGCGTTTGGTCATACCCGCTCATACGTGCCCTTAATATGTTTCATCTGGAGCAGTGGATTATCCTATAACTGGAGTGTCATTTTCACTCATCCTAGCACTTACAAAATGTTGTAATTATGTGTCGTTTATCGACCTGACTTTTAAGGGATGTTATCACTGACCTGTGAGTCCTGTCTCTTTCTCTAGCGTTGGCGTGGCACCGCTGCTTCCCCCCTAGCTGCGTGATGGAGTCGCTGCTGGAGAAGGTGGTACTGGTGTTGGAGGGCGGACATGGAGGCGACGAGGAGGCGGGGGCGGGAGGAACAGAGAAGAGGGATGAAATAGCGGCGGAAGACTGCGAGGAGGGAGGCGGAGAACAGGAGACCGGAGACGAGGTGAAGAGGGAATTATAACTTGAGGATGAGGAGACGCTGCTGACGCTGCTGGAGACCACGCTACTGGAGGAATAGGCGACGGAGGACGAGGTCGACGGGGGCGAGGAACAGGTGCTGACGTTTTTGGTAAGGTGGCTGGTGAAGAGTTGAAGCTCCGTGTCGTCTTCTTGCTTGACATCGGCAGGAGCTAACCTCAGGATCTCCCCGCTGGCTTCTAGTACCTCCACGGGCGTCAACATGGTCAGTGTTTTGGTCGCCGCCATGTAAATCACCTGCGTGGTTGAGTTATCCTCTCCGCGGCGCCTCTTGTTGCTTCCCTCCTGCTGATGATGTTGCTGCTCCAGCTGATGCTGCACTTTGCTTCTGCTGTACACGGGGGAGTAAGTTTCCCTGCTGTCGCCGCCGCTGCTGCTGCTGCTGCTGTTACTACTGTCCTGATGAGCGGATTTTTTGCCCATACTGTCGCTGGTGCGGCTGTAGCAGACGACGCCGCTGTGTACCATTGTTATTCTTATAATTCCATTCAGTCAGGTAAGGTGTTCTTCACGTATCCTGCCTTTAACTCTGTTCACACTCCTTATCCAATATTCTTTCCTTCACTGCTTATTCAATTTAAGGGTTCGTTAATCACTCTCCGAACTGTATACTTCAGCTCTATACAGTTCAACAGTTCTCTATTCTATACATGCAGAAGAAAACTTTATTATAAAACTGCTCTCATGTAATGCTGTACTAACAGTATTATTATATAGTTATACTGACAGCTATTTATCTTGATAATGACTTAAGTGATACATGGCGGTCATCCCTACACACAGGGCTAACCTGGGTAATAAACGAGGCTCTCGCAGTGTCCCGCAATTACACACTATTCCTTAGTAGATAAAACAATTTGCTCACCAGTCGATGATCAAATGTTTGTAAACTTTCATCAAACAGATGACCTAAATGAAGATAGTTCTAACCGGTTACCATCTAACCTACCCCTACTCCTAACCTTAAACCCTAACCTCCTAACACTTACCCTAACCCTAACCTAACCTAACCTTACCCCAACCCTAACCTAACCAAAACCCGTGCTTAATACACCCAACCTAATTGTAATTCTCCTAACGTAGGATATTTACGGTAAAGCCTGGCGAACCGTCTTGAGTACGAGTGACCCCAGTCTCGTCAAACCCAGGACCCATCTAGCATTAGGAGTACCTACGAACCGGTACATCTTTTCAAAATTTTTGGCGCTTTTTTACATTTATTAAACAGTTTACGAGAATCGTAAACTTCCAAACCAAAGGTTATTGTTGTTATATACCAACCCGGCCTCACACTAGGCTGTTTAAAGCAGCGGGCGTCCTCCCTAGACGCGTTCTCAATATAATGTATATTAAAATTGGTTTGTTCTCATATATAAATTAATATTATTATATATATAAAATTATATGTATGGTTAGGCGTAGGTTAGGTTATGTTAGGTGTTTAGGTTCTGTTAGCATTATTTGTATTTGAAGTACGTGAGTGAACATTTTGAGTGAAACTTGCCCGAAACACTATACGTATTAGTGGCTTTGGGTATTGTATGTACTATCCCTAGCTATAAATCCAACATTATGTTTGTAACTCATCATATGTATGTACTTTCCTGTATAAAAAATTTAATTTAACACTTAATTCAATTATTTAATTAATTTATAGAATTGTCGTTCGAACAGAGGACGTGAGCAAACCCTTGTTCTGGAAGTGTTCGAGGTCATCAGTGTGAGTCGTGTGTAAACCACTTTTCATTCATAAACAGGGGTTTGGCGGCTGGATTAACGAGCTTGGATCTGTATGCGAGGACAGGCTGTATAAACAGCCTGGCAATGCTTTGAAACTCGTAAACTGTTTAATAATATTAACAAGGCTTCCAGATAAGAGCAAGATGTGCAAGTTCGTAAGTAGATGCGTAAGCCTTGTTGAATCGTAGTTGTGTGTTCTGCATAATACTAAATTTCAGCCGTTATTTCAATTCTTTCGCGGATGCCGTTTTAGTTCTATTCATTTATTATGCAACCCCATACCCATCTTGTGGGCGGTAGTGGAAGGGTTACAGAAGGCACATAATGGGGCTCAGGGACTGAACCCCACAATTCATTTAGCATAACGCAAGTTACAATCTTGATGAGCTAGTTACAAATTCACTATAAGTCGTCACATCACAATTGGGTTCGAGATCGACCTCAATTAAAGTACAGGTTCTAAATTAAGCAAACTGACATATGTGGAGAGCTAGTGTCCAAATTTAGATGTTTGTCCTGCACACCGCCCATCCAGTGGCCATGCCCCGGTGGAATAGGTTTACAATCAGCCAAGTTACTACCTACAGCAGTTAGCACACTGGGGATATTTGGCTAAATTTCTGGTAGCAGATCATTTTGATGAAATATTTACACATCGCTGGAACTATTATTTGCCGATGTAGACCTGACAAAATGTAAATCGTCGTGTCACAAAATTATTCGCACACCCTCCGTGCCGATGTTGATGGGTGCGAAAAGATACGTGAATTTAGAGACAATTCATAACCAATGTTCCAGCGCGATG
>WNGS01042707.1:31122420-31137420 GCA_020271785.1 Procambarus virginalis
CACTTATGTGGATGAGAATATGCCCACAGATGAGAATAATCATAGTGCTGGTGAAGACGAGTTAGTTGTGGTCCATTACTTTATAGTGAGTTGATGAGCTCATGAATAATAATTTAATGAGACGTTACTCACCGCAGTATTTACCACCACACCTGCAACACCACTACCACACCTGCAACACCACTACCACACCTGCAATACCACCACCATACCTGCAACACCACCACCACACCTGCAACACCACCACCATACCTGCAACACCACCACCACACCTGCAACACCACTACCACACCTGCAATACCACTACCACACCTGCAACACCAACACCACACCTGCAACACCTCCACCACACCTGCAACACCACCACCACACCTGTAACGCCACCACCACACCTGCAACACCTCCACCACACCTGCAACACCACCACCACACCTGCAACACCAGAACCACTACCACACCTGCATCTCCACAACACACCTGCAACACCACCACACACCTGCATCACTACCAACACCTGCATCACCAGAACCATCACCACAACTGCAACGCTACCATCACACCTGCATCTCAACCACACACCTGCAACACCACCACACACCTGCATCCCAACCACACACCTGCATCACCACCACAAACACCTGCATCTCCACAACACACCTGCAACACCACCACACACCTGTGTAACATCACCACCACACACCTGTAACAACACCACCTCACACCTGTAACAACACCACCTCACACCTGTAACAACCCACCACACACCTGTAACAACACCACCACACACCTGTAACAACACCACCTCACACCTGTAACATCACCACCACACACCTGTAACATCACCACCACACACCTGTAACACCACCACCACACACCTGTAACAACACCACCCACACCTGTAACACCACCACCACACACCTGTAACACCCCACCACACACCTGTAACAACAACCACACACACCTGTACAACACCACCTCACACCTGTAACATCACCACCACACACCTGTAACAAACACCACCTCACACCTGTAACAACACCACCTCACACCTGTAAAACACCACCACACACCTGTAACAACACCACCACACACCTGTAACAACACCACCTCACACCTGTAACATCACCACCACACACCTGTAACAACACCACCTCACACCTGTAACAACACCACCTCACACCTGTAACAACACCACCACACACCTGTAACAACACCACCACACACCTGTAACAACACCACCTCACACCTGTAACATCACCACCACACACACCTGTAACAACACCACCTCACACCTGTAACAACACCACCTCACACCTGTAACAACACCACACACACCTGTAACAACACCACCACAAACAACATACCTGTACAAGCGCCCATCCAGACATCAATGGCCTTGACGTAGGAGACCTGAGGCAGCCCCGCTTGTATACCTGTGGGAGGGAGACATTGATTATTGCCAGTCTGATACGATAGTACATGTTGTCTAACGTGGCTGGCCTGGCCTGGCCTGGCCTGGCCTGGCCTGGCCTGGCCTGGCCTGGTCTGGCCTGGCCTGAACTGGCCTGACCTGACCTGGCCTAACCTGACCTGGACTGGCAATCCTAACTTAGCCAACTTCAACTAAAAGCGTGTGAATTAAAACATAATAAAGATCCTCTCTCTCTCTGTCTCGTCTCTCTCTCTCTCTCTCCTCTCTCTCCTCTCTCTCTCTCTCTCTCTCTCTCTCTCTCTCTCTCTCTCTCTCTCTCTCTCTCCTCGTGTCACTAAGCCGTAAATCCTGGTGGTCTCAGATTTTCTTCCTCTGCGGATAGACGAGACTTTTCCCGCAAGATTTTGAAGGTTCAGAAAATATTTCATAAATGTCAACAGCGTCAGTTTTCACTCAATACTTTTTTTGTTTCTTTTGGTCTTTTTTTCACATTTGTATTCACCATGATTATCCGGATATGCCGTACGTGTTACTATATAGGATCCCGGTTATAAGAGTCGTTTTTTTGGGGTTATTTATAAGATGAAGTTGATGGAGACGGAAAATTTGACGGATTTGACGTCAAATATACTCATATTTTACAATATACATACATATACATATACGTCATCCACATCACAGTGAGGGAGAAAACCGTCACACAAACTGCTCCAGTCATTAGTGAATAATTAAGAAGGAAACTAGCCATTGTCCAGAGAGCGGGGAAGGAATTCGGTGTGCAAGGATATGTGAAGACGCCCGTGTGGCCAAGCTAAGGGGTCAGCCACTGTACGAAGTGCTCAGCTTCAGGCATCTTGGAAATATGAAGAGGCACAGGTTGGTGCATTCATATGCTCTCCCACGAGTGTCCAGAATGTGTGTGAGTCTTTATGTGTACTCATCTTATACATATAAAGATTAACATGTAATTTTTTTATTTATCTAAGAAGGTACATTGGGTTGAGAAAGTACATTATTCACTCATTTATCCATATCTCGCCTATGTTATCTGTGCCTGAGAATCTTCCGCCGTTATATAGTTTACCCATTCATAGTTTACTCCTAATAACTACACTGAACTCGTAAAACCAAGCGTATCTGTAATCAACCATTTCCATTAGTTAATGTTATGACTCGTACACTCGGGTAAAGTCCCCAAATACCATCCAATCTGCCAGTTTGTGAACGGCGGAAAAGATATAGTTTGTTATCAAAATTACAATAATAAGTCTTATGTTATTATGGTATAAAGACTGAATTGTCAACTTGGAGAAATTCGCGGGCTGTCATCCTTATATGTTGATCTACAAGATTGTTTAAATTGTGCCTTATAATATAGTAGTTTCAAATTGTAACGTTTTGGTTAATTTGTACCGCGGGTACAAATAAGTACCATAGTATATGGTGCTTTTTACTCGGCCCTGTCACGAGAGTTAAGAAACACCGCTCCAGAAATTCTCATACAAGTGCAGGTCGGCTGTTTGGGCCACCGTGAACCCAGCCAATGTTTACCACGACCAGCTGGTTTATTCGCATTTAAAATAAAAGGAAGAAATATACCTACTGCAATGTGAATGGAACACATGCAGTAAGCACGTGTTCGACATAAGCACGTGGTCGATGTTTTGATGCTGGGCTGTAATGAAAAACCAACTACCTGACTTTAATGGGTTTATTTAGCAGGTTCATTGGAAACTCGAACGGAGGGCTGTCTGGACCCTGTCGTCTGGCTGATCACTCCAGTATAAAAATAATGGTCGTGAGTGCTGACTGTGTTGTGATGACTTGTGACAGACGCCGGTCGGTCACCCCGAGTTATGAAGACTGGATGTTGTGTTACTTAAAAAACAAACTACGTGTTAGTTAACACTAGTGTGTGTGTGAGGACTAGCAGCATACACAGAAATCACACTAACGTGATGTATCAAATGAACAAATCCACAAGGGCCGTGACGAGGATTCGAATCCTCGAATCCTCGTCATCCGAATCCTCGTCATCCGAATCCTCGTCATCCGAATCCTCGTCACAGCCCTTGCGGATTTGTTCATTTGGACTAGCAAATTCCAGTGTTGCGGTTTACGGTTGCGAGTATTTTTATTATTAGTTTCGTGTCTAGTAAAATTCTGAAAGTGCATTGTGACCAAGACGCCAAGGCAGGACACGCCGCTACTAAATGTTAACGTGACTAAATGTTAATTCTTAGCATCTTAGCAAGTTTAGTGAGTTATTGGAAATAAAAAGTGGAAATTGGCTTTAATTGCAGTGGCAAAATTACGGACTTGTTGAGTACTTTCAGTTCTTGCAGTGTTTCTCCTCTCGTACAGGATATTTATTTCAGTGTGAGTGATTCACGAATGTTGCAAAACATCGCTTTTGTTTGCGTTAGTGAGCACGTGGGGAGTAGTGTTGACGCTGACCCCCTTGTCTGACCCCCCCCATCGTCTGACCCCCCCATCTCGTCTGACCCCCACTACGGACAGCTCTGACCCCCTCGTCTGACCCCCACTACGGACAGCACAACCCTCCTTCAGGAGAAGGTAAGTATCGCCTCGACCCTCAAGTGTGACCAACGTCTCCGCCTCTTGCATACCAACATGGAGGTGGATGTAACCATTCACATGTTACACACGTGGTATATGATAATGATGTGTATACAAGAATGTTAATAGGCACATTAATAATTAATTTTTCCGTCGTTACAGGTAAGAATTTTTTTTACCTCATCGCGGGACACAATTCCACCTGTTTAAGGTACGTTCCTGTTAACTTTCGTTTCCGAAGGATTTTATTTTTTCAATAAAATATTACAGAACACGCGGTTACCATCATATAATTATGGGTAAATATCAAACCCCCTGTCATTGGTCCTGGGGGCGCCAAGCCCTACCTTTATTGGTCCTGGGGGCGCCAAGCCCTACCTTTATTGGTCCTGGGGACGCCTAGGCTTTCCTTTATTGTCCCAGGGGAGCCGAGGCCAACCTTTAATGGTCCTAGGACGGCGAGGCCCACCTTTATTGGTCCTGAGGGTGCCGAGACCCCCCCCCTCTTTATTGGTCCTGGGGGGGGAGGGGCTGCCGAGGCCCACCTTTATTGGTCCTGGGGGCGCCGAGGCTTCCCCCCTTTTATTAGTACTGAGGGCACCAAAGCCCCTCCTCCCCCCCCTTCTTTATTGGTCCTGGGGCCACGTGTATTTTTTTGTAAATTCAACCAAGTATTTTTTGAGTTGTGATCATGTCACTGTAACTGTGCCTTACTTCAGTGAGGTGAACTTCAGTTTCATCAGTCTTCTCTTGCATGTTACTCCCTAAGACTCTCGTACCAGCCTGGTATTATGGGGAGTGGGAGCTGTTCCGTGCTAGAGCTGCATAATATTTAGGGTCTGACGTTCGTGGTGTCCAATTTTGTTTAATGTCAAAAGATCAGACTTCGAAGGTAGTGCTAATAATGATAGAGTTAGACTTGATGTGAGCACTTGGTGGTCAGTGTTGGTGCTTGTTCTTTACGGTGGGGGCAGTTTGTGTGAATGTTATTTTCTCCTCTGAATGACCGCAAGAATGGTGATGTTGGGAGACAGGTTACGGTGTAGCGTCTTTGTTGACAGGGAAGAAGGCTTTCGAGTTAAGTCCTTGAGTTACACACCTTAAACATTCCTTCAGTATCCGTGAGTGACTGAAGTAGTTGCAGAACTCAACGTATCTCATACATTTTGTTCTGAAATCATTTATTACAGAGCAGTCACAGATATAGTGTTGGAGAATATGTGTCCTAATTTGTTTATATCATTAATTATTATCTCTCCTTTGAGTGTCAGTGACTTCTTTTCTGCCATACCTAACTACCTGAGAAAGTGTGCGCTTTACAAGAAAGATTGATTATCTCGGTTAAAACTGTGAAGAACATATATTGAAATTATAAAAACTGGCCTGACTTGAGTGTACGCCAAATTAAAAAAAGAAAACGACATACCAGTGACATTAGAGAAAACAAATTCATCGTTTCGAGAGATTATTTGAGAAGAGAAAAGTAAGGGGGTAACTAGTGTATTAATACACTAACGGTGTAGTTCATTAATGTACGATGTCTATTTTGTATTATAACGTCACGTCTATATATGGAGGACGGGTTGCAGACTCGCCTTGGAGAAATTACCATAACCTTCTTAATTGGTTGACCTTCAGCTCTTCTCTGACTTTAGACTATTCAATAGAACATCTATTCTTAATTTTTCTACTACATATGTATTTATATATATGTATCACATAAGCTTCAGTATTATCTTAATCAGATTTCCTTGCAGGTTGCTTGTTATCTGTGCTAATCACATTAAATATGTCCTTGCATAACTTGGTTAGTTCCCCTTAGAATCCTCTATGTCGTTGTCATGTCATTTTATTTCATCTCTCCAGCGTAAAGAGGTCCAGTTACCTCAGTCTTTCCCAATAGCTCAGTCCTCTGAGTTCAGAAACAAGCCTTCATGCATTTATTTTTTCCTTTCGTTTCTGTCTCAATACCGAGGCAGCAAGCTTACTTTAGGGTCTCTCGTTGCACGTAAATAAAAACCGGAAAGATACAGTTTTTTTGGTCTCTCATTGAACGTAAATAACATTCTGAAAGTTCCTTTGCCAGAGTTCATCTGATGTTTAAGCAGATGTTGGGCAACTTCGGCTATGCAAACGATGTTTTTTTGCTTCTGAGTGTTCATGGTATAAGAATCAGTATTATGTTTACTCCAAGGAGTTTCTCCTGATGCGGGGACGCGAGTTTTCTTCCTACTTCACGCTACTCCTCGGGGTCAACTTCGATAAACTTACAACTTCCTTCCGAAGAGGATACTCGTGATTTTTGCAACATTTTCCAACTGTAAGCGTGTGAGAACTTTGTTATATGTCTTAATTTCTAGTGTGAAGGTCAGAGGTGTTCCTGTGTAGTTATTAAAGCGGTGAAGAATGTACGAAAAGGGTAATTTTAACAGCGTAGTATCGGCTGACGGGAAGTGGTCAGTGTTGTGCCTTACTGTACAGTACAGTAAGTACTGTATCTTACAGTACTGTAAGATACAGTGTCTGTTACTGGGCGAGTGGCTGACGGACGAAGCGCTGTACATTACTCAGGAATGTAAATTGGCTCATTTTGGATTCGTTGATTCTCCCTGTTCCTATTGATGTTACTGCTGCTGTTGATGTTCCTACTGCAGTGGGTGCTGCTTTATTTACATTCATGCGGCTGATGCTGTTTGTTGCTGTTGCTGATGCTGTAGTTGCTACAGGTGATGCTGTAGCTGCTACAGGTGATGCTGTAGTTGCTACAGGTGATGCTGTAGCTGCTACAGGTGATGCTGTAGCTGCTACAAATGATGCTGTAGTTGCTACAGGTGATGCTGTAGTTGCTACAGGTGATGCTGTAGTTGCTACAGGTGATGCTGTAGTTGCTACAGATGATGCTGTAGTTGCTACAGGTGATGCTGTAGCTGCTACAGGTGATGCTGTAGTTGCTACAGATGATGCTGTAGTTGCTACAAATGATGCTGTAGTTGCTACAGATGATGATGTAGTTGCTACAGGTGATGCTGTAGTTGCTACAGGTGATGCTGTAGTTGCTACAGATGATGCTGTAGTTGCTACAGGTGATGCTGTAGTTGCTACAGATGATGCTGTAGTTGCTACAGATGATGCTGTAGTTGCTACAGATGATGCTGTAGTTGCTACAGATGATGCTGTAGTTGCTACAGATGATGCTGTAGTTGCTACAGGTGATGCTGTAGTTGCTACAGGTGATGATGTAGTTGCTACAGGTGATGCTGTAGTTGCTACAGATGATGCTGTAGTTGCTACAGATGATGCTGTAGTTGCTACAGATGATGCTGTAGTTGCTACAGGTGATGCTGTAGTTGCTACAGGTGATGCTGTAGTTGCTACAGGTGATGCTGTAGTTGCTACAGGTGATGATGTAGCTGCTACAGATGATGCTGTAGTTGCTACAGGTGATGCTGTAGTTGCTACAGATGATGATGTAGTTGATACAGGTGATGCTGTAGTTGCTACAGGTGATGATGTAGTTGATACAGATGATGCTGTAGTTGCTACAGGTGATGCTGTAGTTGCTACAGATGATGCTGTAGTTGCTACAGATGCTGCTGTAGTTGCTACAGNAAATAAATGTTTGGAAACATTGAAATACTCAAATATATTAGTATCAATATATGCCCACAATATATGCTTAGAACAATCAACATACTGTACACATTTTTTCTAATCACTACAGTTCTTGCTGTTCTTACACTATATACACATGTCATATATAACTATCTACATTTTTCATGCATCATTACAGCCACACTAAAAGGTTCTGGTGGGTGTAATAATCTTGTGACCAGTTACCAGAGTTCCGCTTGAATCCCCATATTTTGTGTGAAAGTGTTACTGCATGCATTGAGTATACTGTATTACATTTTATATATATTCCCAAGGAATTTACCATTATTTTTTCATGTGTAATGATACATTGGATTGTCAATAATGTTATAAATAACACACAACATATGTGCACACAGATATATTTCTCATGAATATCTTGACACTATGTGGACAATTCTTTAAACAATAGAGTGTGCAGTTTTGCTGTCACTTCACTATATACACACATCATATATACAGTATTTATATTTTTATGCACCATAACAATCAGCAAATACTTCTGGTGGATGCGGTACGAGATCCAAGCACAGCATAGTGGCACATTCTACTAGCAGATGATGCCATCAGTCAAAGCCATATGTAGCAAACTGCCTGTAATATTCAAAGCACATTGCTAAATCTAGCCACATTACTGATATTATCATATTCCTGTCACTAAATCATGAATAAGAATAATTTCCACAAGTTTATTTTCTAGAGGAATGTGAGGTTCTATCTCATGATTCACCAAATGGATGAACCATGGCTGTGGGCTGTGAATGTCTGCCTCCCACTGTGAACATCATAACCAGCATTGTGTTGACTGATACCTGAACTTTGTACATGGTCTTTATCATAGTCTGCATCTTCTATGACACTTATCATTGGGGAAAAAAAATCATGTATTTATTTCATCCATAATATGTCTTACTGTGGGCACTAGCTGCTGCAGCATGTGCTACCTGTAATTGCCCTTTCAATAATGAGACCCTAGCTCCCAGGAGGGAAGCCCACAATTTTTGTCTAAGATGGCATCTTTACTGGAGGGCTGAGGATTCCTAAAACTCCCCATGATCCCGTGGGAGTTTTAAATCAGCACTGTAAAACGGCTCTAGCCATGTCATGCAGGTTACTGATAATTGGCCTCCATGGCTTCAGCTGTGTCGCAGAGTGGAAGGATTAACCCTTAAATTGCGCATCGCATTATATGATGCTTTCACCGACTTGCAGTAAATTGCGCATCGCATCATATGATGCTTTGGAGTACTACGCAAGATTTAAACGGCCCGCGGATACACGGGGTTCCCCACACCTTCATCTTGTAAACAGATGCCATTTAAAAAAAAATCGTGAGCCAAATTCCCGGGTGTTAGGGGGCCTCAGTATTGAGTTGAGCTACCAAGCCTGACGCACGCAGCATGAGCTCACAGCACTGCTGTTCAGCTTGTGACCACATCATCGCCTAAAAATGCCATAATATACTTGTTCATGCTATTATGTACCTTACCTTGAGGATACCTTGAGGTGCTTCCGGGGCTTATCGTCCCCGCGGCCCGGTCATCGACCAGGCCTCCTGGTTGCTGGACTGATCAACCAGGCTGTTGGACGCGGCTGCTCGCAGCCTGACGTATGAGTCACAGCCTGGTTGATCAGGTATCCTTTGGAGGTGCTTATCCAGTTCTCTCTTGAACACTGTGAGGGGTTTGCCAGTTATGTCCCTTATGTGTAGTGGAAGCGTGTTGAACAGTCTCGGGCCTCTGATGTTGATAGAGTTCTCTCTCAGAGTACCAGTTGCACCTCTGCTTTTCAACGGGGGTATTCTGCACATCCTGCCATGTCTTCTGGTCTCATGTGATGTTATTTCTGTGTGCAGGTTTGGGACCAGCCCCTCTAATATTTTCCACGTGTAAATTATTATGTATCTCTCCCGCCTGCGCTCAAGGGAATACAGATTTAGGCTCTTTAGTCGGTCCCAATAGTTTAGATGTTTTACCGAGTGGATTCTAGCAGTAAAGGATCTCTGCACGCTCTCCAGGTCAGCAATTTCACCCGCAGTGAAAGGGGCTGTCATTGTGCAGCAGTACTCCACTCTAGAGAGCACAAGCGTTTTGAAAAGTGTCATCATCGGTATAGCATCTCTAGTGTGAAAAGTTCTTGTTATCCAACCTGTCATTTTTCTTGCAGTTGTGACGGCTACTTTATTGTGTTCTTTAAAGGTAAGGTCTTCCGACATGAGTACACCCAGATCCTTTACATTGCCTTTTCGTTCTATGTTATGATTTGCCTGAGTTTTGTACGTGGTTTCAGTTTTTATATTTTCATTTTTTCCATAGCGCATGAGCTGGAACTTGTCTTCGTTAAACACCATATTATTTTCTGTAGCCCATAGAAAGACCTGATCTACATCTGACTGGAGGTTCGCCGTGTCCTCTATGTTGCCTACTCTCATGAAGATCCTAGTGTCATCTGCAAAGGATGATACAGTGCTATAGGTTGTGTTCTTGTCTATGTCCGATATAAGGATGAGAAAAAGTACTGGAGCAAGCACAGTACCCTGGGGGACTGAGCTCTTAACGGTTGACGGGTTGGATTTTATTTTGTTGACTATTACACATTGGGTTCTGTTGGTCAGGAAATTGTAGATCCATCTGCCTACTTTTCCGGTAATTCCTTTTGAGCGCATTTTATGGGCAATAACACCATGGTCACATTTATCAAAAGCTTTTGCAAAATCTGTGTAAATTACATCAGCGTTTTGTTTGTCTTCCATAGCATCTAATGCCATATCATAGTGGTCCAGCAACTGCGACAGGCAAGAGCGCCCTGTTCTGAAACCATGTTGTCCGGGGTTATGGAGATGCTGTGATTCCATGTATTTTGTGATCTTACTTCTTAGCACTCTCTCAAAAATTTTTATGATGTGCGATGTTAGTGCTATCGGTCTGTAATTTTTTGCCTCTGCCTTATTTCCTCCTTTATGAAGTGGTGCTATCTCTGCTGTTTTTAGTATATCAGGAATAACGCCAGTATCTAGGCTTTGTCTCCACAGAATGTGAAGGGCCTGCGATAGTGGTTTTTTACAGTTCTTGATGAATATGGAGTTCCAAGAATCCGGGCCTGGTGCGGAGTGCATAGGCATACTGTTTATGGCTTCTTCAAAATCCAGTGGGGATAGGGTGACGTCTGATATATGATTTGATGTTGGTATCATATCCATGAAAAATTCATTTGGGTTATCGATCTTTAGTGCGTTTAATGGCTCGCTGAAGACAGAGTCGTATTGCTTCCTCAGTAGCTCGCTCATTTCTTTGTTGTCATCGGTGAAAGTTTCATCTTCCTTTCGCAGGGGCCCGATACTAGATGTGGTTTTTGATCTTGATTTTGCATAGGAGAAAAAATATTTCGGGTTTCTCTCTATTTCACTGATGGCCTTTTGCTCTCTTTCCCTCTCCTGCGTTTTGTATGATTCAGATAATATGTAGGGATAATATTACAGAAGACCCCTGACTGTGATAAAACCCTGGTCAAAGTATTTGTTCACTGTTTGATGAACATAATTGAATCAACAATATGCACACAATATTTTTGAGTACAGCGATGATTCACTCATTTTATTATATAAATATATCACACTACACACTATTGAATAATATTACAGCAAAAAAACTACGAAAAATCAGAGACATTGAAATAATTAGGTAATTATCTCTTTGTGCAACTCCGGCCTGACAGCTGGCGAGCAACAGACCGCTGGGACGCACACTGAGTCAGCGCCTGCTTTTTGCCAGACTTCCCCACCCTATAGCGGGCAATATATGCCACTTACGATTTTTTTTATTATTTTTCCCATAATCAGTGAACACAAATTAACAGGTTAGGAAGAAAAATGATTTTTTTTTTTGTATGCGCCTGTGGGTGTCAAATGGTATATAGCCATGCGCCATTTAAGGGTTAAGTTGAGCTTTGGGAAGGGAGAACTCTAAGCCTGCTAACAAAGAGTCATACGTCATCTGCTGAGTGTGATTTTTTTTATTAGTAATACTGTAATAATAATAATAATGATGATGATAAACCCATTTTCAAATTCCAACACAGGATTGGAGCATCAGGTCTCTTGGCCGACATTGAACGTCAACTCTTCCACTATGTGTATGGGCGCTATGCAGCCACATCAGAGCTTCCCATGGCCTAGAAATTTACTTAGTGACTATTTCATTGAAGCTTCTCATGACCTAGTAGGTTTCCATCTAATAAGAACTGAAAGCACCTTGAGGAGCATTCAAATATTTTCCATTAATTGCTTTCATGTGCAGCAGTACAGTGTGTTCTGTCTGGGGGTTACGTATTTTGTATAATGTAATGTTAAATGTGCCATACAGTAATTATATTTCAGAGGATATATACAGTTAAAATAATATATCAGATAAAATAGTTGAGGAAAATCTTTAATTTTACTAAACTTTCATAGTGGCATTAATTTGTTGTGGTTAAACAGTATGTGTTTGATGTTTAGATGATGGAAATGTACATCGTTTTCACAGATTTATTTAATTATGTACTCTTATTATTTACTAAAGGACTCTACAGTACAGTGACAACTCCAAAATTTTAATTGCCTTTCCAAGCTCGATCTGAATTCTTGTGAAATCTGGATTTTTTTAATATTTTTCTTTACCAGTTATTTATATCGAGAATTATTGTAGTTTTCCTGTAGTAAACGAACCAATGTTTCTTCATAGTTAGATAAAAAAAAAACATATATAAGAATGTGGTGTGTCATTTAAATAATAATATGCTTAAAAAAAAAATGAATTACATTTATATTCTTTACGTGCATTTTTCAGCATAAGCTGGCCTTGGTAAACAAGTGGCAGCACAGTATGGCTATAGCACTCTACTCTTTGGTGCTGCACATTCAACAGACCTTTTAACATAAATTACCACTAGACATTTAACATGTACTGACCTTTAAAAGTCCTCAATGTCTCAGGTTTGTACATTCTTACAACTACCCCCAAGCTACAAAGTTGAGTGAGTTACTGGGAAACATCCTTGTGCAAAGCATCATACTCACTTAAATACCATACTTTTTGCAAAACTTCATGAGGTGCTTCTTTGATCTTTATGAAACAGTACTATTGTCAAAGCTATACATTGCCAGCTGCTGGCCTCCCAAAGTCATGATTTAGTTTTTTCAGTATGTCTGCTTATTTATCTATGGTTAGGGCATTATTCATACCCTATCAGATTTACCTTGCTGCTCTCCTCAATACCATAGATTTCAACTTGTAAATAACGTATTCAGAGAGAAGGTTGATAAAACGGGTGGTAAATGATTAGTAGGTCTATATACTCATTAAGCCTATTAATGAGACAGAAAGTCACTCTTCTGTATCGATACAAGCACACTAAAGCATGTCTACGAAAAACTGAAGAATAACAAAAATCTGAAGAAACTATTTATCTGAAATTAGAAAAGAAGCGAGAACCATTTGAAGAGTACTATTCATGTTCTGGGTTTCACAGTGGTAACTCAAAATCAGGATATGAATTTTTGGTGGGACAGTTTGTAGCCAAACTGGTCTATTGCTTAGAATGTCTGGATTTTGTAAAAGTCTGGCTTACGTGGAGGTCTGGATTTAGAGGGTTAGAGTACTGTACTACAATTTTTCTGTTAACGAGTTTAGAATAAATATATATGTATAGAACCAGTGCCTTCAAATATGGATAAGATTTTATAAATATTGTTAATTGATTATATGATTATTTGAGTTGCATATTAAAATTCTAAAAATATATTTTATGCTAAATATGGAAGTGTACTGATTTAATACAACCTATTTCCTTTTCTGCAGAACACTTTTAGATATAACTAATGATTTTTCTATCATGTAATAAGAGTCATTATGTATTCCCTATATTCCTATAGAGTACTGTATTACATTAAAAATTTTTTTTATGAATTTTAAGATTAAAAAATACCTCAATGTCTTTCTGAGTGGGCTTCTATTACCTAAGTACTCACCTAGTTGTGCTTGCGGGGGTTGAACTCGTTTTTTGGTCCCGCTTTTCAACTGGTACAGATTCCTGAGCCTACTGGACTCTATTATATCTACATTGAAACTGTGTATGGAGTCTGCCTCCTCCACATCACTGTAAGTGTAATTACCTAAGTGTAGTTTGAGGATGAGAGCCATGCTCGTGATGTCCCATCTTCCCAGCACTCTTTGTCATATAACGCTTTGAAACTACTGACGGTTTTGGCCTCCACCACCTTCTCACCAGCTTATTCCAACCCTCTACCATTCTGTTTGCAAAAGAAACTTTCTAATATTTTTTCGGCATCTTTGTTGCCTTAGCTTGAATCTGTGTCCTCTTGTTCGTGAAGTAGCTGGTTTCAGGAAGTAGCTCTTTGTCAATTTGGTCAAGTCCTGTTAGTGTTTTGTAAGTGGTGATCTTATCACCTCTTTTCTTTTATCTTCTAGTTTTGGCATAAATATAATGTCATGATTGTCATTGTATTTCCACTATCTAAGTTTTATGTGTAAGGAGGCAAAGCTATTCTGATGATGCATATTGTAGAAATTATCTGATATTTGTGGCATACACTCTACTGACTTCTTGTTCACTTTCATAAAGGCAGTTCTTATGTTGGCTAACTTGTACTGTAGCTGATAGTATTTGTTTGATGTAGGATTCTATTGGTAGGTTGGATTAATCGACCATTTAGTCTTTTTCTCTGATTCCCAAGGGTTTCTTCTCCCATGTGTAGCACATTGTAGGGTTTTTTATTTCCAGGAACCAAGGCTTTGCAATGGTTGAATTAAATTCCAGTGGACACTTCCTGAACCATTCTCTCATTTGACCAGGTCTGCTAATGTGAGCCTACATCACATCTTGCTGTAAATCAGTGAATGATGAACTCAATAAAAGCACTCAAGACAAAGTTAAAGACTTTATTAGAATCAGGTACAAAACCATTTCTGAAGAGGAGCTCTTGATAAACAATAAGACAAAGCTTTATTAGATTAAAATTAAAGGAATATTGTCTTAAAAAACTAACATCAGTATGTGAATAATTGGTGATATGATATAATAAAAACCATTGTGCTTTCTACTCGAGGTTCACTGTTGAAGGTAAATTGTATTGTCTAGAAGCTTTTGGTGGGGGCAGGGAGGGGGGAGTTTGAGGGGAGGTCGGAGGAGATAGGAGTTGATTTTTTGTATAATTAAACTATAATTTCAATGTGGTGTGTGTGTGTGTGGATGTTCATGCATATTGTTCATGTAAGTGACTCGAGCTTGAAACACCAACATTGTGCCCATGTAGAGTTGAACTGCAATAATTGTTTATG
>WNGS01042707.1:31142420-31183112 GCA_020271785.1 Procambarus virginalis
ATTCTCCACAGCACTCGTAATAGATTCGCTGTGAGCTAGTTATGAGACAGGAAGCCTGGTTTAAGCGTAACTACCCAGTGAGTGGCTGAGGATGAGCTTCGAGCCATCCACAGGACTTGCAAGGTCAGCGCTTGTGGATGACCTTGCAAGCAAGCAAGCGGGTGAGGTTGCAGGATAGGTTCACCCGCTGTGGTGTTGACCGTCCGCAACGAACTCCAAGAGCCTTTGAGCCCGTAGAGGCAATCAGCACCTAGAGCATGTAGTAGCCCAGTAGAAGATGTTGAAGAGGCCGAAGAGAAGAGGGAAGAGCCCGCGGCAGTACTCATCGATCTGCCGAGCCTTGATCTTGTTGCTCTGCTTGATGGCTCTGACGAACTGGGCCGTCATGTGGCTGGTGTCTTCGTGTCCCGGCGACGTGGCACTCTTGTGCTGTCAGGGAGAGCCACAATACTTGGGTGAGTGCCAGTGAGGGAGAGACTGGGGGCAGGGGGCTAATGGCCAGGGGGGAGGGACATTTAGAGGTGATGATCTGGGGGAGAGTGCGGGGTTGGTGGTCAAGGGGGAGAGTGCGGAAGTGCACACTAGAGTAGTACATTGGAGTGGTCGAGTAGTACACGAGTGACTGTAGGTGAAAAGTACTTTAGAGGGAATGGTTTAATAAAACAGTAGCAGCAGAGTGTACTGTACTTAACAGGTCGTCCACAGAGTACTTCACTCTATCATGTCAACAAACAAAAGTAAACTTTGTAGAAAAAATTATTATACGTAAAAAAAAGCCGTGAAACATTCAATATCTTGTATGTGAATTTTGTCTTGGAAACTCTATATATATATATATAGGTACCCCGTCGCGTCTTTCACATCGTACGTCGATTTTTGAACAGATTCGACCAATCCGCTTGAAAAGTGACGTACTAGTATAAACATAACCATCATAATATTGACGGATATCTATGTATAGCCCTCGACAGGATGAACAAGCTGCTTGAATGTGTTCTGGCTAGGCCAAACAGTGGCATTTCTAACGAAGTGGCAAATCAAAATAACGATCTAACGAATACTTCACCACTCAACGAGATGAGACATAAGGGAAGCCATAGGCTAAGACACAATTAAGGCATTAGATGAGACATAAGCCAAACAAGAGAAGTGCCATAGTGTCTATACTCACCACGTCGGAGCCACCAGGAGCGGCGCTGCCTGGAGTGGTAACCACAGCGCTGCCTCCCGCTGGAGTAATCTTCACTTCGGTGGGACTTGGGACGGGCGCCCCTGTTGACTTCTGAGGATGGGCGTAGGTGGTGATATGGCGTAGCGCTCCGCCAGGCAGGTGCCGTTCGAACCGCCCCTAGAACGCAGTTCCCTGGGGTCGTCGACGCCATAGGTAATTGACGAAGGTGAACTCCAACAAGGCGCAAAACACGAAGGCTGCAAGGTGGTGTGAGACACAATGCTGTGGATGAGGCGCGTTGGGGTATATTGACTGCTGCCACTCAAGTGACACTTGCCACTTGAGTGGCAAGTGTCACTCAAGTAGCACCTGTAATCACTCTAGCTACTTGAATCAATCATTCAAGTTGTACCTGTAATCACTCTAGCGACACTTGTCCTCAACTTTGTGACATGCTATCCATGCTGCGCGAGGGCGGATTCATGTAATTTAAATATATTGAAAATCATCGAAAAAATTACCATCTCTAGTATAGGATGTACAACTAAATCTAAAGATATCGTTGGGGTGGCTGTTAGCGATATTGTTGTCTTAGAAAATATCGTTCGAGTCAATCGGAATAAAGATATCGTTGGGATGTGTATGTGTGAGCAATATCGTGTTGGGGGGGGGGGTTTCTTAATTGCTTTCGTTTCTCTTAGAAAGAGATAGAAATAAGGTATCGCTGAGCCTTGAATCAGCAATACCCTCAAGTGTCGTGAAATTTTCTTAGATATATCGCCGAGGACTATCGAGAAGTAGAGATCGTTGTATTTTGAGAGAGAGTACGAGAGTGAGTGAGTGAGTTCGCCCTCCTTGTGTGGGACAGTACAGAGGATTGTTTGGCCGGCTACTGCTCCTAACAATCGCCTCCTTTACATTCCTGCTCTGCAATGGTCGCTTTACTCCGTCAGTATTTACATATATGTGTTCGTGGACAAGTATCGGACGAGGCGGCAATTTGGCTTCCATTGACATATCCGGTATCCACACTTTGGTCTATACTGGTGCACATTGGTGTACATCGGTGTACATTGGTCTACACTGGTGCACATTGGAGTATTCGAGTGACAATGGGTGAATACCACACACACACACAGACACACACAGACACACACACACACACACACACACACACACACACACACACACACACACACACACACACACACACACACACACACACACACACACACACACACACAACACACACACACACACACACACACACACACACACACACACACACACACACACACACACACACACACACACACACATGTTTTTATGGCCAACAGGTATGTGTGTATGTGAGTACTCACCTATTTGTACTCACCTATTTGTGCTTGCGGGGATTGAGCTCTGGCTCTTTGGTCCCGCCTTTCAACCGTCAATCAACTGGTGTACAGATTCCTGAGCCTACTGGGCTCTATCATATCTACATTTGAAACTGTGTATGGAGTCAGCCTCCACCACATCACTGCCTAACGCATTCCACCTGTATACTACTGTGACACTGAAAAAGTTCTTTCTAACGTCCCTGTGGCTCATGTGGGTACTCAGTTTCCACCTGTGTCCCCTTGTTCGCGTGCAACCAGTGTTGAATAGTTTATCCTTGTCTACCCTATCAATTCTCCTAAGGATTTTGTAGGTAGTGATCATGTCTCCCCTTACTCTTCTGTCTTCCAGTGTCGTAAGGTGCATTTCCCGCAGCATTTACTCGTAACTCATGTTTCTTAGTTCTGGGACTAGTCTAGTGGCATACCTTTGGACTTTTCCAGCTTCGCCTTGTGCTTGACAAGGTTCGGGCTCCATGCTGGGGCTGCATACTCCAGGATTGGTTTTACATATGTGGTGCACAAGATTCTGAATGATTCCTTACACAGGTTCCTGAACGCTGTTCTGATGTTAGCCAGCCTCGCATACGCCGCAGACGTTATTTTTTAGTGTGTGTTTGTGCGTATGTATTATGTATGTGTGTGTGTATGTGTGTGTGTGAGTGTGTGTGTGTGTGTGTGTGTGTGTGTGTGTGTGTGTGTGTGTGTGTGTGTGTGTGTGTGTGTGTGTGTGTGTGTGTGTGTGTGTGTGTGTTAAGAATGCCAGTGGTATACTTATAGTGTGCTAGTGTCTAACTAGTGGCATGCTGATACCATGTTCCTAGCACACTAGTGCCATACTAGAGCATACTGGTGGTGTGCTAATGTCATATGATCGGCATACTTATGTCATACTAGAGCATATACCGAAGTATACTGGTCACATACGGGTGTTATATCACTGGCTCACTAGTGGCTTACTGAGGCATACTGGGGGCATACTAGATCATACTAGTGGCACACAGGTGTCATACTAGCAGAGGCTGGTGTGTCAGGCATGCGTCGCATACCAGAGTTACAGGTATATCCATCTGAATCCGGGTATACCATTAATACTCTCAAGAGATTTATCTGTAACAACAAAATGTCGTCACTCGATCCCATAGTTGCCGTTTTGTTTTGTTTTTTCTACCACAGACGTGGCCACACATTTACAATGCTAACCAGCATATATACATTTTCTTCTGTCCTCCATGGACAGGGTGAGAGATCTGTTAAACATGTAGTTCAGTGATTTGTTTAACAATCAACCACAGAAGGTGATTGTAGTGATTTTAAAATGCTAATCTAAGCTACATAAATACGCAGATTTACGTCGGTCCCATAATGTGTGGTCCATTGTATACCAGGCCACTCGGTCCCATACAGTGTGGTCCACTGTATTCAAGAACAATTCCTTGAAGTGTATAATATTAAAGCTTAAGATGAAAGTCTTGAAAGCTTAGTCACTGATCATCAATGATTGGTCATTTGTCCTCAGTCTTAAGTATTAACTCAGGTCATTCCACTTTTCAAACTTGAAAAGTTTCGCCCCATGATACCCAAATAGTTTAGAAAAGCATTGGCTCGGAATATTGCATTTGGTTCTGTGTTGGCATCAAGACCTGTCAACCGCTGGAGAAGTTATTAATCTCACCACAATAGCTCACTGAATCAAGTAAACTCGCAATAACACCGTAAAAACTGCGTTACACTTTCCGACTTATACAAACATCGTTGACATAATTTTCTAACTCCTAAACACTCCACAGCGCCTCCATCCAGCATTAGGATGCAGTGCTGGGAGGATTAGTTGAGTCAAAGCGTATATCTGATTCCCCTGAAACACTGCGCGGTAAATCAGATCTCCCCTGACACAAATGGCAATCAGGGATTTGCCTCTGACAATAGGACGGGGTTGAAGCATCTCAATCCCGAGGTAATAACACCGTCATAGGAGACGCAAAGCTTCATCAGTGGTGTGTGGAACAGGCTTCACCCGTCCGGGTGGACGGTCGGGTCGCCTGTTGCACGTATCAGCGAGGCTTCCTCTCTAAGTGTGCCCATTGCTTCACAAAAATACTCAAGCTTCCTCTAAGTATGACTATTGCTTCCTTTACATTCACCAAGTTATTTTGGATGACCTTATCATCTTGAATGGGGCAGAATAGGGCCTTCGGCAGCTTCCCTTAATGATAAGTTGTATTGGAATACAATAGAATACAGCGCTGCCGGGTTCACGGTATGTTCAATATATGGAGTATTGCAATTGGGAGACAATCTGTAGTTTTAACCTTTCCTCAGGCTATGGTCGTACAAGCTGTATCGTCTGGTTTTTTTTATCCTGCTAGATAACGAGACATTTTAATGAATAAATATACTGGCTCGGAGTCCCCGGCGTTGCTCGGGACACGGAGGCTTCATCTTCACTACACATGACCTTGATCACTGTAACCATCCTCACTCCTCCCTATCACTGTAACCATCCTCACTCCTCCCTATCACTGTAACCATCCTCACTCCTCCCTAACACTGTAACCATCCTCACTCCTCCCTATCACTGTAACCATCCTCACTCCTCCCTAACACTGTAACCATCCTCACTCCTCCCTATCACTGTAACCATCCTCACTCCTCCCTAACACTGTAACCATCCTCACTCCTCCCTAACACTGTAACCATCCTCACTCCTCCCTATCACTGTAACCATCCTCACTCCTCCCTAACACTGTAACCATTCTCACTCCTCCCTATCACTGTAACCATCCTCACTCCTCCCTAACACTGTAACCATCCTCACTCCTCCCTAACACTGTAACCATTCTCACTCCTCCCTATCACTGTAACCATCCTCACTCCTCCCTAACACTGTAACCATCCTCACTCCTCCCTAACACTGTAACCATTCTCACTCCTCCCTATCACTGTAACCATCCTCACTCCTCCCTAACACTGTAACCATTCTCACTCCTCCCTATCACTGTAACCATCCTCACTCCTCCCTAACACTGTAACCATCCTCACTCCTCCCTAACACTGTAACCATTCTCACTCCTCCCTATCACTGTAACCATCCTCACTCCTCCCTAACACTGTAACCATTCTCACTCCTCCCTAACACTGTAACCATCCTCACTCCTCCCTATCACTGTAACCATTCTCACTCTTCCCTATCACCGTAACCATTCTCACTCCTCCCTATCACTGTAACCATTCTCACTCCTCCCTAACACTGTAATCATTCTCACTCCTCCCTATCACCGTAACCATTCTCACTCCTCCCTATCACTGTAACCATTCTCACTCCTCCCTAACACTGTAATCATTCTCACTCCTCCCTAACACTGTAATCATTCTCACTCCTCCCTATCACTGTAACCATCCTCACTCCTCCCTATCACTGTAACCATCCTCACTCCTCCCTATCACTGTAACCATCCTCACTCCTCCCTAACACTGTAACCATCCTCACTCCTCCCTATCACTGTAACCATCCTCACTCCTCCCTATCACTGTAACCATCCTCACTCCTCCCTATCACTGTAACCATCCTCACTCCTCCCTATCACTGTAACCATCCTCACTCCTCCCTATCACTGTAACCATCTGTACTACCCATGACTACATACTACATACACAGCAAAATAATATGCTGTATGAATATTAGTGACTATGGAGTTAAATTAATGTATATGTATCTAGGTTAAGTTAAACTGCCCCTTAAGGGATTGTAGATTCTACCCCCCTAGAGTTGCTATAGTATGTTAATCTCGTCTCCAATCTATGTGGAGCCTTGAGAGTTAACGTAAAGTAGTTAACATTAGTAGTGGGTTTTACACTACTAATGATAAACTTTATCTCTCAGTTTTTGTATTCAGCAATGGAATGTGACGTAATATTTTATCTGCCACCGTGGGAGGCTAATCCTGGCTGGGAGGCAGACTGCCACCGTGGGAGGCTGACCCTGGCTGGGAGGCAGACTGCCACCGTGGGAGGCTGACCCTGGCTGGGAGACAGACTGCCACCGTGGGAGGCTGACCCTGGCTGGGAGGCAGACTGCCACTGTGGGAGGCTGACCCTGGCTGGGAGGCAGACTGCCACCGTGGGAGGCTGACCCTGGCTGGGAGAGAGACTGCCACCGTGGGAGGCTGACCCTGGCTGGGAGACAGACTGCCACCGTGGGAGGCTGACCCTGGCTGGGAGACAGACCCAAGGCCCCCCTGGGAGGTCTGGCCAGAGTTGAGTCATTAAGGAAGCCTCCCACAAGTTCTGTGCTTTGTCATCCAAGTTGAACATATTAATTAAGCACAGCTCAGGGAGTCTGTGCCCCGAGCTGTTGACGAGGAGAGTACTCAGCCTGGGAAGGGGTGACGTGAGGGGGAGCCTGGTGTGTGACGTGAGGGGGAGCCTGGTGTGTGACGTGGAGCCTAGTGTGTGACGTGGAGCCTGGTGTGTGACGTGGAGCCTGGTGTGTGACGTGGAGCCTGGTGTGTGACGTGGAGCCTAGTGTGTGACGTGGAGCCTGGTGTGTGACGTGGAGCCTGGTGTGTGACGTGGAGCCTGGTGTGTGACGTGGAGCCTGGTGTGTGACGTGGAGCCTGGTGTGTGACGTGGAGCCTGGTGTGTGACGTGGAGCCTGGTGTGTGACGTGGAGCCTGGTGTGTGACGTGCAGCCTGGTGTGTGACGTGGAACCTGGTGTGTGACGTGGAGCCTAGTGTGACGTGGAGCCTAGTGTGACGTGGAACCTAGTGTGACGTGGAACCTAGTGTGACATGGAGCCTAGTGTGACGTGGAGCTCTGTTTGAGGGAATTAGTCAAGGGTGTTCTCTGCTAGAAATTCTAAATTCTGAACAACACCACCACCACCACCTACATTTTTCCAATACTAAATGGGTTACCAAGCGGTGCTCGGGTCGACCCAGTGTTCTGGACTCTCCCTCACATCCTCTCAGGTTCCTCCCTTCCATCCCCACCACACATACCCTCCCCATCTGCCACCTCCTCCCTCCCACACACACACAAGCCGTTCCAATCCCTTATAATATAGACACTCCGCATCATCCCTCTTACACACACTTCCTCCATCGTGTCTGTAAACGTTTCACAACACACTCGCCCAATATCACTACACAAACCCTCCCTATGCCTTTATGTGTACATTCCACCATCTCAATCCTCCCTCCCTGCACACACATGCTCTTCCACTCTCTCCCACTTTTCTGCCCAAACACGCCCTTCTCCAGTCTCATTTCTCCCTGCCCACACATGCCCTTTCCCCATTTCATATGTTTTTAAAATCTTAACATTTGTTTTAGAAATCAGTATCTGAATTCGATATTATTTAAATTACTCAAAAAGTCTATGGGCTTGGAGCTGAACATTTCACATCCAAAGACTTTGTGAATGAGAGGCATTGGGCTGTGCTAATTCCAACCCTGCTACGATGCTACGGCACTCCCAATAATATCACCATTAATATAGCAAAGGTTAATGAGGCTAGCCCCGAGCATCTGGTGTCCAACCTCGAACAGACATTCTATTTTACAGACATAGATTACACGAGGAACCCGGCGGTGCCCAGGTCGACCGTGTCCTCAGGACTCCCACAAACACACTCCCTCCCAATGTCCTCCCAATGTCTTCCAACACAGACATACTGTCCATCAAATGCCTTTTCACACCTTCCACTGCCTTGCCTCATCACCGTGACTATTTCTTACTGTCTTCATCACTGTACAAAATTTCACACTATTCACATCACTACTTGTGACGTGGTGATGTCCATGCAACACTTCATGGACAATGTAAGTCACATTCGGTTGTCGCAATAGGAGCCAATCCTACTTGAAGACGAGCATGGGGGTCGACCTCAACCACTCTGACACTCGACATACAATCACATTTCACAGTGGAAAGTTGAGTGAGGATAACCACACTCGCCTGGCCTCCGTCCTCGGACAGACCGACGGACAGACAGACAGACATACATTCTGTCTTATATAATTAGATGGAAAACCCAGCAGTACCCGGATTTCTGTCTGTCTGTCTCTCCTCTCCTCTCTCCCTCCCGTTATCCAATTTCTCTCCCTCTCTGCCTCCAATTCTCCATCTCTTCCTCCTCATTCTCCCTCCTTCTCTCCCAGTCTTCCTCACTCTCTCCCGTGTTCATCCCCTCTCGTTTTCTCCCCTATTGGGCAAAACATGCTTAAGTGACACGGCACTCAAGCATGTTTGAGTAACACCGATAATAGCTCATATTCTGTTAGTACTCTATGGCCAATCAAATCCTCATTTCAGGCTTCACACGAGTCGTTGGTTGTCGAAGTGAGTAGCCAATGCTACTTTGGGAGAGACACGGGGTTGTCTCTGCCACTCTGTGACCCTCGCTATACCATCACAAAATCGTCATGAGAAAGTTGCTCGAGGCTTACTGCTAAAGTCTGACCTCCAACCCTCGAATGGCAGACAGACAGACAGCTCTTATAGAAGCATAAACGCTTGAGCAGCACAACGCGCCCTTCAAAGAAGACTTCGGAGCAGTTGGCACAAGTGTTCAGCACCGCCGGACGGTTGTCAGACCTGAGGTTGTCCTCGCCATGCGATAACTCTGTGATGACCAACTACACAGGAAAAGTCCAGGATCAACAGGTCAACAGGTCAATAGGTCCAGAGAGCTGGTGTTCTGATTGCGCTTCGAGCAGATTGAAGACATTATGGCAGCCTGTTCGAATTTGAAAGCGTGGACCTGTTTTTACAAGATCCAAAAATAAATTTTCCGGTTCTTCAGTAATCAAGGCTGTCCGTAAGATAAATATGCCAGGAGGAGCTTAAGACCTTCCTCAACGAAATTCTCGTTGAACAAATCAAGCTCTTTGATGATGCCATTCACTACAACCACTTCGATGTGTTCAGGAGACCCAGCCCGAAGTAAAAGGAAATCACTCAAAAAAACCACTATGAAGGATGACGTTGGTTTCTCACCTCTAGCTATGTATGGCTTGCTGGACAAGAAGTAGAATTTTGAGGATTTACTCCGCTACAAGAGGAGAACTATCAGGTGAAGCGCCAAGCCATTACGACTATATAGCACTTGCAAGGGGTCAAGATAAAGGATTTGGGATGGGACGGGGGGGGGGGGGAAGGAATGGTATCCAACCACTTGGACGGTCGGGGATTGAACGCCGGCAGTATGAAGCTGGAAGTATCATCAAGGTGCTAGAATGAGTTTCTTGCGTGCCTGGAAGACTCCGCCAGAACGCCCCAGCTGCTGCTACCATTATAGCTCTCGATGCAGCAACTATTATCCTGATACTGAAGTCAGGTGCTGGCAAATATTTGGTGAAAGAGCGGGTGCTTGTACCAGCTGCCTGGCAAGTGACAGGGCTTCCAATACGCTAATAGCAACATGATCAAAGTGTTCAGGGTCCTGTCAGAAGCTGCCGTCATGTAAATGAACGGAGAAAATAAACAGCTTATAATCAGTGATGATGAGACACTTCCCAACAATTTCATGTTCCTGAATGTGTCACATGTACGCACCGCATGCGTCACATGCACGCACCGCATGCGTCACATGCACGCACCGCATGCGTCACATGCACGCACCGCATGCGTCACATGCACGCACCGCATGCGTCACATGCACGCACCGCATGCGTCACATGCACGCACCGCATGCGTCACATGCACGCACCGCATGCACGTACCGCATGCGTCACATACACGCACCGCATGCGTCACACGCACGCACCGCATGCGTCACATGCACGCACCGCATGCGTCACATGCACGCACCGCATGCGCCCCAGTATGGCCTCCACAACGACCTTCATCCTGACACACACAGGTCATGGTGTGGCGGCCATTCTGTATGATTTCTGCCATGGCCGTCCTGGGGAAAACGTAGATGCCTTAACATCTATACATTTTCACATTAAATTCATTTATATCTGCGTCATTTTTGACAACAAACATAATAACAGCACAATAGTCTTACATGCGCCTCCTTGACTTCCTGTGTTGTGTCCAGGCTGCTGCTGCCTGAACGTCAGCTCTGGACCATTACAAGGGCCACCTCAGTCTTCAATAAATGTTAATTGAATCGACTTGAGAATGTTCCAGGATGGACCGGAACGTCATCGTCCCTTCACCTCCTAGTGTGTGGTCTGGTCAACATACTTTAGCCACGTTATTGTGACCCATCGCCTGCAATAAATGTTAAGTTGAGAAGACTAGAGTTGGAAAGGATTTTTGTTTAGTTCTCTGAAGCTTTCTCACAAAATCCTCGGCTTGGTGCCCTCTTTTGATAATTACTTACTTTCTCGCGAAATTAAATATATAGAGGCTTATTCCTATGTCTGTATAGACAATAAAATGCCTGTCTAAGGTAGGAGGCCAGACGCTTAGGGCTAATCTCACCCAGCTTACCAACACTAGGGGGGCGGCGGTTATCTCAGTGTCACAGGCCAGTCAAGGTCAGCGCCCTAGTGCCACCTTTGGATAAATTTAGTTTAAATAGTTTTTTTTTTAAGTTATTCCCGCCGTTTACCCGCGCATTTTCATGGTTTTCTCGAAAACGGTGAATATGACTGCATTCAGGTATTACATTTTCTGAACGACAGACAGAAACACATGGATCCGGTATGACCGGATCAACCCGATCACCGCCAGTTATTCCATCTAGTGTGTGTGAGCGAGTTGATCCGGGCACACCAGAACCATGTACTCACCTAGTTGTGCTTGCGGGGGTTGAGCTCTGGCTCTTTGGTCCCGCCTCTCAATCGTCATTCAACTGATGTAGAGATTCCTGAGCCTACTGGGCTCTATCATATCTACAGTTGAAACTGTGTATGGAGTCAGCCTCCACCACATCACTGCCTAATGCATTCCATCTGTTAACTACTCTGACACTGAAAAAGTTCTTTCTGACGTTCCTGTGGTTCATTTGGGTATTCAATCTCCACGTGTGTCCCCTGGTTCACGTACTACCCGTGTTGCAAAGTTTATCCTTATCTACCCTGTCAATTCCCCGGACTATTTTGTAGGTAGTGATCATGTCTCCCTTTACTCTTCTGTCTTCCAGTGTCGTGAGGTGCAACTCATGCAGCCTTTCCTCGTAACTCATGCCTCTTAGTTCTGGGACTAGCCTAGTGGCATACATCTGAACTTTTTCCAGCTTAGTCTTGTGCTTGACAAGGTACGGGCTCCATGCTGGGGCCGCATACTCTGTATCTGTCTGTCATTCTCTCAGAAAATGCAATATTGCATTCCATATATGTATACACACACACACACACACACACACACACACACCACACACACACACCACACACACACACACACACACACACACCACACACAACACACATACACACACACACACACACACACACACACACACACACACACACACACACCACACACACACAACACATATATATATATATATATATATATATATATATATATATATATATATATATATATATAATAATAATAAAACGATAAACAATACAACTCATGTTGGAAGACAGGACTGTACAACGCCTATTTTTAACGCTAGTGATGAGGGAGGGACTCGCCTGCGGGGTTGTATCTCGTATCAGCGAACACCATCGGCTGTTGGAAAGCAATATGCAGTAAAACATGGAGAAAGTGGAACGAGGTAAGCAAGGGTTACCCTGCAACCATTGTTTATCATCTATACACCACCATCTCCATTTTCAGCTCACCCCCTTCCCCTCTGGAAAGGGGGAAGGGAGGGGAAGGGAGGGGAAATTGCCTTCTCTTCAGCCTCCAATCCCATCCCACCAATCCCACCAATCCCTGCTGTTGTGCTCTGGCTTTCCCCTCCCCCCCCCTACACTCTCTTCTTTATCATAGTTCTTTATTCACATTCACCTCCTCCTCCACCCCCCCTTCGTCTCTTTCTAGTCACCTTCATTCCCTCTTCACCGGAAGACAGGACATGCTCTCTCTCTGGTTCTCAGAAATGCTCTGTGTTCTTACTGTCCAGCCACGTATACAATTTAAGCCGCTCTAGGCCAGCCATGTATCCTGTTTATCCTGTGACAGTCCAGTCAATGTATCCAGGTCAGGCTGCCTTGTATCCGCCACAACCTGCTTCTGATAGGTTGTGAATCATTGAAGAATTGTTGCTTCCATCTTCTATTTCTCAGTAATTACTGCTTGTTTTCTTGAAATTTTCTTGGGATTTTTGTTAAATTGTTTTGTAGTTTACTCTGTGCGTATGGAGTCAATACATGATCTGACTGTTTGATGTAAACATTATGTTTAATTATCGTCATGGTTCGAGATGTGAAAAACTGGAACGGAACGTGATTGACCAATCAGAAAACCGATTTAATGTGTTATAAAGCCACCCCGCCTGTGTATTTGCTATTTGTATTTACTATTTATCCTCGACTATTTGTGCTTGCGGGAGTTGAACTCTGGCTCTTTGGTACAGTGTGTGTGTGTGTGTATGTGTGTGTGTGTGTGTGTGTGTGTGTGTGTGTGTGTGTGTGTGTGTGTGTGTGNATATATTATATATATTATAATATATTATATATATATATATTATATATAATATATATATATATATATATATTATATATATATATATATATATATATATATATATATATATATATATATTAGGGGTACCACCTCTGGTGCAATTGCAGGGACCCACATCCTCGAAGAAGAAAACAAAGAGCATTCAGAGAAGATCTTGTGGATTCTCACTGAATACTTAATTCTTTTCCTCTCCTACCACCCCTATTATTTTTTGTATGTTTTGTTTTATTTTATTGCAATGCTACAGTTTACAGAGAACACACACACACACACACAAATATATAACAATTAAACAATCAGCGTTCGAAGACCTCGTCCAGCTCCTCGGAGGTTGGGTGCGTACCCAGGATACAGCACGCATTTCCCCTCTGTACTGCGACACTGAGGCGCTGGAATAGGAAACTGGCTGCTCGAGGGTCTCTAGTTTTCCCAATGAGCTCCTCACTAACCTCCTTTAAAAACTTGAGTGCACATTTACCCCAGGCGCCCAGAGTCTCTGAGCCTATCGGCACGAACCTGTAACAACGTTCTAGGTCTCTGTACTTGTGGATTTTCTGGGTCTCCCTGAAGGTGGTTGCCCCACCTCCCTCCGCTGAGCTGTAACGTAAATAGGTATCAGCCAATGTAGATGCACAGGTGTAATCCCATACGACCTGTTTACCTTCCCTCCATGGCTGCAGGGTGACTCCATCTGGGCGTTTTTGGCTGTTGTCAGGTCTGCACAACTGGGGTTCCCTTTGTGCTGGACACCCAGCTGTAGCCAAACTTCTCTTGATGATGTCATTGACTGCCTCGTGTCTGGCAATCTTTCCCTGTGTCTTACGACAGATGAGACCATGGCTGCCGTATTGGTCTGCCCGTGCCTGGCCGCAAATACACCGGTGCTCGGTGGAGATAGGGGCGGCAAGGCGCAGAGCAACACCAATACTTAGGGCCCGATGATCCAGGCGGGTGCCCAAGGCGGAATTAGGGACTGCCAACAGGAAGTCCCCAGCATGGGGGGCTTGCACAGCTAGGAGACGCGCTCTGTCCTTCTGAGAAGCTACGTCCAGCAATGCTTTGGCGATGTTCTCCACTATGGGGCTATCCCATTTGGCCTGTTTATATATATATATATATATATATATATATATATATATAATATATATATATATATATATAATATATATATATATATATGCAGAATAACCACATGTGAAAATAGAAAATGCTTAACGCGTTTTCGGCTAATTCGCCTTCATCAGAGCAAAGAAGATAAGAAAACATTGCTGATCAGACCTTTATATCCGCCTGGGCAGATCACCTGACCACCAAAAATAAGTGGAGGAAAGGAATTATAAGAAAGAAGGTAACTGCAGAAGGCAGTTGCTGCTATTAAAAGGAGATATTAATAGGAGATATTAATAGGAGCTGCCATACGAGGCAGCTCCCATTAATATCTCCAAGTGCCATACGTGTTAAATGATTGATATATTGTTTTGACGTGCTATATTGAGGCTTAAATAGGGATCCAACTTGTACATACCGGGGCTCACATTAAGGCTGTTATTATATTATATTATAAGTTGGATCCCTATTTAAGCCTCAATATAGCACGTCAAAACAATATATCAATCATTAACACGTATGGCACTTGGAGATATTAATGGGAGCTGCCTCGTATGGCAGCTCCTATTAATATCTCCTATTAATATCTCCTTTTAATAGCAGCAACTGCCTTCTGCAGTTACCTTCTTTCTTATAATTCCTTTCCTCCACTTATTTTTGGTGGTCAGGTGATCTGCCCAGGCGGATATAAAGGTCTGATCAGCAATGTTTTCTTATCTTCTTTGCTCTGATGAAGGCGAATTAGCCGAAAACGCGTTAAGCATTTTCTATTTTTCACATGTGGTTATTCTGCATACTTGGATCAGTGTTTTTGTGATCATTGTTGCATATATATATATATATATATATATATATATATATATATATATATATATATATATATATATATATATATATATATATATACTATATTAGGCCTAAAATACCGCCTGTTAGGCATAGGATTGCTGGGATAGATTAGATCAGGTTCTTTAGTCACTCGACAATTTGTAGCCAAATAGTCATTTGGACTAATTCAGTAGTGCAAAATGTGACCTTATGAGGGGTTCAGCAGTTTATTTGTATACGCTGGACAAAATATTGACTATAAGTACTATCATTTAGTATGATTTACTGCATGATCATAGTGTTGGTACTACTAATAAATATTATTAACTTTATTCATATTATTAGGCATTTAATTAATATTTTTAGTACTAACTATTGTTAACAATTAAGACTCCGGGAAATACCTAAGTTACGGTAGATAACTTGTCGTTTTCTTTTACATGTATTTCATCTGAGATATAGAAAACAGTAATTCCAAGGGTAGCTATCTTTAATGGTTTTGACGGAGCTGGAGTGACGGTGAACCCTCCGGAAGATACAGCACATCATGTTTGTCGTTTCTGCCCGAAACACTATGTGTGTTAGTGGCTTTGCAAGAATGCAAGAACATCAGTGCTATGTACTCTCAAACCCAATGTACCTTCTTGTATATAAATAAAATAAATAAATAAATAAATAAATAAAATAAATAAATAATAAATTAATTAATTAATAAATTAACAAATCAATAAATAAATAAGTAAATAACATTGTCGTTAGTGGGTTACATAAAATTACTGGAATTTATATCTCGCTTCATGCAAGTCGGCGGTCAATCCCCGACCCTCCATTAAGTGGTTGGGCACCAATCCTTTCACTCAATCCCATCCCTGATCCTTATCATGACCCCCCCTCCCAGGGCTATATAGTCGTAATGGCTTGGCACTGTCTTCTGATAGTTCCCTTCCCTAGTTCTCATCCAGATAGATGATTTTTGTTTTTGTATTGTATTAACACATTTAGGGGCATCTGCATTTGTGCAGCTGCCCTAGACTATATGAGATGGAGAACAGAGTGTGTTTAGTCATACAGAGGCATGTGATAAGTAGTCTGCACTGGCAAACTCTGGGGTACATTAATGAGGATATCATCATGAACACAGGAGTGAATAAGGCAGCAGTGGTAATATAAGTCCCCATCTCGCAGGATGGTTAATTAGTCATACGGGGCCATATGTTCAATGGTCTGCACTGGCAAAATTTGGGTGCATTATGAGGATATCCTCAAGAGCACGAGAGTAAATAAAGTAATTACAAAGCTACCTCATGCCAACGGATCTGAATGGTCTGATGCCCCAGTTCCTACTCACAGAGTTTGCACCTGGGGTACTCAGGTTTGGGAGGTCCGTAACCTGTAGCCACCTGCCACAGTTAACGGTAACCCAACCTGATCCTGGCAACCACTGTGTCGCACAGTCTGGTAGAAAAGGATCTTGGAGTAAGAATCTGTCATTCACTGAAAGTTGTATAACAAGTGGGTACAACAGTAAGGAAAAACTAACCAAACCCTAGGAATAATCAAGCTTACCTTTGACTTAAAAGAAAAATAAGGTAGTCATTCAGTGGAATAAGCCTCTGGTGCGCCTCCACCTGAATTATTAGCAATCATTTTACATTTTCCGTTGTGAAAACAACAGGGTAACCTGTAGGTAGCCTAACGGCTGAGTGGACAGCGCTTGGGGTTCGTCGTCCTAAGGGTCCGTGTTCGATCTTCCCGGCGCAAGCGGAAACAAACGGATAGTTTCTTTTACCATGATGTCTCTGTTCACCTGGCAGTAAATAGGTACCTGGAAGTTAGATAGCTGTTACGGGCTGCTTATTGGGGATGTGTGTGTGTGTGTGTGCAAATTAGGATTAAGGACTTGCCCGGAACGCTATGCGTGCTTGTGGCTGTAAAAAAAAAACTGTTGGATAACTGGATAACGCCGTAGAGACCGGATCTCGACTCTGATTGGCCAGTGCTCTATCAGGCCCAGTGTTGCCAGATTGGGCTACAAATAGCGAACTGGGCTACAAGTAGCGAATTGGGCTAATTTTGAGGGCCTTCCGCTCTCTTTCTTTTTCGCTGCTTGCGACTTTTTGGGGCTAATTAAAAAAAAGGCACGTTGAGCTAATTTGGGTTACTAATGTTAAGATACTCATGATGATTATTTATGCTTTTATAATGTAATGTGTACAAATTCCATCCGTATCGCTTCTTACTCGTGTGTTAAATACGTTGCAAGGGAACTATTTTCACTGTACTCTGATCCCGCCAATAACCTATAATATCACATTTCTCAAACCAACCTAAATGATTTTGAAAGGATGAATTTACTTTATCAAAAAGATGAAGAAAATCAGTGTAGTCATCACACTGACTAAGAAACCTTCACTCCTGGAATGTTCAGAAGAATCGTGCAGACTCATCATGCAAAGTTTCATGTTAATTTGGACTACAATTCCATATATCTGCCACTGGAGAAAGTGGACTTTGGTTACGAATTTTCAATATTTCTGGCCACTAACAGACAAAACAATTTTATAACCCAGAAAAAGTTTCAAAATATCGAAGAAAGATGCTATATTTTTTTATTGAAAGCTTGCAACGAGCTTCTTTCTCGTATTCTAAGTAATGCTGAAACTGTCAAATGGGTGAAAAATCTGTCACTTGCCTTATACATACACACCACAATTTTCAGAACTTCCATTAATTCTAACTGACCAATCTAAGCTTAGTGAAATTGAAAGACAGTGAAGCCTACTGTTAACCATTGACTGGTCCAACATTTGTGAGGGACAAATTCCAACATCTGGATCGTCATTTTGGACCAAAGCAATAATGATAATGATAATGATAATTAAAATGATAACGATAATGATAATGATAATGTTTTATTCAGGTAAGGTACATACATACAAGAGATTTTACAAAATTGGATAGATTTATAGATAGAGCTAGTACATACAATGCCTAAAGCCACTATTACGCAAAGCGTTTCGGGCAGGAAAAACATTAATGACTAAAACTTAATACTATTTGAGTATAAAGAATAAAATGTGTTGAGAACAAATAAAAATAAAAAAGGGAGGAACATGGCAGAAAAAGCATAATAACTGCCAAGAACGCTGCTGGCGATCCCATACTGATTGACCTCGCTGAGTTTGCACTGAAACTGTGCAGCTATACCAATCAGTAATGCCCTTGTTGAACGGGTATTTTCGAGAGAAAATCTGAAACTGTGAAATCTGTTATCTGTGAAAACTAAACTGAGAAATCGAATGGGACTTGAGCTTTTGACATCAATCATGAGAATCAAAACATATCTTGAAGAAAACGGAACTTGTTACTCATCATTTGAACCGCCCTTGTCAATGTTTAAATATGAGTCAGCAATATACAAGCAAGAACGAGGTTGTGGATACAAAGAAGTTCTTCTTGATAATCTACAACTGTGAAGACGTGCAAAGACTCCCCACCCATTATATTTCATAGAGCAAATGTTTATTTATTTATTTATTTTATTATATATATATACAAGAAGGTACATTGTGTTTATGAGAGTACATAGCATTGATGTTTTTACATTCTTGTAATGCCACTAACGCGCATAGCGTTTCGAGCTGAGTTCAAGTAGGTAATTTCTATCAAAATTGAGAATTGTTAACAGGTAAAATGTGAATATTGGTAAGTGCTGATGTAGATTTGATTAAATGTAAACTCTGTCAGCAGAACTATTGGCATACTTAGCGTCATTATATAATGGAATGTGAAAAAAATCGCGGAATTTAGAGATAACACCATTAAAAGTGTCCAAGAAATGTGTACGTAGTTCATTCATAATGATGTGCTGCCCGAAATCTTAGAGAAGTGTCCAAAAATTTGCTTACTGTTGGTAATACATGCACATGACTGTAAAGCTGCCGCCCAGTTGGGTGGGGGATAATCCCCACGATATTGGGGATAATCCCCACGGATGATAGTCGTAATCACAATGTTTCTGTAATTAACTTGAATGTAAGATCTCTAAGCAAACACTTTGATGATGTTAATGCCCTGATTATGCTGTGTTTACTGAAACGTGGTTAAAAGAGGACACTACTTTTAGTGTAGATATAATCAAATTTGTAACAAAGTAGATGGCAAATTCCTTGACATTCTCATTGACCACAAGCTGAATTTCCAGGGACACATTCTAAATATATAAAAAAAAGTTTCAAAAACTGTTGGTATTCTTTCTAAGATCAGATATTATGTACCTCGCCCTGCCCTGGTGACGCTCTATTGCTCCCTCATCCTTATCTCAACTATGGTATTTGTGCTTGGGGTTCTACTACTCAAAATCATTTACGTCCTCTAATTACTCAACACAAAGCTGCTATTAGGACAATATCCAACTCTGGTCCCAGACATCACTCGGTACCCCTATTCAAATCTCTGAATATGTTAGATATTAAGTCACTGCACATCCTCTCATGTGTATTATATATATATATATATATATATATATATATATATATATATATATATATATATATATATATATATATATATATATATATATAAAACGCTGAACTGTAATGTTAATCCTGACCATAAAAGCTTCCTAGAAGGTTGTAACAGAAGCCATGAGCACCACACCAGAAACAAATACCTATTTGATATTCCAAGAGTACGACTTAATCAAAATAGAAATGCTCTACAAATCAAGGGACCCAGAATGTGGAATGACCTTCCCAGTCATGTTAAAGACTGTACCTCTCCCAACCAGTTTAAGATAAAAACTAAGCACTACCTAATTAACTCCATGTAACCTACCTTCCCATAAATGTCAACCCATGTCTGCTATTTTAAACAATGCTGTTTGTCGACCAAATTGTATATTTGCTATTTTTCTGCCATGTTCTACCCTTTTTTAATTTTATGTTATCGTAACACAATTTATACTTTACTCTCAATTAGTATTAAGTTTTAGTCTTAGTGTTTTTCCTGCCCGAAACGCTTTGCGTAATAGTGGCTTTAGGCATTGTATATACTAGCTCTGTCTATAAATCCATCAATGTTTGTATCACACTTTGCATGTATGTACTTTACCTGAATAAACATTTGAAATTGAATTTGGTGTGCAGCAAGACTAGTAACTGTGTGACTCACCATAGATGTAAAACGCCTTGTATAGTGACTGTTGTGAGCCTCTTGCTGAATCACTTGTGATACAAAAGATTATTGATGTGTATATTGGTGCAGGTAATTAAATATGTATGTGTATGTATATTTGTATATGTACTCACTTATTTGTGCTAGCGGGGGTTGAACTCTGGCTCTTTGGTCTCGCTTCTCAACCGTCAATCAACTGATATGTATATATATATATATATATATATATATATATATATATATATATATATATATATATATATATGTACATGTATGTCTGAGTATGTGTACATGTATATATATATATATATATATATATATATATATATATATATATATATATATATATATATAACATTAATAATTTTTTTGTGTAACTAGCGTCAAAAGATTGTTATTTGTTTAGCTAAACGAACTAGAGGGTTCGGTTTCTGAACCAGTTATGTGCCTCTGTAATCCTTTACACCACCGCCCATGGGATGGGTATGGGGTGCATAATAAGGAAAGAATTTGAAAAGTTATCCCATTATCACATTATAATTATCCCACATTATATATCCCATTATCACAATATATGAATATTTTTGAATTATATATGCAGAAATAATATTAATAAAATCATTAAAATCGTGTAGTATACTCTATGCATTTTTTAGTTTTTTAGTTTTAGTTCATTTATTATGCACCCTATACCCATCTTGTGGGCGGTAGTGGAAAGGGTTACAGAGGCACATAATGGGCTCAGGGACTGAACCCCACAATTCATTTAGCTAAGCAAGTTACAATCTTGATGAGCTAGTTACAAAATTCAATATAAGTCGTCACATCAACAATGGGTTCGAGATCGACCTCAAATACAGGTATGCATTAAAATATATTACTTTGAAACCCGTATCAGTCGCTAAACAAAAAATTGGGCTACTCGTATTACAAATTTGCTACTTCTAGCGAATTTCAGCAATTCGGATCTGGCAACGCTGATATAATCAGCTGGTCGCGTTTGTAAACATGGCTGTCAGAAACCCAGGCGTTGGCTTAGGTGAGCTTATCTCTTTATTCCCTTGCTGCAATCCCTTTAATGACTCCTGGAGGATTGCAGCCGAGTGATGTGTTCCTCGTAGGTGTTGCCGGTGTTCTGAAAAGCATGACACGGCTGTACGAACCTGCGTGAACCAGCCTCAACAACACCTCAATGTTCGAAGGGGAGGTCCAGTGGTCTCGTCTACGTCCTCGACTCACTCTGTCCTCACAAAGTTGTGCTTGCGGGGGGCTGAGCTTTGGCTCTTAGGTCCCCCGCCTCTCAACTGGTGTACAGATTCCTAAGCTTCTCGAGCTCTGTCATATCTACATTTGAAAGTGTGTATGGAGTCAGCCTCCACCACATCACTTCCTAATGCATTCCATTTACTAACTACTCTGACACTGAAAAAGTTCTTTGTAGTGTGTCTGCGCCTCATTTGGGTACTCGGCTTCCATGTGTGTCCCCTAGTGCGTGTACCACCCGTGTTAAATAATCCATTCTTATCTACCCTGTAAATTCCCCTGAGAATTTTTGTCATGAATAGAACAGAAACGGTTGGCATGTTTCCTTTCATCTGATGCTTCCATTCACCTTGTAGTAAAATAGGAACCCTGGACTTGGGCTGTTATTGTGGGTTGCATCCCAGGGAGTTGGCTTAAGGGAGTGATTCCCAACTGGGGTACCATGGGTCTAATATTGTTTATTGTATTGTCCTCTTAACAAAACAAGAACAAGTTATGAGTGTGTTAAATTGTATGGCTCGTGTTATTTAATTACATGCAATTTTAATTGAGAATATCAATGCTTGAAATTCATGTATGTAGTACAGTATTTGTTGAGCAGTTAGGGCTGTAATGGCTTCTCTGTCTTTGTTAGCTCTATTTTATTGAGCTCTGCAGGTGGGCACATGGCTGTAAGGGGGTCCGCAGGCAGAAACCACTGGAACAAAACATTGGGACTACTGGCCTAGGGAGACCTTGATAAGCCTAAGTACAAACTTCCTGGCAGATGGAATAATGTGGTGTTAATTACTGTCATGATTAACACCATATTATTGTACAACTTGTACAGTTGTATAGTCCATTTTCTAATTTAAATGATTTTTTCATTAGGTTATGTAAGACTAGTTTGGGTTGGGTTGGCACTAAGTTGGATTGGGTTGGTATTAGGTTGGATTGAGCTATGTTGGTTTTAAAAGTAGGCAGCAGACCATCTTATATATGAAGTATCCTACGTGTCTCCAACTAGCCAAACTTATTGCCTTTCTGGACAATCGAGCACAAGTAAGGGACTGGTTGACCTTTAAAGCAGGGTGGACACATGGTTCCTGCACTATAGGAAATGAGACTTTGCCAATGTAGCTTTGGAAATGTTAAATTTTCTGGCTTGGCCTGCAGTACAATTGGCATGCACCTGATTAGACTTAATAATTTTACATTCAACAGATTTAGCATGGGTGAACAGTGTACAGGTTAATCTGCCAGCAGTCAAGAGACGAGCTGAGACTTTGGGCACAAAACGCACTGTAAAGAAACAGTGGCAGGCAGCATGGCTGTTACGAGCAGTTACCTGCATTGATCTCACAACTCTCTCAGGTAATACAAAATTAGTGACTGGATTAACTTTGGACTGTGCAATAAAGAAAAAAATAATAATAAATTGAAATTGATATTGATTATTGATATTGATTATTAAATTATTAATAAGAAATGTTACCCTTTTGGTTTTGCTTGATTTTTTTATCAAATAACCTTAAAGTAGAAAATGTTATTCTCTATCCTTGGCATATATGCTTGCCTATTCTCACTCTTACAAGCATTGTGTTTGTGATTATTTAGTACAGTACTGTATTTGATTTCCAGTGCTACAAATAATTATTCCAAACTCAACAGGCGATGATACCAATGCCAATGTTCAACGTCTGTGCCACAAAGCGGCACGCCCCATTCGTCATGACATAATAAAGGCCATGGGTATGGAAGATGCTGGCATCACCTGTGGGGCTGTGTGTGTGTACCCTGCCCGAGTAGCTGGTGCCCTAAAAACGTTGCAGAAGATTGGAGTAGATATTCCTGTAGCAGCAGGTATGGGGGTTTAGCCATTCCTTACAGGAATGTAAAAACTCTTGTATACTGTATATAAATAAATAAAAAATAAATAAAATTCATTATTCATGTCCTTGGTGAATGTGACTTATATGATGCAAAACTATTTTTTAATTTGCAAAAAATATTGGTTTCAGAAATATTTGTTTTGAATTCTTCTTTTTTTCATGATGTATTCAGCAAGGTTAATTAGCAGTTCCCATTAAACTTGAACCCTAAATTATCAAAAAATTTTATGCCCAAAATGCTGTTCATATTAGTGGCTTCATGTAATGTGCAGCTTTTGTACTGGTACCTACTAAATAACTACTGTATTGTATTCATATGTGTATTTTGGATATAAAATTATTTTATGATTATTAATATTTATTATATAGGTTTGAAATATGTATTGATCATGTCATGCACATAGTGATCCTTTCTACCATGTAAGGCCCTGGGCTGAGTTGACCTTTTACCCATGGTATTGGCATCAGATAAGATATGCAATGTCAATTCTATTGACTAATGCAGTGCTTCCTCCCAGAGAATTATAGAAAATATTTCTTGTCCATGCTGTTTGTTACATGCACAATTATTACTTCAGTGTTGGCACGTGAGATGAGCTTCCAGTTATATTAGCATGTGTAAAGCGATAGGGTGTTTTGTCATACAACAGAGTGTAAACATTGCATTTCTCTTGTGGCATGGATGCAGATTTCTAATTTGTTTTATACAGTCCCATTAAAATTTAGGTAGACCTGCAACACTGTTTAGTGCTTGACACTGTAATAAGCAAACATTTTCATCATTTAAGATTGATTTTATATGCATTAATATATTTAAAAAATTATATTTTATCACTGACGATTCACCATTGTTAAGATAAATATGTGCTGCATACTTTTCATGGTATGGAGTGCATAACTTTGGTGTGATGACTCTTGGAGTTTCATTCAACAACTTCCAACTTTACAGTGGCAACAGGCTTCCCATCTGGACAATACCATTTGAAGACTCGATTAGAAGAGATACGTTTAGCTGTAGAAGATGGTGCAAGAGAGATTGATATTGTTATCAATCGAGAAATGGCTCTCCTTGGCAACTGGAAAGGTTAGTGGGTGAGATTACCTTTAAGTGGGATCAGTAATAATAATTCCCATTAGACTTCCAATCTCACAAATCTGAAAATTGCCTTATTCTGTTCACACGCATCTTATTCTGTTCAATTTCTTTGATTCTCAATCTTCTTTTAAACAGTTTTTCCTGCTTGAGTGTTTTGCTAAATGTTTCAAGAACCAACTTAGATTTCTAAGAGTCAGTCTTCCTGGACCCCCCCCCCCTCCATTCCATTCTATGTCTAGCATAAGCTTATTCACAATGGTATGTTCTGTACATTTAATTTCTTTTCCTACTATCCTTCTGTTAAGAAAAGTGCTCTTATCTCTCTCTTTCTCTGGGCATTATGCATATTAGTAACCCCCCCTCCCCCCCCCCTCAGTTTCTTGATTCTGATATTTCTCTTCACAATTCTTTTTCCTCGCCTTCATTATCCCTTAAATTTGATCAACTATTCTTATTCTCAAGCTAAACAAAAACTTTTTTATCCTAAATCTTCTTCCAACACTAGAAACACTATGCTGTTCATATGTGAAGTCAAAAACCTCACTAATACCATGTCATGCAAAACTTGCCTGTTGACAAACCAGTACAATTCATTGTAATCTTGTTCATGCTGCTGCTCCTACTTCCAATCCTGCTGGTGTTTATTCTATTTCCTGTTCCTCCTGTTCTACCCAGTATATTGGTGAAACTGGCCATACTTTTAATGACAGGCGTTAAAGAACAAAAAAAAAAAAAGTGTTAAGTTTGCAGACACAATCAGTGCTGTGTGTCATGTTAGGTACTATAGATTAATCTTCTAAAATAATCATTCCAGCCTTTAACTCTTCAATGCCAGCCAGAGGCTTAGGGCCTGTGATGGAATATCCCTGCAAAAAAAAACAAAAAAAAAAAACAAAAAAAAAACATTCAGATACTGTCTTGCCAAATTGGCTCTCATACATAACATGCCCAACATGGGCATTTCCCTTAAGCTTATTTAGAACTGTACCTGCCTGATGCCTATTGTCATATCACTTTAACTATTGCCATAAAAAACATAGGGATTAACTTTATTTGTTAAAATTAAGATTTTTTTCGTGCTCACTTTTTACCTGTGTAATTTTCTCAGCGATGTTTTTTTTTTTTAATTTTATTTACATAAGTGGGTACAGGAATAAATGGCTTCTGACTCCTGTTAACAGGCTTAGAGACCTTAGACCTTCCCATAGCTTATGGTAAGCCTTACCCCATAGTTTTTCCCTGAACATGACAACTAATCAATTAGCAAGCAGGTACCCAATTACTGCTGTGTAAACGGGCGAACTCAGACTATATCGCTTGTGAGGCTAGGGGCAAGCATGTTTCCACTGTTGTATATTAGATAGCCAACACCACATGTTCTCTCTTCACAGAGCTAACAGAAGCTTCATTTTACATTTACCTGTGTTTTGAGCTGATATTAAGAGGAATCAAAATTAATAATCAACTTAATAATCAAAATGAAGTTTTTATTTTTACCTGATTTACCTGAGGGCCACTAACCCTAGTGGCTGCGATGAGGACAGGAAGTTGGCAGCTTGTTGAAGGTTCCCCTATTTGCCTTGATGATTTTTTCCAGGTATATTACCCGGAAAAGATCATGTATTTTGAAAATCATGAAAAGAACTCATGAGATTTTAGCTCATGTGTTTGGATTATTACTAAAAATAGTTCATCCAGTTCAGTACTTAAAATTTTTCCTGAAGATCTCATTGAAATGGTGGTGATTTAACTGTTATGAGTCTTATAATGTAAAATATTGAAAATAATTCTATTCCATACCTATAAACATCTCTACAAAAATTGGTGTCTGAATATGTACTCATCATAACTTGATATGTAAAACTGTTTACAGGATTATATGACGAGGTGAAGGTGATGCGAGAGGCCTGTGGTGATGCCCACATGAAGGTCATCTTGGCAGTTGGAGAACTCGGTTCTTTGAACAATGTGTACAAGGCTTCCCTTGTAGCCATGATGGCTGGGGCTGACTTCATTAAAACTTCCACTGGCAAGGAAGGAGTCAATGCTATCCTCCCTGTGGGAGTTGTCATGTGTCGAGCCATCAGGGATTTCTATGAACGTACTGGACACAAGGTGAGGAGTCTTTAACTTGATATCATGTTATTTTGAGAGTAACCCTTTGACTTGGGATATGGTCCTATGTGCATATGTGCCAAATAATAAATATTTCAGAACAAAATTATACTACAATTTTGTATTTGTCTAGAAACAGAGATCTGTATGTAGAAGAGAGTAGATCAACAAGAATGCATGTTTACCTACATTCCTGCTAGCCGATATCTACTATCCTATCTGATTGGTTAAATAATTTATACTCTTCAGATTGGATTCAAGCCTGCTGGTGGGATCCGAGCAGCCAAGGATGCTCTTGTGTGGCTAATTCTCATCAAGGAGGAACTTGGTAATGACTGGCTTAACAACCACATGTTCAGGTGAGAAAATCGGAGAATATGAAGAATTTGCTTTAGGTTGTCCGTAGCCGAGTTGATAGGTGTATGTACGTAAATTTATTTGCAGGATCAAGCTTTCTGATCATCAGTACAAAACTGTACTGTGATTCACTGACACCATTAACTTGTTTTCTTATCATGCAGTACTTACACTTAAAAGTGTTTCATAAGTTAGCCTAGACATCTTTATCCAATACATTCAATTTATTTTTGAGGTGTGCTGGAGAAATTCTTTCTGACCTCATCCCATTTGTAGACAGTTTCCATCTATGTCCCATTATTCCGCTGTTCCTCACTTTAATCATTGTTTCTCTGGTTTACTTGGTTCATTTTCCTTAGAATCTTGTATGTCATTGTCTTGTCTTCTATGTTCTTTCTCATGTCTGTCTTTCCCTTGAGAGTACTAGGTATTAAGCATATTTGAGTTGGCAGAGTGTTATTAAATGCAGAGGAGCATTTTGCATGCGGGAAATGCTGCATGTGGGAGTGTTAATGCAATGAGCAGTGGGGCACCACTTTAATGTGGTAGGCGGTCAGGGCTGTCTAGTATCTCCATCTATATATGGATGGCATCATGGTTAATGATAATGATACTAGAAAAGCATGCAAGTTTAGAGTATTGTTAGAACATGTGAATTTTATCAAATTTTATTTATGCAGATGCAATTCTTCCAACAATAAATTATTGAAAAGATGCTTATTTTTGCTTAAATACAAATGGTACAAGAGCAAACCACTTTTTAAACCAGTTAGTAGGCTTAGAGCTTTCACTTAATACAGCTCACTTTTCAGTTATCCAGGAACATGATCTGCCAGAAGGTTTACAACCAGGTGCCCAGTTAGTTGATTAAAGTAGCAAAGTAAGGCTTATTGACCCCTTAGACTGCTGTACAACACTTTGCTGTGCAGACAAAATTTATTCAAAAAAAAATTTTCATTCTAATATTGTTAAAATGCATTTCCTGATCAAAGTAAAAACAACAATAAGAGGATTTTCACCCTGGTGAAATCTGCAAGCCTCACGTTTCACGAGTGTTGGTGCAGCATTCGCCATGGGACAGTCGAGCTGGCTCCGCTGTAAGATGGGAGTTGCCATAAAGATTCTTTAAAATTTTAAAATATTTATTTCTATGTCTCTGATTAGTTTTTTCTCTCGTTTTCCCAGTAATATTATTAAATAGCATGCCTCGTAAGGCATTTATAAAATAAAATGTTTGGAAACATTGAAATACTCAAATATATTAGTATCAATAATATGCACACAATATATGCTTAGAACAATCAACATACTGTACACATTTTTTCTAATCAACATACAGTTCTTGCTGTTATTACACTATATACACATGTCATATATAACTATCTACATTTTTCATGCATCATTACAGCCACTAAAAGGTTCTGGTGGGTGTAATAATCTTGTGACCAGTTACCAAAGTTCCGCTTGAATCCCCATATTTTGTGTGAAAGTGTTACTGCATGCATTGAGTATACTGTATTACATTTTATATATATTCCCAAGGAATTTACCATTATTTTTTCATGTGTAATGATACATTGGATTGTCAATAATGTTATAAATAACACACAACATATGTGCACACAGATATATTTCTCATGAATATCTTGACACTATGTGGACAATTCTTTAAACAATAGAGTGTGCAGTTTTGCTGTCACTTCACTATATACACACATCATATATACAGTATTTACATTTTTATGCACCATAACAAATCAGCAAATACTTCTGGTGGATGCGGTACGAGATCCAAGCACAGCATAGTGGCACATTCTACTAGCAGACGATGCCATCAGTCAAAGCCATACGATGTAGCAAACTGCCTGTAATATTCAAAGCACATTGCTAAATCTAGCCACATTACTGATATTATCATATTCCTGTCACTAAATCATGAATAAGAATAATTTTCCACAAGTTTATTTTCTAGAGGAATGTGAGGTTCTATCTCATGATTCACAAATGGATGAAACCATGGCTGTGGGCTGTGAATGTCTGCCTCCCACTGTGAACATCATAACCAGCATTGTGTTGACTGATACCTGAACTTTGTACATGGTCTTTATCATAGTCTGCATCTTCTATGACACTTATCATTGGGGAAAAAAAATCATGTATTTATTTCATCCATAATATGTCTTACTGTGGGCACTAGCTGCTGCAGCATGTTCTACCTGTAATTGCCCTTTCAATAATGAGACCCTAGCACCCAGGAGGGAAGCCCACAATTTTTGTCTAAGATGGCATCTTTACTGGAGGGCTGAGGATTCCTAAAACTCCCCATGATCCCGTGGGAGTTTTAAATCAGCACTGTAAAACGGCTCTAGCCATGTCATGCAGGTTACTGATAATTGGCCTCCATGGCTTCAGCTGTGTCGCAGAGTGGAAGGATTAACCCTTAAATTGCGCATCGCATTATATGATGCTTTCACCGACTTGCAGTAAATTGCGCATCGCATCATATGATGCTTTGGAGTACTATGCAAGATTTAAACGGCCCGCAGATACACGGGGTTCCCCACACCTTCATCTTGTAAACAGATGCCATTTAAAAAAAAAATTGTGAGCCAAATTCCCGGGTGTTAGGGGCCTCAGTATTGAGTGAGCTACCAAGCCTGACGCACGCAGCATGAGCTCACAGCACTGCTGTTCAGCTTGTGACCACATCATCGCCTAAAAATGCCATAATATACTTGTTCATGCTATTATGTAGGGATAATATTACAGAAGACCCCTGACTGTGATAAAACCCTGGTCAAAGTATTTGTTCACTGTTTGATGAACATAATTGAATCAACAATATGCACACAATATTTTTGAGTACAGCGATGATTCACTCATTTTATTATATAAATATATCACACTACACACTATTGAATAATATTACAGCAAAAAAACTACGAAAAATCAATCAGAGACATTGAAATAATTAGGTAATTATCTCTTTGTGCAACTCCGGCCTGACAGCTGGCGAGCAACAGACCGCTGGGACGCACACTGAGTCAGCGCCTGCTTTTTGCCAGACTTCCCCACCCTATAGCGGGCAATATATGCCACTTACGATTTTTTTTTATTATTTTTCCCATGATCAGTGAACACAAATTAACAGGTTAGGAAGAAAAATGATTTTTTTTTTTTTTGTATGCGCCTGTGGGTGTCAAATGGTATATAGCCATGCGCCATTTAACCCTTAAACTGCGCATGGCGTATATATACGCCATGAGTAACATGTCTGACCGTGCGCATGGCGTATATATACGCCAAAGGGTGCCAGGCACGATTCAAACGTCCCGCGGTGTAAAGGGGTCACCCATCCCATAGCCACGGGCTATTGTAAACAGACGCCATTTTGAAAAACAAATCTAGAGCAGGCCTCCTTTGTTTCACAGGCCTTAGTTAGTGGCCAGACACCATGGCGAGCGCATCACGAGCAGCGTGCGACCTCGCTTAGCGCACCGCGCCGCACAGTCTTTGACCGAAGACGAAATTGCAGATGAATTGTTTAAGGACGTTGACGAGTCTGATATTGACGACTCTGATATAGATGAAGATTATACCCAGCCAGAAGAAATCGAAACAATGGATAGTGAGGGTGACATGTGGGTGCCACGAGGGTGAGGATGCCTCACGAGGATACTACTCAACACCACTCAACACCACCTCGCGCCNTTCTGCAGAGGTGGTGAAGTGCCACAGTTATTCGAGGAAACTTTATGGTGCAGCAGCCAGGAGACCTGTGGATGATCCTAATAGGAGTAGGGAAGCACCATAGTTGTTCAAGGAATCTTCATGGTAGCAGCCTGGAGGAGCTGCAGAGGATCCTGGTGTTTAAGCCCTGAGGAACCTGAAGTTGTCAGGGTAGTGAAATAGTTCTAAATGATCACTTGTATGGAGGTGAGAGTGTTTGTCATTAGCGTGAACGACGCAGTGAGAGGTGAGTGATCGTTTGCCATTTATGTGCCAAGAAGTGTATATTGAAGTTTAGAGTCACGGTCGTAGGCAGGATTACCTACAGATATATATGTATTCTAAGACTGATAGAATGATCGATTGATTCGTTGTGTGGCACGGATCATTTATACTGATATATATATATGTATGTTATTGCATTCAAATGCTGATTTGCCTTATATGTGTTTACAGGTATATATATATGTATACATTCTCTTGATGGTAGTGTAACATTATATTGTAAGACTTAATCTACTTGAGGAGGTTGATAATATTAGGTAATACCAAGAGATAGAATACCACTTAGCAAGCTGAGGATAGAGTTCTGATGGTGTTGGAGTGCAACCTGATTATAATAGTACAGAGTATAGGATTCATCATTATTATTATATGTATGCGTGTATTGTATATGTACTTCGTCCAGTAAATGTATCCAAATTTGCTGGTGTTTGCACTTGTCCCAGTGAGGCTTCCCAGGAAATAGTAAAGAAGGAGAGAGAGAGCAAGAAACAGGAACCACTGCTGTGGTCAGGGTAAGACAGAAGTCTAGTAAGACAAAGGGGATTGAGGAGGTCATATTCCATAAGGAGAGAGTGGGGAGTCACAGCGGCTCGAGTGGGTGTGTGCACGTGACAACACGGCTGCGTGTTGGAGCCGCATCCCCTAAACGTGTGACGTTGAGCCCCTCTCCAAGAGCCAGAAGTGCCTAGTGTGATCTCCTAGTGAAATATGAGCATATGTCGAGTTGTGGGTTGGGTGGTCCGTCAGCGGTAACACCACCCTAACCACCACTGCAACATTACCTAGCAGTAAATAGGTACCTGGGAGTTAGTCAGCTGTCACGGCCTGCTTCTTCCTGGGATGTGTATGTATGTTTGGTGTGAAAAAAAAAGTAGTAGTAGAAACAGTTGAGAGGCGGGCCGAAAGAACAGAGCTCAACCCCCGCAAGCACAACTAGGTGAATATACACACACACACAGACACACACACTCAGACACACACACACTCAGACACACACACACTCAGACACACACACTACAGGGGTTTTTTTTCTACAGGGGCCAGGTAGCCTGGTGGATAGCGTGCAGGATTCGTAATTCTGTGGCGCGGGTTCGATTCCCGCACCCGGCAGAAACAAATGGGCAAAGTTTCTTTCACCCTGAATGCCCTGTTACCTAGCAGTAATAGGTACCTGGGAGTTAGTCAGCTGTAACGGGCTGCTTCCTGGGGTGTGTGTGTGTGTGTGGTGTGGGGAAAAAAAAAGTAGTTAGTGTAGTTAGTAAACAGTTGATTGACAGTTGAGAGTCGGGCCGAAAGAGCAAAGCTCAACCCCCGTAAATACAACTAAGTGAATACACTTAGACACATTACGTATTATATTTAACAGTCAATGCCTTTGAAATGATAGGGAAGGGAAAGGAACTACCAGGGGAAAGCGCCAAACCATTATGACTATATAGCACTGGGAAGGGATTCAGGAAAAGAATTTCGGATGGGATTTGGGATTTATTTCCAGACCAATAAAATAAATAAAAAATATATCATATTATATAAAATAATAAATTGGTAGTTGTGGTGGGAGAGGATTTGCCCTCAAGTGTTCAGGGTGAATCTAAAAGGTCTTCACTGAATACCATTTATTCTCTTCTCCAAGGCCATGGGTCCCTAAAATTGTACCAGAAGGAATACCCCTAAATTAAAGTTTAATAAAAAAAACTATCTTGCGCCTTCTCATAAATAAAAAGCTACAAATTGTGTTTAAGTCAAGCTTGAAATGTTGCTAAAGGCCTGAAAATTACAGATTTTCTCCTTCAGTTCAAATAATTTATTCCTGATAATAGTTCTCCAGCATTTTCCTGAAGGATTTATCTAACATTGCCTTGATCCATGTCTCCGTCCGCCGTGTACTGGGCACCTCTCACCCAGTCCCATCCCACCTCCCTTCCCAACACTCCCCCCTCCCCTTCCCAACACCGCTCCCCCCTTCCCTTCTTTTATATCACCACTCACCAAATAACCCTCAACCACAACTCCAGGAGGCCTGGTCGACGACCGGGCCGCGGGGACGCTAAGCCCCGGAAGCACCTCAAGGTAACCTCAAGGTAACCATACATTCTCCCCAATCTCTACTCCCCCTTACACCCCCCCCCCTCTCATACTAATCCCAAAGCCCTTAACACCTTTAACCATCCCCCCTCCACCCCCTCCCCCCCCCCCCCCAGACGTCGCTCACACTGTGCTGGCAGCAGCGACAGGGTAGTAAAGTGAAGTGAGAATAGCGACGCCGAAAGCTATTTTACGTCACTCAGGAAGGTGAGGGAGAGGAGGAGCACCACTCCTGTGCCAGGTAAGTCCATTACGGGCTCACCATAGCCCGTGCTACTTGCTCCGCTCCTGTGCCAGGTAAGTTACGGGCTCACCATAGCCCGTGCTACTTGGAACTTGTTCCGAGTAGCTGAATCTATAACAACAACAACAACAGGTGAGGGAGGATGTTTAATGACACCAATTAAACAAGTTTAAATTAACACGAGTCATTATTATCTATTCTGAGATACTTATCCTAATGGAAAATAATTGTATTGACTGATAATTAACCTATTAGAGAAATGTCCAAATAATTGGGGATTTATAACAAAACTCGGGATTTAATGCAGGTGATGAGTCACAATAACGTGACTGAAGTATGGTGACCAGACCACATACTAGAAAGTGAAGGGACGACGACGTTTCGGTCCGTCCTGGACCATTCTCAAGTCGATGGTCCAGGACGATGGTTCATCGACTTGAGAATGGTCCAGGACGGACTGAAACGGCGTCGTCCCTTCACTTTCTAGTGTTTGGGATTTATTCCTATTTTTTATAAGGAATAAAGAGCTCTAGTGAAAACTACCGTCCAATAAACCTAACTCCACATCCCAGCAAACATTTTTAGGTTGCCACAATGTACCTGGAAAGTTTTTGAAGGCTGTGGCAATGTTTCTTGTCACGTGTTAGTTACGACAGTGTGTGGAGTCGTAAATAAGTTGCCACAAGTTACTGCACAACGTTACTAACCAAAATTTGAGACCTTATGGCATCCTTAAATGTTGAATAAAAGTAGTTTTGTGATTGACAAAAACTGCAGGCTCATGGAGAGATTCCTTAGGGAGGGAATCATCCATTTTCTCGCTGTTCAAAATCAAGTAAAATCAACACAAAATGGTTTCGTTCAAAATTAATCCTACCTTACTAACCTCTCACATTTTGGGGAAACGGTATAACCAGCTATTCAAATAAATCTCTTCTAGTAAGTGTAGTAGACATGGAATTTGCTGAAACTTTGGATTAGGTTGTATATATATATATATATATATATATATATATATATATATATATATATATATATATATATATATATATATATATATATATATATATATATATATATACATATATATATATATATATATATATATATATATATATATATATTATAATATAATATATATATATATATATGAGAAAAGCACACAGAAACTGTATTGGAGGGGACCTACATTCCCTCCAATGCGTTATGTGTGTTAACCGAGATGTGTTAACAGGTCTACTCAGTTGAGCACACAGGAGTAATCTAATTCATGTTGGGCAAAGACGCTCTATTTATACAGAATATCAGCGGGCAGATGGCGCTGATGACTTCTTTAACTATTAAACGGCTGTTAAACTGCTTGTTTCGTAGGGTGTGGTCTCCCAGTAACCCAGGTGCGAGGTGGGGTGACGGGCGTGGGTAGTAGACTGGTGGTATTGTCTAGAGTCGTGGAAGTAGTTGTTGTTGTTGTTCTTGGCTGCAGTTCTTGATTAAATAGACGTGAATGAGTAGAATAAGTGATAAAGAAGCAGGCCGAATCTCTTCCTAGAGATTTTACCGTGACAATATATATATATATAAATATAATATATATATTATATATATATATATATATATATATATATATATATATAATATATATATATATATATATATACATATATATGAGTTTAGCAGTCTCCGTGGTGTAGTGGTTAAGACACTCGCCTGGTGTTTCGCGAACGCTTTGTCCTGGGTTCATATCCTGGCCGGGGAGGATTTACTGGGCACAAATCCTTAACTGTAGCCTTTGTTTAACTCAACAATAAAATGGGTACTTGGTTGTTAAACGATTTTTCGTGGGGTCGTATTCCAGGGAACACAGAATTAAGGACTTGCCTGAAACGCTGTGCGTACTCGTGGCAGTACAGGAATATAAGAACTCTTGTATATATAAATAAATAAATGTATATTATAATTTCACCAAATATTATGCTGAAAACCACATCTTCAACAAACCCATGAAGATGATTCAGTGTATAACGCGTTCGATCACCACCTCCCAGTTAGCACAGAGACTGCCAGGAGCCGCGACTGGCGGCGGGCGATGGGTCATCTCCTGGGGTTACTGCCATGCTCCGGCTGTAACTGTTTGGTTACGCTCGTAAAGCCAGTTTCTCCTCCCTCTCCTGCCCCCCGCCTCCCCAGCGACCGAACCTTAAGGTCAGGGGGGGGACCTAAGGGCCTTTCCCTTCCCCCTTCCCCTTCCCCCTTCCCCCTTCCCCTCCTCGGAACAACGACCAGCCATTAAGACAAGGTTTCCAGTGGCCGACCGCGGAACACTTGGGTCTCCAGCAACACGGCCGTAAAGAGAGGTCTCCGGACGGCGGTAGGCCGTATAATGACAGGTCCCCCTGTGGCCAACCATAAAGCCAGGTCCCCCTGTGCCCAACCATAAAGCCAGGTCCCCCTTTGGCCAACCATAAAGTCAGGTCCTCTTTAAAGAAGGATGCCTGCCATGGAATCTGGAAGAATCATTCTTATATCTTTCTAGTGCCTTTACAAGAATGTAAACACAATGATATGTACCCTCACAAACCTAATGCAACTTGTTATATTATATATATATATATATATATATATATATATATATATATATATATATATATATATATATATATATATATATATATATATATATGTCGTACCTAGTAGCCAGAACGCACTTCTCAGCCTACTATGCAAGGCCCGATTTGCCTAATAAGCCAAGTTTTATGAATTAATTGTTTTTCAACTACCTAACCTACCTAACCTAACCTAACTTAACTTTTTCCGCTACCTAACCTAACCTAACCTATGAAGATAGGTTAGGTTAGGTTAGGTAGGGTTGGTTAAGTTCGGTCATATATCTACGTTAATTTTAACTCCAATAAAAAAAATTGACCTCATACATAATGAAATGAGTAGATTTATCATTTATATGAAAAAAATTAGAGAAAATATATTAATTCAGGAAAACTTGGCTTATTAGGCAAATCGGGCCTTGCATAGTAGGCTGAGAAGTGCATTCTGGCTACTAGGTACGACATATATATATATATATATATATATATATATATATATATATATATATATATTATATATATATATATATATATATATAAAATCTGTCGATTTATTGTTATTTGTTCAACTATCTACAATAAATTCATCCACCTTGGTAATAATTTAATCACTTGCAGCTCAGAATAAATCCTTTAATACATGACATAATCTAAAGGTCTGTGTTCAATCCCCAATGATCATAGTGGTGATGCACGGATCCCTCACGCTGTTTTTTTTTAACAGACTTGGGTTTATTAGGGCTATCAGTTGAGGCACCTAGTGAAACTGCAAGCAAGAGCTGTTATCCTCCCTCAGCTCATCTGGAGCCTTTCCCTAGAGACTCATTTATTACATGAAATTATTGTTTGAAACTAAGTAACTATCAAATAAGGAACAGGTACCTTGTGAAACTGCAAGTAAGAGCTGTTATCCTACCTCAGCTCATCTGAAATCCCAACTCCTATCCCAGTGCTTCAGTTCCGTTCTGAAGACTCTGTTATTATTGACATTCAAGAGAAATGTCTACATTCTTAGTATTTCCTGTCGTGATCATTGTATAGTGTACGGTCTTTAATATTGCATTTAATGTATCTTTCTTATACTCATCTAATTATGCTTGCGGGGGTTGAGCTTCGACTCATTGGTCCCCCTCACAGCTGTCAATCAACTGGTGTACAAATTCCTGCGCCAAATGAGCCTTATCGTATCTTCATTTGAAACTGTGTATGGGCTCAGCCTCCACCACATCACTTCCTAGTGCAGTCTATTCGTTAACTACTCTTTGATACGTAAAAAATCTTTCTAATGTCTATGTGGCTCTTTTAAGTACTCAGTTTTCACCTGCCTCCTTGTGCGAATACCACCCGTGTTACATAGTATGCCATTATTTACCCATCCAATTCCCCTGAGAATTTTGAATGTGGGAATCATGACTCCTCTGACACCTCAGGTATCCAGCGACTTTTAATTCGCGTAGCGTTTCCTCGTAACTCATACCTCGTAGTTCTGGAACTATTCTGGTTGCATGCCATGGAACCTTCTCCAACTTTGTTTTGTGCTTGACTTGGAACGGACACCACGTTGGAGCTGCACACTCCACGATTGGTCTGACATATGTGGCATACAAAGTTCTAAATAATTCCTTACACAAGTTTCTAAAGACAGTTCTGATGCTAGCGAGTCTCACATACGCCGCTGGTGATATACATTAGATGTGGGCTTCAAGAGACAGGTGTTGTGTGATATCGAGCCCAAGATACTTCTTTCTCGCTGTTTCATGGAGGATTTAATCTCCCATTTGGTTCCTTGCGTCTGGCTTCCTGTTCCCTCCACCTAGCTTCATTATTTTACATTTAATTGAGTTAAACTCTAGTACCCATTTGTTGAACCATACTTTTATTTTGTCCAGGTCTTGTAGCCTCTTGCTGTCTTCCTGTCTTTATCGTTTTCATAATATTTGCATTATCATCAAATATTGAGAGGAATTAGTCTATTCCCAGTGGATGACGGTTATGAAAAATATATGAGAAATAGGATGGGTCTAAGAGCTAAACTCTGTGACTGCGAGTGACCTCTGGCCACTCTGAGATCTCACCCCTCACATTGACTCGCTGTCTTCTGTTGCTTAGGTACTTCCTTATCCACTGGAGCACCGTCCCTGTCACTCCTGCCTGCTTCTCCAACTTATTTACTAGTCTCCTATTGGGTACCGTGTCACAGGCTTTCTGAGAGTCCAAAAATATGCAGTCTGCCCACCCTGTTCTTGTCTAATTTTTCTTGACTAATTTGTCTCGTCTGGTTTTAATATAATTTATAAATTACATTAAAACTGCAAGGCAATATTTATCATTTTTGAACTCGTGCTAGTTTTATGTTACTAAGTTCCTTATCTCCAGATGTTCGACTAGTTTTCCACGCGAATCTTTTCCCATCACCTTGCAAGGTATGCAATTTAGGGTCAATGGTCTGAAGTTCATTGCTTCTTGCCTGTGTCCCTTCTTGTATATTTGAACTATATTAGCTTTCTTCAAATGTTATGTTAAATATCCTATTACCAGTGACTAATTATATACCATAGAGAGTGGTAGGCATAGTGCTTCTGCTCCCTCTTTTAGTATCTATGGTGAGACTCTGTCTAGGACAACAATCTTTGCCAGTTCCAGTTCCAGCAGAGGCTTCCTTGCCGTACCACTGGTAAGCTCAAGTTCCTCCATTGGTGTCTGGATAAACGTCCCCCTCTCTTAGTGCAGGAACTTCTCCTTGCTCTATTATGAAGTTTTCCTAGAATCTCATGTTGAGTTCATCGAACACCTTGTCATTCTCAGTGAACCTGTCCAACATTATTCTCAGTGTCACTACTTGTTCCTCCACTATTGTTTTCCTCCTGATGTGGCTATGAAGCAATTTGGGTTGGGCCTTTGCTTGATTTGCTACGTCATTTTCATTCTGTCTCTCAGCTTCTCTTCTCTTATAAATGGACTCTTTCCTGGCCCTCTGATATCTTCCTGTGCTCTCTGGTGTTCCATTATTCCTGTAGTTTATCAATGTTCTTGTACTTAATTGTTTGCCACCTTACAACCCTGCGTCAACAAGAGTTAGGTGTCAGGTAACAGATATTATCTGTCAAGTACCAGGTGTTGAGTGTCAGGTGTTGTGTGTCAGGTGTCAGATATCATGCGTCGAGTGATGGATGTTAACTTCTTTGACTCGAAAGGTGATGAGTTTGGTAGGTTTGGTCTGGTTAGGTTAGGCTGAGTTTGCTTAGTTTAAGTTAGGTTAGGTATGGCTTGCTTTGTTTTGGTTTGGCTTGATTTTGTGTGGTTTTGTTTGGTTATGTTTTATTTGGTTTAAGTTAGGTTTGGTTGTGTTTGGTTTGGTATAGTTTAAAAAGGTGTGTGGTTTGATTAGGATTTGTTTAGCTTGGTTTAATTAGCTTAGGTTTGGTTTACTTTAAGTTGGTTAGGTTAGGTTTCGTTAGGTTTGACTAGGCTTGCTTAGTTTTCTTGTAGTATATTATGACAAGAATAATCCTGCTTTAAATGTAATTTTATGTGTAAATAGCCAGAATTAATAAAAAACTTCAGATTCCGATTTTCCCGATTAACCCCAAGTATTCCAATAACGTGTAGGGAACCAACGAAAGAATAAATGTCCCAATTAAAGTAACTATGAAGGTAGGTAAAGAGACAATTTACTGATGAAAATCAATAATATATACTAAACCAGAGGGCCCTTGTGTTGAATAAACACAAGGGTATTAGAGCGGCTCTCTATTAAATATTTTTGACATCAGTTAGATAGACAGGGTCAGCCGTCCACACAATGCTCCTGTCATAGCACTCCAAATCCGCAGTGGGAATGTGACTGGTTGAGGGTGGTGGTGGAGAGAAGGGCTGGGGGTTAGCACTTAATAGTGGGGGCGATATCTATATATCGCTATATAGGTATAGGCACGATATAGAGCGTGTCTATACCTATTAGTGACAACGAGGGAGTATAAGATCTATAGCTCTTTATTAGCTATGGAAGGCATATTAACCTCTGATTTATTTCTTTTTAATATTGGTTTTTAAAACTGCACAAGATGCGGATTCCAGGCCGGTGCTGCATATTCCAATGTTGGATACAACAATTGTTGTGTAGATTGCCTGGGAGAGTCCTGATTACGGTTTCCAGTGTTTGCCAGCGTCATCTTGTGTTGTCGAAGTTTGCACATTGTGTGTTGCTGTCACTAATAAGGGTGTTGCTGGTGTTCTTGTTGTTCTTGCAGCTCCTGTTCTTGTTGGTCATGTTGTCCTTCTTCTAGTTTGTTGTTCATATTCTTTTTTCTGGTTTGTTGTTCTTGTTCTTGATGTTTTTGTTGTTGCTCTTGTTATGTTTTTGGTTCTTGTTATCCGCTGCTGTCTTTACTATTCTTGTATTATTGTGTTTGTTGTTCTTGCTCCTGTCCAAGTTATTGTTGTGGTTCTAGTTTATGTTCTCGTTGTTGTAATTTTGTCATTGTTGTTGTTGGTAATTTTGTTCTTATTGTTTCTGTTCGTGAGTGTATTAAATTTTGTAACTAGCTCATCAAGCATGTGTAACTTGGTTAGTTATGTGAATTGTTGGGTTCAGTCCCTGAGCCCTGTGTAACCCTGTAACCCTTTCCACTACCGCCCACGGGATATGTATGGGGTGCATAATAAATGAACTAAACTAAAAACTGTTCGTATTGTATCAACACTATTTTAACAAAAGGGAGAGGGAGAGAGAGAACGAGAGAGAGAACGAGAGAGAGAACGAGAGAGAGAACGAGAGAGAGAACGAGAGA
>WNGS01042707.1:31208788-31222246 GCA_020271785.1 Procambarus virginalis
CCCAGCTTTTTAATGCGAGATTCACCTGCTCCTCAGAATTTGTGATCCAACTCGGATAAGATGAAAATTAGGAAGAGGATGTCCCAGTGCTTCTACCACAATCAGAATTATTTTGACCACTTGAAAACAAATGGCATTAATTAAACAGTGACTAGAGGCTCAGTCTGACCAGATTATACAGTGGAGTATAACTGAGGTTGCTATGGCACCCTGATCTCTGTCATTTGCAAATTACTTGCACAAAACTGAGCTTGAGACGGCCCAGAATTACCTGAAAAACGAAACTCGGCGATATGAAATCTTCCTATTAACTGCAGACAACTTGCAGGAACAAATTTAGGGAAATATTATGTCAATAAGTTCGACCATTTGAGAGAGCAGCTCCTGACCTTAATCCCTCTTTTCCAGTCTTTGGATTAAAAGTTTGTGAGAAGACCAATCATGACGTGCGACAGCAAATGGTGATATGAAAGAACTTCCTGGGAATGCTTCAACCTGAAAGATAATTCACGATTCAGGAGGCAGGCAAGATGTTAGAGATCAGGAAGGACAAACAGGGTGTCTAGAGCGTCAACACGCCTGGAGAACAGCAGGGGCAAGGAAGTGGTAAACGTGAATTTAAATCCTAAAGAATATATCTATCATAGAAGAGGGAGCTACTTCAACAAACATTATGAACGGGCAGATTAAATATCAGCTCGGAGACCCTACGACATTTGTGGAAGCCACTGACAAATCCCCCATAGCATAATGACAAGGACATATTTAGGTTTAAACAGCAGACAAAAATCAAAGCTCCATGATAGGTCAGGGATAGCTGTACTTTTTTAGTACTTTACTTCGAAGACTTTACTTCGGCAATGTGCTGTAATTGTAGAAGACTTGGACACACTTCACGTGACATCTACAGCAAGCGAGGATGGCTATACATCGTTGACAGAAGCCGGGATACGAAGTCTGCTCATGGTAATGGTGCAGTGGTAGCACCGGAGAAGCCTTCCAGCGTCTTTTGTGAGTGACGGGTCGGTAAGCGGCGGTGGCCAGCCATCGCATAAATTCAGTATTCTGCGTGATACTGGGCCAGCCAAAGCTTAAAGCTGCACGACCTCGTCACTAACAATAACAGTCTGTGTGTCCTAGAAATAAATACTTGATGGCCTGCCTCTTCACAAGGTGATGTGAAGTGACAATGACTTATCAATGTCAAGATTCAAATTATATTTGTGAATATGTGAGGATCCAATGTACTGCTAAAGTACATTTCACTGCAGGGGAAGAATTCTGAGGAAGACTGAGAAAACTTGCCGAATGGCGTCAGTAGTCGGGCGGGCTATATGAAAGACAACTCCTGAGGTCGGTGTCGGATACCCCGATGGTCCACAGGATTGGGCTCCGTTCTTCAGACCCGCCTCATAGTCCAGCTACCTGTATTCACATTCCTTCCAAGGCTATCAACGGAGTCTTCGCTTCTTGCTGTTCGGCGTTCAAACCCAGAAGGCCCAAGTGGTTGGGCAGTGTTTCTTCACTCCGTCCTCATATACAAGCTCCTTGTTCTCATCCGCGCCAAGTGCTATTTCGCTACTCTGACGTAGCACGTTATCCTGCTAACTAACTTACCGCGAGAACCTCTAGTCGTCACGCAAGCACAAGGGAGAAAACATCGGGAAGAACATAAAGCGCTCAATAAGGAAAGTGCCAGTATCCTGGATTCATGGAATTGTTCAGGGAAGATGAGTCTCAGTAGAGACAGGACGCGGTATAGGGATCCATCGATCAGAAAATTAAAATACCTCAAGCACTGGAGTAAAATATCCATCATAGTTGCCTGAACGAAACACATACACCATGCCATTCACCTGAGCTGTAGGAGACTCGAACCGTGGATCCCATGCTTGTGAGGCCGAATCTCTATCGATTACAGAGCCGTCTTAATAGAGAAAGACTCCAGAAGCAGCATTCTTCTGCCAAACTGGAATTTTCAACTTTCCCTGACTCCTACTGAAGCTCAGAGGAATTACTGACCCACGTCTATGTCATATAAATTATCATCCACACTTCCGTGGAAATAAACATTCCATTCACCGGGACTGTAGGAGTCTCGAGACTCCTACAGAAAATTTACATACACAATGTAAATTGAAGATAATTTACATACACCATGTTTTGGAAGGCAGACTAAAGCAGCAGCTCATTGAAGAGTTTCCAGGAAAGTGGTTTCAGTGGCATACTGGAGAGGGACGGAGGGAATTATCATGGGAGAGCGCCAAGCCTTTACAATTATATAGCACTTGGAAACGGACGTCAGGATAAGGATTTAGGATGGGACGGTGGACCTGAATGGCTATCCATACTTGAGAGCAGTTGTGAATAACTGTAAATAACGAAGATTTAGATTCTTGTTAATCGTGACTGTTTATTTTTATCTAACCTTCAAATCTCGGAGAGTCAGAGCTCGTCAGTGGCGAGGATGATCGGCCTTTGCTCGTCCCTCGAGTATCTATGTCTGATATGTAATATAAATGACAAAATCTACTAACAGTAAATGGAAAATATCGTCAGCAGCAGCACACGTAAAAAAAATAGTATGATATGCAGTAACAGCATCAATACATACATTTCAAACACTTGCATTGCTAACAAAAACATTCACCAATAATAGCATCAGAGTTAACACCAGCTAATCTATTCCTTTATTAATTAAATCACGTCGTCAGCACAATTATTTCATAATTCTTAGTGAATTGGCAAATTATCTCACCAAAGTCAATTCAATCCTTCCTATATTTAAGCATCGTAAATATATACGCCTTGACATAGATTCTTTCAAGGAGGTTTCTCGTAGTTTTTTGTGAGAGTGACACACTAATTGCTGCGCCTTCAAATATTCCGTCTTCCAAAAACCTTGCCAGATGTTTAGTCGTGAATTAGTAGTTTGCAAGTGTGTTCTAGAGGTGCCATACCACAGCAAGCTCCCCACTAAGTTGAATATTACTTTAGTGTATCTAAGATAGTCACCATTTAGCTTGAAAACCTCTAAAACAATTTTAACTGTTGGACTAAGACGCGACAAATGGGTTTAGATCTCGCATTCAACTTTAAAATACGTAATTGAGTGCTACAAAATAAGTGTGTTTGAGCTCTGGACAAATTTAAACAAAGAGCCATTATTGAAAATTAAGTGGGGCACTTGCTTTAAAACAATAAATGAAACGATAATTCCAGTTGGGTATTTCTTGGAGTCATTTACCAATGGGAGATAACTCAAAATTTTCTTGAATGATTCCAGTCTTCATTTAACCTTTGACCCACAACGTCGCCATATTAAATATGACCAAAATAGATAGGACAGGGAGAAGAACGACGTTCGGGTTCCACAGAACTCTCCTGACCTCTCCAGGAGCACAGTTTGCCCTGAATCCAGAGCACGTGATGAGACACAGGAAAATGAGAGATGCGAAGAGGACACAGACTTGGGGCAATAATATGAAGAATATCATCCAATAGCAAATGAGAAAAAAATTGAAACGGAGACAAAATGCCTGGAAAACCCCGCCGAAAAAACAGACGGACTTTGTACAAAGGCAAATGAAGCAGACAAAATTTGCTAGCAATATGATAAAGAGTAAGAGGAAGACAAAGTAAAGGTGGGAGATATAGAAAAGAGTAGGGATAAAGGGGAGGCGATGAATAAAGAGGAGGAAGGATAGAAAGCATTTGAACTATACCTCTTGCCCAGAGAATTATAAGACAACTTGGAATCATAACAAAATCAATAGGAGTAGAGTGATGAAGTAGTCGACTCGAGTGCAAGTTCAGAAGATCGATCCCTCCAATAATCAGAGACCGAGACTTATGTGTTGTTGCTGATCAAATATGGCCTCCTACAACCCGGTCGTCTGAGACCACCTCGCCCATCACAACCCAGGAACAACCTGTCTGCTGCCTTTATATTTGTTATCGAAATCAACTGTTTTGATGACGATTATATGAACGATCTGTTCCGTAGTTTTAGGGAGGCAATGAGATAAGCCGCGTCAGAAAAACCAGAGGAGACTTTAATAGGATTCGTCTTTTATACAGCTCGCAGCATGAGATTCTTAGTCAAGGATAAAGAATGTCTGCACGAGATACTGGCGGCTCGAGAGCTGTTCTCGAACAACATCGCTTAAGAACACCGTGAACACGACGAGAGATACGTTAAGGGAGCATTTATGGCTATGCTTCACGAGTATTGGATAGGCGGACAGTAGGCAGCAGCCACCAAACTCGCCTTGGCTTACCTTCACGATCGTAGTCTCGTCTACGAGAGCACTTGTGAGGAGTTTAGCGACAGCACCTGCGGCAAGGTTATCGTAGTATGCTATCACCCTCCCACAGATATGAGCGGGGTTCTTGAAGATTTTCTAATGGAGAGATAAACCTCTATTGATTTGTTCATCTTGGATTACGAACACAATACCTATGGCTACAGCAATTTCGTCAGTTTTTATTAAAATTAATTCCAAGAGCTGAAAGGAGTGTGTCAACAAGTTCCACCACCATCCCTGACCAAACTATTAATCGAAAGAATGCAAGTAGCAGTGTTCAGTCTGTAATTGGAATTGAAATTCTTGGGGCCTGTATTTCTGTCTCTAACCCAGAGGAATATGAAACTCTTATGTGCCCAATAGCTCAACCCGGGGAGGAAGAAGGCTTCTGTATCAAAATAAAAGACGTCTACAGGAAATGTAGGATTACCTATGCCTTCTACGACAAATCGTGGTGCAAGAAGAAGGGTAGAGCTGAATTTGACGTAGATTTGAATGTTCCCGCTACAGCCCGATTCGTCGACGGTAAAGTGAATATAAGTAGCCGCTAGTATCACGAGCCAAGCTTTCTAAGGAGGTGGAAGTACATTAAGAAAAGCAACAATAGAGTAGCCATCAATGTCGTAATAGTGGTGGTGGCTGTTCTCACATCTGTGCTTTGGTGGAAGTTAAAGATAAGTACCATTGACGATTATTTCGTTGTGTATATTGTTGCGCATTTGTCTCCTCCGTTGTTTTGTAACTACATCTATGAAAGCATGATGCAATGATCGCTTGCTTCCGGTGACGCAGTGATCGCTTGCTTCCGGTGACGCAGTGATCGCTTGCTTCCGGTGACGCAGTGATCGCTTGCTTCCGGTGACGCAGTGATCGCTTGCTTCCGGTGACGCAGTGATCGCCTGCTTCCGGTGACGCAGTGATCACTTGCTTCCTTTGACGCAGTGATCACTTGCTTCCGGTGACGCAGTGATCGCTTGCTTCCGGTGACGCAGTGATCGCTTCCTTCCGGTGATACAGTGATCACTTGATTCCAACGAAATGTTAAATAGTTTTTTGGCTTGGGACTCTCACCCTAATGAATCTTTTGATATTCTACTCACCTGCGTCTTCATATTCGGCAAACCGACAGCCTCGCTTTCGGCAGGGTCGGCGTTCGATCCCCAGTGGTGCAGGTGGTTGAGAACAGTGTGTTTGCTATGTCTTCAGGTCCCTGTCATGGTAGTTCTATACAGTCAAATTGGCTCTGCCCTTCCCATCATATTCCAGCTCCTTGTCCTGATATTCCTTGCCGGAGCTACGTAGTTATACTGGGTGATCATGTTATACTGGGATATAGGAATCATGCGATCAATTTATTATAGAATTTTAATAGATTCTTCAGACATTAAGTGGTTTTTACAGAAAATATTTTAGGGATAGAGACAAAATAAGTTTTCTGAATCTTCGGTGAGTATTCTTTCTCTTAAGTACCTTGCTCGGTGATCCTTTTAGTTATTTTCGTTTGTAGTTATGTGTGTGTGTGTGTGTGTGTGTGGGTGTGTGTGTGTGTGGTGTGTGTGTGTGTGTGTGTGGTGTGTGTGTGTGTACTCACCTATTTGTACTCACTATTTGTGCTTGCAGGATCGAGCATTGACTCTTGGATCCCGCCTTTCCAGCCATCGGTTGTTTACAGCCATGACTCCTGTCCTATGTGTGTGTGTGGTGTGTGTGTGTGTGTGTGTGTGTGTGTGTGTGTGTGTGTGTGGTGTGTTGTGTGTGTGTGTGTGTGTGTGTGTGTGTGTGTGTGTACTCATCTAGTTGTACTTACCTAGTTGTGCTTGCGGGGATTGAAGTCTGGCTCATTAGTCCCGCCTCTCAACTGTCAATCAACTGATGTACAAATTCCTGAACCTATTGGGCTAATCATATCTACATTTGAAACTGTGTATGGAGTCAGCCTCCGCCACATCACTGCCTAATGCATTCCATTTGTTTACTACTCTGATACTGAAAGCGTTCTCTCTAACGTCCCTGTGGCTCACTTGGGAACTCAGTTTCCACCTGTGTCCCCTTGTTCGCATACCACCCGTATATAACAGTTTACCTTTATCTACCCCTGTCAATTCCTCCGAGAATTTTGTAGGTAGAGATCATGTCACTTTTAACTCTCCATCTAACCATCCTTAACCTTCACCACCTTCCCCTTATTCTATACTATCATCCCTACCCTTCATCATTTATCTATTCTTCACCACCTCCCCCAATCTTCACCATTTCCCTACAACACACAATCTTCATAAATAAATACACCATAAATAATTATAAAAAAATAAACTAAAGGCAAATTAGCGTTTAATCATCATTTCGGAAAAATATTCTTTGTGAATCATAGTGAGGATAGACTCCAGTATTTAACGATATTGGAAAAAATTATATTTTGTCCTTTCATTAAAGGGGGGAGTAGGGCATGGGGGTTCGAACCTACCGCGGCTTTGACCAGTTCCGAACTACGAATAGACACCCTGTAAAGTTTCGTTAGGCTGACCCCAAGCGTCTGACTTCTATCCTCGATTGATTGATTGATAAAGATTAAGCCATCCAAGAGGTGGCACGGGCATGAATAGCCCGTAAGTCTATCCTCGAACAAACATTATCTTTTATAGACATAGGTGGAAGGGATAGGACAGGACTGCATAGGCGTTGGGCTGACGAGGACAGGGGTGAACGAACGCGGGCCAACCACTTCGTCCATCGGGAATCGAACGTGTGGAGACAATTTCTCTTCCTCCAAAAGTACTAATTGTGCCGCCTCCATAAGCCCTCTCCAGATGCTCCTTCTTCCTCATCTACTCCTTCTCAGAACAGTCGGTATAACAACAGTCTCACTTCCTACAGGTCGTCGTTCTATCCCCGATTTGTCCATTATAGGTTGGGCACGATTCTTCCCTTCGTCCTCAATGTTAAATTGCCCGAACCTAACCTCATTACCCAATGAACCAATCAATAGAAAATGCAATAGCCCGTCAATTATATTGAGCCTCTAAGATTTAAAGAACGTCACATTTTGACGTTAAGGATTTTTTATGTCAAAATCCGATGTATTATTCATATAATACAGGATTATACACCCGTCCTCAGTAATACATCGTATTTTGACACATAAATCCCCTAAGGCCAACTCAAAATCACATCTGCTCACAAATTGGAAAATGACATTTTCTATTCTTGGATCCTCGATTGGTTAGATTCGGGAAATTTAGTATTATATGAGTTTAGGGACGTTTGGAAACGCTCAAGAAGCATTCATTCATTCACCTCAATTATAGTTCATTAATTCATTCATTCAGTCTTCCTCGTAATACGGGACCTGTTCATTATGATGACTCCGCTTGGCAGCGTTGTACCGCATGCAAAAGTTCTATATAATATAATATATATATATAGATATATATATATATATATATATATATATATATATATATATATATATATATAATATACACTCCCGACGCCTGATTGCCAAGGCTGCTACGAGGGTTGTCAGCCAGCAAGCGGCTGAATTACTGAAACCAATCCAGCTAGGATTTGGAATCCCAAGGCTGTGAAGCGGCTGCCCATGCAGCACGAGCATACATCACCAACATTTCTGATGAAAAGGCCTGCTCAAACTGGATTTTAAGATGCCTTCAACATGGTCAGAAGAGATGCAGTACTTTGTGCCGTACATCGCCATTTCGGCCCCTCTACCCGTTCATACTATCGTGCTACAGTGGTGAGTCAAAATGCTCTTTGGTGAACATGAAATCAGATCATGTGAAGGCGTTCAGCAAGGTGATCCTCTTGCTCCCCTTCTTTTGCTTAGTCTTAAAAGAAATCACCGAAAGCTTGTCCAGCGAGTTCAACATCTGGTTTTGGATGATGGCACTATAGCTGGCACCGTAGACGACCTCTTGGCAGACATCAGGAAAATAAGGGAGCAAGAAGTAAGCCTGGGTCTGTCCTGAACCCTTCCAAGTGTGAAGTAGTCTCCTCCAACCCAGACATCGTAGCTAGAATAAGGTCTGCCTTGCCTGGAGCCCATGTCATTAGGGCCGAGAACAGCACCCTCCTTGGAGCCCCCTCGGGTCTAATGCCATTGAGGAGATCCTTGACAAGAAAATCGCAGACCTTAGGAGGATGGAAGACAGAATAGGTGACATCGATGCCCACGATGCTTTTTATCTCCTCACCAAATGCCTATCCCTTCCGAGGCTAACCTACTTTCTGAGGTGCGCCCCATCTTACGACAACCGAAAGCTTGAAGAGTATGACCTCTTACTGAAGACCATGCTGGAAAAAGTTGTTAATCTCCCTCAACGAGTGCCAGTGGAAACAAGCCACTCTTCCTGTTAGGCTCGGTGGCTTGGGTGTCCGCACCGCCACCCAAATTGCTGTCCCAGCCTTCCTGTCTTCCTCCTCAGCATCAGATGACCTGGTTAAGGAAATTCTACCTGACACCCTCAGTGATGTAGCGGGGATACAGGACCCCCACTACACGGAATGCGACACGAAATGGGGTGCCATGGCAGACCCAGCACTCAGACCAGCCATGCCGAAAGCCAAGAAACAATCCAGTTGGGACAGCCCCATTGCAGACAAAGAAGCCACAGCTTTGCTGGAGGCAGCAACAACCCCCAGTGATCGTGCACGCCTCACAGCTGTGCAGGCTCCCCATGCAGGGGACTTCCTTTTGGCAGTCCCTATGTCTGCGACAGGCACACGTCTTGATCCGCAGGAGCTCCGTATTGCAGTCGCTCTCCGTCTTGCTGCCCCTATCCACACTGTTCATAGGTGTATTTGCGGCGAGGCAGATGCTGACGAATATGGATTGCATGGCCTGCACTGTGGAAAATCTGGTGGTTGGCACACTAGACACGACGAAGTAAACGACATCATTAAAAGAAGCCTTGCCTCTGCCCAGTGTCCAGCGGAGAGAGAGCCCCGCAACCTTCTGAACCGTGACTCTGTTAGCTTTGCCGGCCGACCAGACGGAATCACACTGCGTCCGTGGAAGGGTGGCAGACAGTTGGCATGGGACTATACTTGCGTATCCACCCTGGCAGCCACATACATCAACCTCTCTGCCGGCACAGCAGGAGCCGCGGCGACACACAGAGAAAGAGACAAGTCAGCCAAGTATAGGCAATTAGATCATCGGTACAACTTCGTTCCAATAGGGTCTGAGACCCTAGGCCATGGGGAGAGAGTGCAAGAAGGTTTCTAAAGGATCTTGGTTCCAAGCTCATTGACACCACAAGAGACCCTAGAGCGGCAAGTTTTCTCTTTCAGCGCCTCAGTGTCGCGATCCAGAGGGGGAATGCTCGCTGCATCCTCGGTTCCTGCCCAACGTCGGAGGAGTTCGAGGAAATCTACAGCCTCTAGGAAGCGAACTATTTTTGTGTCCTCTTAATGCTCATTTTTTTGTATACAATCAGATATGTAACTGTATAACCTTGCTTAATAAAGTGTACACCATAAAAAAGGGGGTGGTAGGAGAAGCGAACACCCTCATGTATTCAGAGTTAAATGGCAAGTTTTTCCCTGAATGCTCTGTGTTCCCTTCTCTGAGGCTGTGGGTCCCTATAATTGCACCAGAGGTGGTACCCCCCTATATATATATATATATATATATATATATATATATATATATATATATATATATATATNTAATATTATTATTATTATTATTATTATTCACCTGGGCTGTAGGAGTCTCGAACCGTGGACTTCACGCTTGTGAGACCGAAACTCTATCGACTGAGCTACTGAGAAGTCTTAATAAGGAAAGTTTCCAGAATTAGCATCCTGGTGCCAAATTGGACTTTTCGACTTTCCCTGACTACTACTGAAGCTCAGAGGAGTTAGTAATTCCACTAATTCACTAATTCTAATTCACAAGGGGACAAAGGTGGAAACTTAGCATTCAAATGAGCCACAGAGACATTGGTAAGAACATTTTTAGTGTCAGAGTAGTAAACAAATACACTAGGTAGTGATGTGGTGGAGGATGACTCCATTCACAGTTTCATATATACATATTATAGAGCCCAGTAGGCTCAAGAATCTGTACACCAGTTGATTGACAGTTGAGAGGCGAGACCAAAGAGCTGTAGGTCAACTCCTCCAAGCACAATTAGGTGAATACAGCAACTAGCTGGAGTACATACAATTGTATCCATGCAATCATAATCATTTGTATTAACATAGGTTTACCTTCGTAATATAAAAAAAAACGATATATTTGCCTCAAGCACTGCAACGTGCCTTACCACAACAAGATCAGTCAATTAACGAACAGTCAGCCGTCTCGGAGCGCTGTCATTGGTCAATAACGAGAGCTGTATCAGTAAATTTGCGGACAAAGCCTTCTCCGAACGCTGTAAATGGTTCATTTCGGGAGCTAGATCATCCAATCAACGGCCTGAATGCCACCTCCGTGGCACTCTCATTGATCCAATAGGAGAGCTGGATCACCAAAAACAAATGTTGGGTTTAGTGGCTTTCTGAAATAATGACATTTTTTTCAAGTCGTTCATTGGGGCTCCAGACATTTATTAAGTCAGGTCCAGGGAGCCAGAACCCTAACCTTACCACCTATGGTGCATATAAACACCTCGGTGACAAGCCTCGTATATCCGAGTCTGCAATACGTATAAACACACTCCAGATGTATTTTTTCCATATAAACACACTCAATAATGTTTGGCTCACAAATCCACCACGACGTTGAAGTGCGCTGGAACTTGCGTTGAAAAGTGCGTCAACACACAGAGAAGCATGAACGCTAGGGGAGAAATGTTGAGGTCCAATAGGGGGGCATGCCAAGGGAAGGTTCAGTAACAATAGGGGCGGTTTGCTGACGCACGCGAGAAGAATACTGAGGACAATAGGGGAGGGGGGGGTTATGGCACGCAAAAGGGAAAGTTAGAGAAAGATACGGTGAAAAATGGAACGTTCCGAACAGTACCAGTACAGTGATCAACGCTGTTGACTGTTCTTGGTCACAGAATAATGGTGGGCATATCCACCCACAAATTCCTTCACCGACATCAATATATATAATAACCGAAAATACCATCAACCACACCACCACAACAACACCACCACAACCACACTACCACAACAACACCACCACAACCACACCACCACAACCACACCACCACAACAACACCACCACAACCACACTACCACAACAACACCACCACAACAACACCACCACAACCACACTACCACAACCAGACCACCACAACCACGCCACCGTAACCCCACCACCTCAACCACACTACCACAACCAGACCACCACAACAACACCACCACAACCAGACCACCACAACTACACTACCACAACCAGACCACCACAACCACACCACCGTAACCACACTACCGCAACCACACCACCGTAATCACACTACCGCAACGACACCATCATAACAACACCACCACAACAACACCACCACAACCACACTACCACAACCAGACCACCACAACCACACTACCACAACCAGACCATCACAACCACACCGCCACAACCACACCACCGCAACAACACCGCCACAAACACACCACCACAACCACACCACCACAACCACAAACCGCAACCATACCATCGCAACCACACCACCACAACCACACCACCGCAACCACACCCTACAACCACACTGGACAGCAGCAAGAATAATCATACACAAGATCCAAACCTCCAATAGCAACCAGAAACCTCAGCCATTAACACAAACCACAAACAACCAGCACCAACAACATCCACGATCTACAATCACCACCAACAACAACTACCACCAGCATTCACCCACAAGAACAGCCATCACACCCACGAACAACCTCCACGACCACCAACAACCAGCAATAACTACCAATAGCAACCACCACCAACACCAGTCAACACGAGACTGAACAAATGCCATCACATCTCCACACAAAGTTTCTTGACTGTGAATAAGAACTAACCCAGTCATGCTAAGAACTTTACCGTGCTACCGTTGGACTTCCAAGAAGCTCAGCGGAAGACATAGGTAATCCTCTCACTGAACAATCCAGGGACAGAAAGGCAGGCCGAAAGAGGTAGACAGACAGACAGACAGACAGAGAGATAGACACAAAAACAAGGCAACAGACTGACAGAGAGACATCCAAAGACAAATAGGTAGAGACAGACACAGACGAAAACATTGACAGAAACAGAGGCATTCAGAGAGAGAGAGAGCGAAATTAGGAAACAGATAGACAGAGAAACATACTGACAGAAATAGAGAAAACAGTTGGAGACGGACAGACTCATAAAGAGAGAGAGAGAGAGAGAGAGAGAGAGAGAGAGAGAGAGAGAGAGAGAGAGAGAGAGAGAGAGAGAGAGCGAGAGAGAGAGAGAGAGAGAGAGAGAGAGAGAGAGAGAGAAGATTAAGACAGTGAGATAGGGGTAGAGAGACATATAAGCCTATAGATATATAAAACAGTATATAGTGAAAATGGTAGCAGCAGTGATGACGGTTGTGCGTAGTGATGATATAGAAAGTGACAACGATGGGGACCCCCCCCCCCGTGTGGTATATGTGTGTAATATGTCGTTGAATATGATCGAAAGGGTAGATTAATGATTCTAACGCGTATCTTCTCAATATTTCTTACGTTTTTCATCACTGTCGAGGGTAGTTGAAAATTAACTCTCCAAAGTTCATTTTCACAATTTATTATGATCTGACGCCTAGAAGCATTCGCAAGAGACTTCTTACATTTCAAAGACAGTTTTAGGTCTCCGTTTCATGCTTATATATATTTTGGGTAAGGTGATATAACACAAATGTTTTGGGTGAGGTGACAGAACACAAATCAATGGGTAAAGATAATTTTCATAGAACACGAATCAATGGGTTCTTTCAATGGGTACAAAGATAATTTTACATAGTCAGATCACGAATCAATGGGTACATTGCGTATTTTCTCTTCTTGATATTGTGGTTGGTGGGGTCTTGAAGTGGGTAGAATGTAATTATGTGTTAATTGGTTGTTGATTGCTGGTGTTGACTTTTGATGTGTAGGATTTCGCTGATGCCGAGTCTCCTGCTGTCGCTGTATCTATCGACAATTTCTGTGTTGCTCGTTAATATTTCTCTGGTGATGC
>WNGS01042707.1:31245655-31259043 GCA_020271785.1 Procambarus virginalis
GTATGGGTTCGAGTCACTTATGGGTGTGAGTTTGCAGTTGCATATATGCCTGGGGACCATTCAGGGTTGTTCACATATTATTTCATATATTCGTTGTTCGCATATATTCATTGATGACAAGTACACAATATGGGATGGAAATTCTATATTGATTTACTAATGACATTATTCATACAATGATGGTAGTATAACTGACCAATAGGTTTGTTGACGAATATATTAAATTCGTGTTTTTTGCGTTTTTTTTTTTAAATCGTGTATAGTGGTTCGGTATACTATAATTGATTATATTTGTGTGTGTGTCGATTTTTCGTCTCTGTAGGCCGAGCTCTCATGTTGGTGTATGTGTTTGTGTATGTTTATGATGCCTTACTAGTAATGATATTGACAGTATGTGTGTGTGTGTTTGTTTGGGCATAAGGTTTCTCTCTCTCTCTCTCGCTCTCAGGTCTCTCTCCTCTCCTCTCTCTCTCTCTCTCTCTTCTCTCTCTCCTCCTCTCTCTCTCAGATTTCATTCTGGAGAGAGAAAATTGTCGGGAAATTAACTTAATAATTAATTAAGTTATTAATAAAAATTAATAATTTGTTTTTGTCATTCAAATCACTTTTTCCTTTCTTTCAGGTATGTGAAAATCCGCTGAAAACACAAGTAGTGTCACCTGGCCAGGCGACTCGACACACATATGCAGGTATTCACACCTGCTAACCCCATGCACATATGCAGGTATTCACACCTGCTAACCCCATGCACATATGCAGGTATTCACACCTGCTAACCCCATGCACATATGCAGGTATTCACACCTGCTAACCCCATGCACATATGCAGGTATTCACACCTGCACTTTAACTCAGCAACGTATTATATATAATTGCTGTTAGGGTAAACGATATCAATTCAGTCATTAGGTACAGTGCATCGGTAGTCTTAACAGTTGTGAACCTTTAACACCACACTTTTCAACACAAAAAGCCAATGTTCCTGAGTCGTGGAGACTCGCGAATGTTTCTGTTATCTGAAGTGATGTTTAGAACAACATTTGTTGCTCCGTCGTTAGGTCACGTGTTAAACAGAGGTTGCAAAACGGTTGTTGAGCTGTCAATCAACGCGTGTCTCGGTCGGTGATCTGTCAGACATGTGTTTACTTCAGGTGGCAAGTTGTCTGCTGGTGTATAGTGCTCTCTCTCTCTCTCTCTCACGTGGGTGTGTGTGTGTGTGTGTGTGTGTGTGTGGTGTGTGTGTGTGTGTGTGTGGGTGTGTGTGTGTGGGAAAGAAAAAGTAGTTAGTAAACAGTTGATTGACAGTTGAGAGGCGGGCCGAAAGAGCAAAGCTCAACCCCCGCAAACACAACTAGGTGAATACAACTACGTGAATACACACACACACACACACACACACACACACACACACACACACACACAACACACACACCACATGTGGTATGCGGCTCCAGCATGGAGTCCTATCTAGTCAAGCATAAGACTAAACTGGAAAAGGTTCAAAGGTTTGCCACCAGACTAGTACCCGAGCTGAGAGGTATGAGCTACGAGGAGCGACTGCAGGAATTAAACCTCACTTCGTTGGAAGACAGAAGAGTTAGGGGGGACATGATCACCACATTCAAGATTCTCAGGGGAATCGACAGGGTTGATAAAGACAGGCTGTTTAACACAAGGGGCACACGCACTAGGGGACACAGGTGGAAACTGAGTGCCCAAATGAGCCACAGAGATATTAGAAAGAACTTTTTTAGTGTCAGAGTGGTTGACAAATGGAATGCATTAGGAAGCGATGTGGTGGAGGCTGACTCCATACACAGTTTCAAGTGTAGATATGATAGAGCCCAATAGGCTCAGGAAACTGTACACCTGTTGATTGACGGTTGAGAGGCGGGACCAAAGAGCCAGAGCTCAACCCCCGCAAGCACAACTAGGTGAGTACAACTAGGTGAGTACACACACACACACGGAAACTGAGTGCCCAAATGAGCCACAGAGATATTAGAAAAGAACTTTTAGTGTCAGAGTGGTTGACAATGGAATGCACTAGGCAGTGATGTGGTGGAGGCTGACTCCATACACAGTTTCAAGTGTAGATATGATAGAGCCCAGTAGGCTCAGGAACCTGTACACCTGTTGATTGACAGTTGAGAGGCGGGACCAAAGAGCCAGAGCTCAACCCCCGCAAGCACAAATAGGTGAGTACATACACACACCACACACACACTCAAACTCCCAGGTACCTGTTTACCGTTAGGTGAACAGAAGCATCAGATGAAAGAAAACTGCCCATTATTAGTCTTTCATCCAACGTATCGTGTGCCTTAAGTTGTGCAATTACCGTCACCCAGCACGAGGTCAACGAGCCTATTAGTGCCAGCGAGCGGCACAGTATGCCTGTAAAATAGGCGCGAGACTGAAAACCGGTCACGAACAGGTTGGAGATGTTGTGTGAGACTAATTACAAAAACACTGTAATTTTGTGAGCCCGACGCTCTATCGACTGGGCTATGAGTGGTCTTGATAAGGAAAGTTTCCAGAATCAGCACCCTGCTGCTGCCAAACTGGAGGTTTCGACTTTTCCCTGTCTACAGTCTTTCCTTTTTAAGACCGGTCATAGCCCAGTCGATTGAGCGTCGGCCTTACACGCGTGGGGTCCGGGGTTCGAGTCCCACACAGCCCAGGTGAATGGAATTTATACAAGATCTCCCACCACCTGTGTGTGGGGGTGTGTAACAACCCGTTCTCGCACTTGCTTATAGTCAATATTGGCTTATTTAATAAGTGCATATGTGACATACTAATTGATTGTGAATATTTTAAGTTTACCTTGAAAAGCTTCATAAAACAACGACCTCACCTAACCTTCTTAGTATGTAAGATAAGCATCTTATTGCTTCTTATTTACAATTATTACTTAACCTATCAACGGTATAGGTTAAGTAATAATTGTAATTAAGAAGCAATAAGATGCTTATCTTAACATACTAAGAAGGTTAGGTGAGGGGAGGTCCGTGTTTTCTATGAAGCTTTTCAAGGTAAACTAAAATATTCACAATCAATAGAATGTCAAATATGCACTTATTAAATAAGCCAATATTGACTATAAGCAAGTGCGAGAACGGGTTGCTACAAAGATCTCCCACATATTCCCTATCATATCTCATCATCATATCTCTCCTTTTATCCTCTATGCTCATCACCACCACTATCATCTGGCATCAACCTCAGGCCCCCCCTCCCCCCATACAATCATCAATCCCCCCCCCACTCCAACCACCCACTCCACCACCACTACCACCCACTCCACCACCACTACCACCCCACTCCACCACCACTACCACCCACTCCACCACCACTACCACCCACTCCACCACTACCACCCACTCCACCACCACTACTACCACCCCCACTACACGGCCTTGATCTTCACAGACTACTCATTTCACCGCCATGCGCAGCTCTGATCAATAGCTCACCACTCCCATGTTCAAATATACATCTCTGCTCTTTCAATTATTTGTGCAGGCGGACCCGAGCGCTGTAGTCTAAACCGGACCTCAAATGTCAGCTGGTGGTGTAATTCAAGGCTTTCTGTCAGACTTAACATCTCTACAGGGGAGAAAAAAAGAGGGTACAAGTATCTATCTATCTATCTATTATATATATATATATATATATATATATATATATATATATATATATATATATATATATATATCTGTTGTATCTATATGTATATATATGTTGTTTTCAGTTGTATCTAGTCCTGGGGACCATTCAGGCTTGTTTGCATATATATATATATATATATATATATATATATATATATATATATATATATATATATATATATCCCCAAAGCTCAGCTAATTGTGCCATTTAGGTGAATAGGTTTCCATTAGCTTACTACATCGTTCAATATTCATCCAATCGTTCACTCTGAGCGTCATTCAGTCATTCACTCGCGCACAGACTCCTTCATCCCGGCCTAAATTAAACATTCTCTTACTTCATGACGCAGACAAGAGAAGATTAGCGTGAGATCTGAGTATATCCCTCTCAGATATGTCACACGAAAACAGATATACCTCTGAGATATGGTACACGTGAATAGATGTACCTCTCAGATATCCTGCACGTCAACAGATATGTCTCTGAGATATGTTACACCTCACAGATATGCCTCTGAGATATGCTACACCTCAACAGGTATACCTCTGAGATATGCTAGGCTTAACTCCAGTGATCGCCATCCTCACTGTACTTAAAATATATATGACTTCATCCTGTTTTATTTTCAATGTACATCTTGACTCATGGCCCCTCTATGTACATGAATATCTGTGTGTGTGTTGATTCATTGATGAATATATGTGTTTATTGACTCGTTGATGAGTACATCTGTTGATTGAGAACAAAATATGAATCAGTTTAGTGATGCACTGATGATTCATATTATTTGATAGTTCTGTGTTCACTATTTTAGTGTTCTGGTACAGAGGTTAATATACATTCACCTGGAGGTTAATTCATTCACCTGAAGGTTAATTTTCACCTGGAGGTTATACATTACCCAGAGGTCAATACATTCACCCAGAGGTCAATACATTCACCCAGAAGTCAATACATTCACCGGAGGTCAATACATTCACCCGGAGGTCAATACATTCACCCAGAGGTCAATACATTCACCCAGAGGTCAATACATTCACCCAGAGGTCAATACATTCACCCGGAGGTCAATACATTCACCCAGAGGTCAATACATTCACCCGGAGGTCAATACATTCACCCGGAGGTCAATACATTCACCCAGAGGTCAATACATTCACCCAGAGGTCAATACATTCACCCAGAGGTCATACATTCACCCAGATGTCAATACATTCACCCGGAGGTCAATACATTCACCCGGAGGTCAATACATTCACCCAGAGGTCAATACATTCACCCAGAGGTCAATACATTCACCCAGAGGTCAATACATTCACCCAGAGGTCAATGAACATGAAAAGAAACAGAAAATGATTACAAAAAAATGGATAAAGAGAAAAAATAAATATTCTCGCAAATCATTAATTTTTAATATTTTATGTCATTTATTACATATGCCGCACCCCAGTGAGGGTCCACCCCTCACAACCATCCCCCCCCCCCCTCATGAGTCACAGTGAGGGTCCACCCCTCACAATATCAACATACTGAAACCAACTTGATTCTCTCATGCAAACAGAACATCAAGTGAACCTCTTATACTGTACACGGGTTACTTGGAGTGGTAAACTGACCTAAGGAAGCTGGAAGATCAGAGTTAGGGGGGATGGAAGATCAGAGTATGCAAGATCAGAGTGAGGAGTAGATCAGAGTGAGGAGTATGCAAGATCAGAGTGAGGAGTATGCAAGATCAGAGTATTCAAGATCAGAGTGAGGAGTATGCAAGATCAGAGTATTCAAGATCAGAGTGAGGAGTATGCAAGATCAGAGTGAGGAGTATACAAGATCAGAGTGGGGAGTATGCAAGATCAGAGTGAGGACTATGCAAGATCAGAGTGAGGACTATGCAAGATCAGAGTGAGGAGTATGCAAGATCAGAGTGAGGAGTATGCAAGATCAGAGTGAGGAGTATGCAAGATCAGAGTGAGGAGTATGCAAGATCAGAGTGAGGAGTATGCAAGATCAGAATGAGGAGTATGCAAGATCAGAGTGAGGAGTATGCAAGATCAGAGTGAGGAGTATGCAAGATGAGAGTGAGGAGTATGCAGGATCAGAATGAGGAGTATGCAAGATCAGAGTGAGGAGTATGCAAGATCAGAGTGAGGAGTATGCAAGATCAGAGTTTGGATTTGCAGAAGCACATCATGTGAGTATAGTGGTGGTTTAATTATATCACAAATTATCCACCAGATAGCAGTCATTCACACTGGATTATTTAACAAAAAATGTATCATTTTCAGGGTGAAACTAATAATTTGAACAGAAAGGGTTTAAACGCTAACACAGTCCTGATTTTGTTTAATTTGCAAAATAAAGATTCGAAACTAAATGCTGGAATTTTGTGATCATTGAGCGCTAGTCTTAACTACATTAACTATCTTCATCCATAAAAGATCATTTGAGGTGAATTACCGGTTTGAAGAAAATAGCGATCAAGGTAGGAATCGTGTCAGTTGAGAGACCAGAAGAGGCGCTTAGTTTCTGATGTATACCCTCTCCTTCGACGCCTTCCCATTATTTATTTGAACATAAAAAACGGGAAGTTCAGTAACGTAAAGTTGGGTCACCAAGCGCACGTAGACGATGGTAAACTTATTTTTACCTTCTCCAAAAAAGTAAGAAAAGCGAACTTGCACAAGAAGCTAGAAGAGAAGGATAGGCACGAGAGGGAAGAGGAGATTGACAAAAAAAGAGCGGAGAAAAAGGATCAGGAGAGCATACTGGGAGTAAGAGGTGGGTGGGAAGGATAAAATGCGAGGAAAAGGAGGAGAGGGAGAAGGGGAAGAGTATGTTGAAAGGAAATGAAGAAAAAGGAAATCTCAAGCGAAAGGAATAGAAGCATGAAAACCATTAACTGTAGTAGCTATACAACGACGTGCGTCACCTTTCAGGTGGTTTCCTCTTTACCAGAAGCCTCGGGCGGAACACTCCTGTCGAGGCTAACGACCATTAACCCCCTGATAAGGGTTAATACTGCAGTGGTTTATATTTCACTCCGGGTGTGGATGAATGCGTCAAATTTGCGGTGGTTTGGGTTGGTCAAACAAACCCCCCCCCCCACCTCTCCCTCCCCCTACCGCCTATCCCCTCTCCCCCCACCTCTCCCTCCCCCTACCGGAGGGTTTCTGGCCTCTCGTGGTGCTCTCGATGTCTCCAATGATCCTTAACTAGCACGAATTCATTGGTTAACAATCCAGTGGTTCTGGAAGAAGGGTCACCCTTACCATACACACACGCAAGCAGTCACGTCCGCACACACATACAAGCAGTCACGTCCGCACACACACACACACACACACACACGCAAGCAGTCACGTCCGCACACACATACACACGCAAGCAGTCACGTCCGCACACACACACACACGCAAGCAGTCACGTCCGCACACACACACACACACACACGCAAGCAGTCACGTCCGCACACACACACACCACACGCAAGCAGTCACGTCCGCACACACACACACACACACACGCAAGCAGTCACGTCCGCACACACACACACACACACGCAAGCAGTCACGTCCGCACACACACACACACCACGCAAGCAGTCACGTCCGCACACACACACACACACACACGCAAGCAGTCACGTCCGCACACACACACACACACACACGCACGCAAGCAGTCACGTCCGCACACGCGCACATATCCCATGCGACTCCAATCTACCAAAAAGGAGATAGAGACGACGCACCTAACTACAGACTAGAGTCACACGCATACCTTGCAAAGTATTTGAAAGAATTATAAGGCTGGTTGCACACCTTGAAGGAATTGGGTTTGAGTTTGTAAGTAAACAACAACATGACCTTAGAGAAGGTAAATCATGCATGACGAACCTCCTGGAGTTTTATGATAAAGTAACGAAAATAAGCCAAGACAGAGAAGGTTGGGCAGAATGCATATTTCTGGACTGCCAAGAAGCCTTTGATACAGTACCACACAGGAGGTTACTATACAGACTTGTGAGGCAGGCGGGAGTAGACGGAAACTCATTAACATGGGTAAAGAATTACCTGACAGGTGTCAGAGAGTGACAGTGAGGGGCGAGGAGTGGGACTGGCGTAGAGTAACAAGCGGGGTGCCTCAAGGATCAGTGCTGGGACCCGTACTATTCCTCATTTATGTAAACGACTTGACTGCAAGAGTTGAGTCTTATATGGCAATGTTTGCAGATGATGAGAAACTAATGAGGAGAGATGAGGATTGTATGATTCTCATGATGACATGAACAGGTTGCAGAGCTGGTCCGAGAAATGGCAGCTCGAGTTCAACACTAACAAGTGCAAGGTGATTGAAAGGGGATCAGGAGACCTAATGGCCGATACACTATGAGAGGAAACTCCCTCCCTATAACGACTAGAGGAGTCCTGGGAGTGGACATAACACCAAACCTAACTCCAGAAGCTCATGTAAATAGACTAACGTCAGCCGCATACTCTACTCTGCAAAAGTCAGAACTTCCTTCAGAAACTTGAATAAGGAGGCTTTTAGATCACTGTATACCGCCTGTGTGAGGCCAGTCTTAGAGTATGCCGCCCCATCTTGGAGCCTCATCTTAAAAAACACACATAAGGAAGCTCAAAAAAATCCAGAAGTTTGCAACAAGACTCGTCCTAGAGCTGCGAGGGATGAGGTACGAAGAGAGACTGAAGGAGCTAAAACCTGACGACGTTAGAAAGAAGGAGAGAGGAGAAGTGGGACATGTTACAGACGTATAAAATACGTAAAGGGATTAACAGGGTGGAAACAGGAAATGCTTACAATGACTATCAACAGAATAAGAGGCACGGATGGCAGCTTGAGACTCAGATGTGTCATAGAGATGTTAGAAAGTTTTCCTTTACCGTAAAGGGTAGTGAGTATATGGGACGACCTAAAGGAGCAGGTTGTGGAGGCTAACTCTATTCATAACTTTAAAAGCAGCTATGATAGGGGAATAGACCAGGAATCATCGCATGAGATAACCAACGGCTAGAAAAGCGGGGTCCAAGAGCTACAGCTTGATCCTGCAGGCACAAATAGAAGAGTACAAATAGGTGAGAGCACACACACACACACACACACACACACACACACACACACACACACACACACACACACACACACACACACACACACACACACACACACACTGTGGCAATTGTAGAATAATCTTAATTGCAAAATGACAGTAATTTGTTTGCAATTTAATGAAACAAGCGACGCATAATGGTAACTGTGAGTTTTTACAGAGCAAAATTGAAAGTATGATGAAGCAGCGCATGAAAGAGTTCACAGTAATACGCCTATGGTACACTACGCTGTGGCTGGGTTCAATTCTATGACCTTATGCGGAGGTTCAACGCGCCTTACAACTGGAACCTTTTGGGACGCTTCAGTCTCCCTCCAAGTCTTCAGACTTGTAGGGGAGACTGAAGGGTTTGGGAGGGAGGCTGGAAATTTGGGAAAGGATTTAGATTCGCGGAACAGGGCTTCAGACTTGGGAAAGGCTGGACATTCGGGGAGAACTGGACACTTAGGAAGGGCTGGACACTTGGGGAGGGCTGGACACTTGGGAGGGCTGGACACTTAGGAAGGGCTGGACACTTGGGGAGGGCTGGACACTTAGGAATGGCTGGACACTTGGAGAGGAGCGCCAGAAACTTCAAAAGGATTATGGAGACTTGGAGGAATATGAGTAGAAACTTGGGTTTGATAAACAGTAGAGAAGACAAATCTATGATGGCATTAGTAAAGAGGAGGAGGAAAAGGAAGCGGAAGAAGAGGAGAAAGAAGAAGAGAAGAGAAGCAAGGAGAAGCAGCAGAACAGAAAACGTGAAGTAATTATTATGTTGGTGCGGGGTGAGGCCGGGTTAAAGTAGATATGGAATTCTTTGTGAGGGGGGGCGACGTCCCTGTGATATACCTGTGGTAGGGCGGACTGTGGAATGTGCGCGGCCTCTCACCACGGGCGCAAGCGGTTCTGACGGGGATGCGAGGGGCTTTGGAAGGATGGGCAGGCGAAAGAAGGATGGGGCTACCCTTGAGGAAGGAGTGGAATGAAGCTCCCTAAGAAGGGGAATGCAGAGAAGGGAAGGGGTTGCAGGGAAAGGAGAGGGAATGTGGAATGGGGGAACCTCTGATAGGATAGTGTGTCGCAAGTCTTGGAGGGGAGGAGACCTGCAGTAGTGTCACAAGGGGCTTGGGTTCGAGGCATGGAGGAGAGGAGGTACCGTAGTTCCAGCCGCCTGTTGTGGGACGCGGCTGGTGGACAAGCCACTCTGCTCTCCGCGATAAAGATGCGGTCGTGCGTATCCGGCTCAAGAAAGCGAAGGGAGAATATCCGGAAGGAATAGGAGAAAGAGAATGGGTTAACGAAGCGAAGGAAGAGTTAGTGGGACAATGGGGGGGGAGAGGAGAACAATGAAGGAAAAGGATGGAGAGAGAGAGAGAGAGAGAGAGAGAAGAGAGAGAGAGAGAGAGAGCGAGAGAGAGAGAGAGAGAGAGAGAGAGAGAGGGAGAGAGATGTGAGGATCGTTGGGATTGACGTCCTATCTTCTGTTTGGTACGACCTCGTAAACCGCATCAACGTCTCTCTCTCTGTTTTGACTGGTAGCTGACGCGCGTTCACTGTTACTTGACGCGCGTTCACTGTTACTTGACGCGCGTTCACTGTTACTTGACGCGTTCACTGTTACTTGACGCGCTTCACGTTACTTGACGCGCGTTCACTGTTACTTGACGCGCGTTCACCGTTGGGGACTGCAAATGACTGGGTAACAGGTAAAGTGAAGCTTGTTACAGTCTTCCTGAACCAGTAAAACTGAAATGTGTCACGCAAGTCACAAGGAAGAGAGAAATTAGCGATCGCTTTAGACAAAAACCCGCCGGCAGGATACAATAAATTGTTTGCCAGTGTTCCAATATCCGTACACCCCCTCCCCCCCCCCTTACCGAACACCCCTCTCCCCTCCCCATGCCCCTTAAGACCCTTCTCCTGCCTTTAATAATCACCTGACCTTCGATTGTTGCACCGGGAAGAATATTGGGAACGGCTTTACGATCTCACCTTCCTCTTGGATGAGGAGGAAAGACGATTGACAAGACGGGAAGGAGTGTGAGGGGGGAAGGGTTGGCACTGTCTTACCCTTTTTCCCCTTATTGATCAGGGATGCCTTGCAAAAGCAACATCCCCCTTTATGGGTATTACTGGCACCGGGGAGAGGAGAGGGAAGAGAGAAGAGCGAGAGAGAGAGAGAGAGAGAGAGAGAGAGAGAGAGAGGAGAGAGAGAAGAGAGGAGAGGAGAGAGAGAGACGAAGATCAATATCTCAGTATTCCTGCGACCCAATCATGGAGAGCGTCACTTGGATCTGCAGGTATCCTCATGAGGAGGCTGGCCATTAAGCGTGCATTATGAGGATGCAAGATGCAGTGATAATGAGGCGTGCAGAAGACGATCACTAATGACTCCCAATAGAAGCTTCTGACAACTTTCACCCGATATGTAAACTATATTCACGGTGAATGAGCGCCTCTTTCACAACGCTTCGTTCATATTGGTTTCTTCATCACTCACTCCTTACACACTAAAACTACTCTGTCTCTCTCTCTCTCTTGTCCTTTTTACTCTCTCTCTCTCTCTCTCTTGATAATCCTTATAACAACTATTTGTTGCAAAGTAGAATGTGTAGTGAGTGCAACACACCTTTCCTAATGTTACACGCTTGCAACACACTAAACCACCACCTTCAACTTAGAAATTACCATTGCAATTGCAACTTGAGAACACAAACTAGCCCAGTGTGAAAACGAGTATGGTTGCTAAAGCAAAGTACTCCAGTGCAGGAGATTGCAATAACTGTCCCCTAGTACAAGCGGTTATTACAGAGATGAATCGCAAATGATCTCTGGAAATGTGTATAATATATATATATATATATATATATATATATATATATATATATATATATATATATATATATATATATAGCAAAAAACTTTAGCAAGTGGAAAGTGGGAACGCAAATAATATTATCTGAAGCAAGGAATAACTTCCAGCCGGGAAAAAAAGAATCCACACTTAATGTATATAAGAACCCTTGCTGGAAGGACAACATCGGAACTCCTTCCAGACTCTTCTGGAAAAACAACTTGGAGGCACCTTCCAGACTCTTCTGGAAAACAAACAGGAGGCACCTTCCAGACTCTTCTGGAAAAACAACATGGAGGCTCCTTCCAGACTCTTCTGGAAAAACAACATGGAGGCACCTTCCAGACTCTTCTGGAAAAACAACTGGAGGCACCTTCCAGACTCTTCTGGAAAAACAACATGGAGGCACCTTCCAGACTCTTCTGGAAAAACAACTTGGAGGCACCTTCCAGACTCTTCTGGAAAAAAACATGGAGGCACCTTCCAGACTCTTCTGGAAAAAAACAACATGGAGGCACCTTCCAGACTCTTCTGGAAAAAAAACAACATGGAGGCACCTTCCAGACTCTTCTGGAAAAAAACAACATGGAGGCACCTTCCAGACTCTTCTGGAAAAAAAACAACATGGAGGCACCTTCCAGACTCTTCTGGAAAAAAACATGGAGGCACCTTCCAGACTCTTCTGGAAAAACAACTTGGAGGCACCTTCCAGACACCCTTCTGGAACGCGTTGAATCACTGAAATCCAGGATGTGTCACAAGCTCCGAGGAACTGGAGGGCACGGGATCATTAGTTCAAATTCTTGATGCTAATGCCTCTGTGAATGTCACAGTCAAGCACCGCTGAATGATGCCAGACTTTGGTTACCTTGTGGCGCTTGCTCTCTTTGGTTAGTTTCCCCTTTGGTTATCGCTGTCCTTGTGTGTCCTAGCTCGTTCCCTTTGGTTAGTGCTCCTAGCTGTTCCCTTTGATTAGTGCTCCTAGCTCTCTCCTGGTTGTGTCCCAGCTTTCCTTGGTTAGTGTCCTAGCTTCCTTGGTTGGTCCGCTCTTCTGGTTAGTCTCCTAGCTCTTCCCTTTGGATTGTGTCCTAGCTCTCTTTGTTAGTGCCTACTTTGCTTGTTAGTCTCCTAGCTCTTCCCTTTGGTTAGTTCCTAGCTGTTCCCTTTGGTTAGTCTCCTAGCTGTTCGCTTTGGTTAGTCTCCTAGCATGTTCCTCTTTGGTTAGCCCACTATACTCTTCAATTAGAGCGGGATAACCACACCATTCAATGCGTGCCTGTTACTCCGTTCTGAATATATTTTAGAAAATGAGTTGTTTCCTTTAGTTCAAACATGGAGCCAACTATACCTTTTAAAATGCAATAGTTAATATTTTAAGGTTGTAGTTGGTTGTAGTTGGTTGTAGTTGGTTGTAGTTGGTTGTAGTTGAGTGTGGGTTAAAGGTTCACAACTGTGTAAGACTACCGATGCACTTTACCTAATGATTGAATTGGTATCGTTTACCCTAACAGCAATTATATATAATACGTTGCTGAGTTAAAGTGCAGGTGTGAATACCTGCACATGTGCATGGGTTAGCAGGTGTGAATACCTGCATATGTGCATGGGGTTAGCAGGTGTGAATACCTGCATATGTGTCGAGTCGCCTGGCCAGGTGACACTACTTGTGTTTTCAGCGGATTTTCACATACCTGAAAGAAAGGAAAAAGTGATTTGAATGACAAAAACAAATTATTATTTTATATA
>WNGS01042707.1:31262768-31282585 GCA_020271785.1 Procambarus virginalis
TTACCGGCATCTCACCCACTGACATTAGTCAGGAAGGTGAGATATCGTGCTCTTCTTTTCATGTGAGGAAGAGCTAGAAAAACTCTTGACATCGATGCCATACTTCGCAAGGAGCACCACCTTCATCCTCACTTCCCACGTCAGTTCCTGGCCGGAAAACTGTTTTTACCAGCAGGACCAGCCAGGGGATGCTGACCGACCGCAACATAAATTCATCCCTTAGTCTTATTAGACTGGCGGAGAGGCTTGCCGGACCAGACAACCACCGATTTGTCAGTGAACTGAACGCATTATACCTAGCCAATGACCTGGACCCCATCATAGCCCCTAGCGCAAGTCTCACTGCCTCCACTACCACCAGGACGACTACAAGGTCGATTTCAACATAGACTCCAGAACCACCCAAGACCCGGACGGCACAAACAGAGGTATTTCCCTCTCCAGCTTCCAACACGCCTGCCATCACCATCTCAACAGAAGCACTAGCAGAAGGTCTATGTACAAATATTAACACCACCACCAACGCTCCTGAAATAGCTTCTACCGCCAATCCACGACACTTGAGCCTACCTTAGGTTGCGAGACGAAAGACGAAAATGTCAACTACGGATGTTACGATTTCCTCAGACGAGGAAATCTTAGTGGGAGCTCCATCGCCGCACCACAAATACGACACCTACTTGGTAACAATACCTTCTCATGGAGGCCACCTCACCAAACCCCAACGACAGCACCACTCAGCCAAAGTCTCAGGCAAAGAAAAAACGGAAGACCTAGAGGTCTACACTAACTCCACCAGCTCCATAACTGGTACAGCCAGCCCTCCAAGGCTGAAATCCACCATCAAAAACCCCCATCTATCCCCCAGATCTCTAGTATCAACTACTTGGAACTTTTTGTTTTGAGTAGGTGAATCTAAAACAACAACAACATCCTGTCTTCTGGCTGGTATTGGATGAGGGCCCGACAACATAGCGCAACAAATTAATGCAGAAAACCCAACTCTGAAAGCGACGACAGCTCTACTCATCAAAACAGCTGACAACAGAAGAAAAGGCCCAGGAAGCAGCGAAGAAAGGATTCAAATGCTTTGGAATTACCTTCTCACCGAACCAGATCGCCATGGAGAAGACTTACTAAGTGAGACAATGCTTCAGTTATGAGCACTTCTCAAACAAGTGCCCAGAACAAATGGCTAAGGGCAGTTCATGCTCGGGCACTCACAACTACAAGGACTGTAGTTGGACAAGGACTTGCCCAGAGGAAAGTCGCCGCGACCTTGGACCTAACCAGTTCCCGAGCCTCCTTTTCTACAAGCCAGATGCAGACTACGATCGTATGGACTGGACGTCCAAACAAGCCTCAACAACAGGACCCACCAAAACCAGTGACGCCGACATCCATCCAGAACATCCACATCCAGGTTATCATTGCGTATGCAGACAGAGTTGCAAAACAAGATCACAACTTCTTCCTCAGAACAGTGAATGGGCGTCTGAAAGCAAATGGCATTGCGCTTGTACTGGCACCAGTGACTGAATATGGAATTGCAGCCACCCAGACCGAAGTCTCACGGCTGATGACGATAACTGTGGACACCCAGACGGACGCTCCACGGACGACAACAACTGCGAACACCCAGACGGACACCAACAACTGTGGACACCCAGACGGACACTCCACGGACGACAACTGCGGACAATCAGACGATGCTGACAGTGGTAGACAACACAAAGAAAGTAGGAATACTGGCGACACAGAACGAAGAAGACTACGCATCTTCAGACAAGCACGTGGACGTTGAGGATCTCGCCGGTGTAGGTGAGTATGGCTCCGAAGATGCAGTTTCGACGTCTCAACGGGTATGAACGCGCTTTTAGGAATGACTAGGCGATCACCGTCGACTTACAGTGGAATATCTTCGAGGATCTCCCGCGATACCCTACACTGTTGCCTGTGGACACCCATGCACAGACACAAAGCCAAAACAAGAAGCCAAAGAACAGGAAAAAATAAGCCCTGAAGGCACTCTGTGATAGTGATGCTGTAGTGAAATATCAAACAAGGATTTCTGGCTGCTGCTCGGCCCACTTGCCCCCCTTTCCTGGTGCTTTTTGCGGTTTGACTGATTCTGCTATCTATCCAAGAATCCTTGCCCGGTTGCTAGGTTAAGCCCTGGCTCTACTCTGCGACGCCGAAGCTTCCTCTCCAGACTGTACTGTACATCCGACTGTCCCACTTTCCAGACCCCTTCATCCACAAATCAACAGTATCAGCTACTGGTAATGGCTTCAAGCAACCTCCACTTGCGGGCTATTCATGCCCGTGCCACTTCTAGGGTGGCTTAATCTTTATCAATCAATCAATCAACCTGTCTTCTATTACACGACTTGACAATGGTCCAGGACTGATCGAAACGCAGTCGTTTCTTCACTGTCTAATGTGCAGTTTGCTTATCATATCTTCAGCCACGTTATTTTGACTCATCGTCTACCCAAGAAGTAACGCACTACACGTTTGAGGCAAAAATAAAAATTTAGGGTAATTGATTATCATGGAGATGGTGAAAATTAATAAGGAAAATTATATAAGAGTATAAGTGGGTTTCATAAAATGGAAAAAGAAGTCAGTAAAATTATAACAGAATTTTAGGTTTTATTCGTAGATCATTGAGTCCATGAGGGTCACGCTCACTCTAATATTCATCATGGGAGCCTAGTAAATAACAGGTACATTTATAGTAAATACAGGTAAATATTGTGTATAAGATTTGTCACTTTAGTTGAGAGAAGATATGGAGAGATTGCAGAACGGTGAGCACCTGGGGCTAGATTCACGAAGCAGTTACCCAAGCATTTACGAACGTGTACATCTTTTCTCAATCTTTGTTTCGGAGCTCATTAACTGTTTAATAATTGTAAACAAAGCCGCCAAAGATTGAGGAAAGACGTACAGGTTCGTAAATGGTTGACTAAATACTGCTATTTAAAGTATTAAAGTTTATGATACGCTTCATACAGAAACTTACAATATTTTAATTTTGTGATAACAAATCAAACACAATGCTTAACAATTATTTTGAATTGAATACAATATAATTGCATCAATAAGCTACTGAACAACTTATTTAAGGAAGATTTAGAATCATGCATTCTATATATTTGAAAATGGGCAGAATAAATAGATTTCTTTACAGCCTATGCATTGTATATCTCATGAATAAAATAGTATTCTAATTGTTAACGTATAATATTATTGTAGTTATTAACTTGTAATATTATCGTAATTAACTAATTAGTATTATTGTAATTATTATTTGTTATATAGCTTGTTGTTGCCTTAAGAAGTAGCCTCGCTTGGTTCCAGTAGTATGTTAACTCCTGTATATTTCTTTTTGCTTCGATGGCCTCCTTGGTGGTCGCCTGTGTTCACCTGCTGCCTTGTGTAATGTGTGTGTGTGGTGTGTGGCAGAGGCGGCGAGGAAGGTCAGCAGGGGACAGCTGCTCGCCCGTGGTCTGCCACAGCCGTCCATGCCTCGCCCCCAGCCTGGAAGGATGCGCAGGTATACTGATCCTGCAAGGCCCCGTAACATGCCTTGCCTTTATCTTTTACATGTATCTTTAATTGTTGTAAGAGTGAAGGGAAAGTACCAAGGATACGCCAATCTTTTCATTTGTGGTCCCCTTAGAATTGTCCAAAACTACCAAAAGCTTCATACAATTATGTAAATGCTTAATGAATAAATTAAACATGCTCTCTCCCTTGAATATTTGCAGTGACTGTAGTATTTAAATAAACATAACTCGGGAATAGGCTCGTAGTGTAAGAATATACGACCAATATGGGAGGTGGGAGGGTATTATCAGGGGAAAGCGCCAAGCGATGATGTGCCCAAATCGTCGACTTGCTTTAAAATCACCAACCAACTTAATTTCACTTTATTTTTGCATAAGATGAGCTTATTTTTGAGTAAAATTATGTTAATCGCGTTCTAATGTAAAAGTCTCGCTTCTTACTTTTCTTGAACATTCTCACCTATGTTAGCTTAATTCTCTTATAGTATGAGGTGTTTACCCCTCTAAATAATTTTTAGCTAAATTATTCGTTTTGCATAACAATGGCTTCATTAACATGTGTAACACCTGTCCCTAAAATTATCCCTTACTCTTGCGTTCTATGTATACATTCTTTTCAATATAAATTATTATTATTATTATTATTATTATTATGACAATATATATTTAATTTCTCCTTTAACTCAATTTATAGTTTTAATTTTATAATTTGTATGTTTAAAAACTGTTTTAATATTAGACCTTCAATTTACCATAATGATGTAAACAGCTTTGGCTTTACTGGTGACTTTAGACCAAAACTGGATTATGGTTATGTATAGAATTCATATCTAAGACAGCATCATCAGTTAATTGTCACAAATGTATCAATAGAAGATGAATGTCTAAACCGCAGATAGAAGGGGGGAGAGGAACTGTGGAAATAACCGTGGAGTTATCAGACATGCCAGGTGTAGAGTGGAACACCATTGGTGTAATACCACACTGTTGCAGGTGGTGGGTGTGGTGCCTCTCCATGACGACAGGTCGCCCAAGTCAGCCTGGGGAGATGGGGCTGGTCGAGCGAGTGCTCGTCCTGGCAGTGCTCGTCCTGGGAGTGCTCGTCCTGGGAGCGCTCGCCCTGGGAGCGCTCGCCCTGGGAGCGCTCGCCCTGGGAGCGCTCGCCCTGGGAGCGCTCGTCCTGGAAGTGCTCGTCCTAACAGTGGTCGTAGCGCCCGAAGTATCACTCCAGTCAACCATCCTCCATCACCTGACGGTGAGACACTTGTTTTAATCCAACAATCACCGACTCATCTAGTATCAAATTATGCTAAGGCTTTCTTCACGATTTCTTTCTCACACTTCATAACGTAGTACATGTATTTGTCTTCACAAACACTGATACAGAGCAGGCTACAGAGCTATTTTTAAAGGTGATGAAAAGAATGAAGCCAAAACATTTCTTGCTAAATCACAATGTAACCAAAGGATGCATTGTGAAGCTTCACATCGTGACACTATTGCGGCAATGGGCACAGTACGACCAAGGGAATATAGTCAGATAGAAAGCATTTATGTTGTGATAATGATCGAACCACTCATTTTATCAGTACAATACTCAGCATCCATTACCAGAATGATGATGAATAGAAAAATATGTATCTAAATATACTAAATAAGCCGTTGTTTCTGTAATTCATAATTATAAGAATATTTAATGAAAGTGCCCATCTTTAGTTTTGTGAAAGTCACCATTGTTCTGTTCATCAACATTTTAAATTTAAAATTTAAATGTGAGTGTATATTTTTTTAGTTATAATTACCAGAATCCTTCAATTTCAAGAATAATATACTTATGCCTTTTAGCTCGAGTAGTAGCCGCTCATTGCTAAAAAAAAAAGCTATTTATAGATACTCATTATCAAGCAGCTTGACCTGAGAACGCCTCCCTGTCAACAATATATTTTAGTATGACGAGAAATATTTGCTTGTCAGGTGTTCCTTGTGGAGCAGAGGAGCCGCTGGACCCTGACACTGGGCTGCGTTCCTCAGATCCTGCCGTACCACTCATCAGAGCCATCAAGGAAGAGCTGCGACGCTTCAAGTCCTCCATCAGTACCGAGTCGTCCACAGCGTGAGGGATGCTGGCAACCCAGCCTCCTGTTTAGATAGTACTTGTTGTAACTCTGTGTACCATCGTATATATAATGCCTTAAATGGCAATTAGATTGTAGAATTGGGTACTATTCACTTTATAGAATCGAAAAAAATAAAGCTAAAACTAAAATTAAATATTTCTAGGCCTAGTAAAGCACACATATATATGTGCTATATTAGGCCTCAGGTAGTGTTGTATTAGGCCTAAGGAGGTTAGGTTAGGTAAGTTTAGCAACATAAATTTGCAACATAAATACAAAACCTTTTCCAGTTTGTCCAGATTCAGTAGTACAGATGTCTTTTATCTTAATTGCCTTGTACATCAATATATGTACGATGGTCCTCTTCGTTACTATAAGTACTACGTAAAGAGGAGGATGGACTGGTCCCCCACACACTCCCCAGTCACTGTGTTCCCCTCCAGCCTGAGGAGAGACCTTCACTTCCCCGAAGTGGGCTGCGATATGCTCTTCAGTCAAGTTTTCTGTGTTCAAATCCTTGTTAAATACAATTCTGTACATAGGATATATAGTGAACATTAATTTGTTGCTGAATGCAGTGTTTTACTGTGGATGTCCAGTGTCGTTCAAATTACAGTAAAATGCTGTGATTTTTTTCAGACCTACAGTGCCATTGGGATTCTTCCAAATCAAAGATGTGAACTCCCTTTAGCATAAACAGGTGACTATTTAAATTTAAATGTAGTTTGCCTTAAAACTTTCTTTAATCACGCTCTATTCATTAGGGCTATCCAGTCTGGACAGTATGAGAAGTTAGTTTGAATTGACCCAAAACTTTCTTATACCAATTACTTGGTGCCTGTTGATTAGCGATCAGCAGCGTCTGAATATTTATGGCACCATTTATTTTATAAATTTTCCTCCGTCGTAGATTACAGTGTGTGCCGGCGTGTGACTCTTGAACCATCTGGATAGCGCGGCTTAATGCGTGGAAAAGTATTATACTGGGTCTACATAAGTGTTCAGTAAACATGTGGTTTGTGACAGTGAAGCACCACAGTGTGCCCTAAATTTGGAGTGAAAGTAAAAGGATTGTATTATAACCAAAACACTGATATAAATAGAATTTTCCAAACTTTGGTAAAGGTGTGACATCTATACCATCAAATACTACAAGAAAAGGGAGACTAAAGCAAGCGCAACTTGACTGCAATGCCCAGAGATATTTACACATGATTTCATAAAGAAAGCATTTTTTAAGAGAATCAACTATATAAACTCTTAAACTGTATTTAGTTATCAAATGCTTGTACTTTTGTTTTATATTCTGGAAGGCGTATAGCTACCCTCCTCAATGTCCATCTTCGTCGCATCACTGCCAAGGTATCAGGCACTACACTGGGAACGAGTAGACTGGGACCAAACAAAATGAAGTCTGCAGAAACTGTTCGAGGAAATTAGACTGGAATTTTAACTACTGCTAAGAAATGAAATTTATATCCAGCTGATTGACACTTTATTAGACATAATCAAATTTTATGGAATGTCTAATTACTTATTGAACTAATAATTCTTGATTAATTGACATATATATTTTAACCTTTTTATAATCTTGTAAAATAAAACGGAAATAACATTGCCTATATTATTATTATTTATTTATTTGTAATATGGGTGTGAATAAATTAAAATTATTACACACCTAAACCCAATTTTAGACTTTCCTGAGAATATCTATTTAAATATTAATATATGAATGAAATAGCAAACTAATTAATAAGTTTCCACTTTCATTATTGAAAACAAAATTTGTGCTGTTCAACTTGCTTTTACATTTGCTTTATTTGCAGTGTACAGCACTGTATGCTGAGTACCAGATGTCTGTGCCAAATATATCTTAAATGGTTTCTTCTATTCTGACTCTACTAGACATGAGTTTGGCTCTCTATAATAATTGAAGATAAGGAAAGTTTAAAGAAAAAATATGACATTTTTCAGCTGCCAGTCAAAGGAAAATATTGATCTCGAGAAGTGAAATATATTATTATTATTATTATTATTATTATTATTATTATTATTATTATTATATTATTATTATTATTATTATTATGCACAAAGAAATCATATTAATGTGATTTTCTCACTAATCCATCATGTGAATGCAATTTCTTTGTGGATTTGAAGGGAGTGTTGGTAAAGAACTCCGATACCACACCAGGGTGTAGGTGGGGTGGTGTATAAAACTTGATTTGATATTGGTTTAATGCCTCAAGACTCCTAGTGGATTCAGTGGAATTCCAGGTTTCATTATTTATACCATATTGTAGTTCAGTGGTTTAAGGTGTTTGCTTGGGACTTCCGATGGGGCAGGTTCGAATCCTCTGCATTGCTCCAATTGATTTCCTCATTATTATTATGTGTGCAATTATTTTTTTTTATTAATCATTGATATATTGCCTAGTTATGATCTTTTTTATGATACAAATGCTGGATAATAATAATAATAATAATAATAATAATAATAATAATAATAATATAGAATAGAGCTGTTTAATGATTATTATTAATTATTATAGATTAAGATAAATCAATATCAACTGGTACTGTAATAGATGCAATCAGTGTACAAATGTATAATAAGTGGTAAGCATATGTAACAGATTTTGTATTGAACTCTTGTAACAAAACAGAGCTTAGTAGGACACTTGGCTTGTTTATTATGCTCATAGGCATTAATATTTTAAGGATGCTATCTGGAAATTTCAGTGGGGGATAAAATACTTTTTTATAAGTTTCTTTTAAAATACAAATATTTGAAAAATATTTGCATTTTAAAAGTGATGGAGGTAGTGGGTGTGGTCTGCGGTTTGATGCTCCTATAAGTTAAGTGAAAAAAATGGCTAGCTGCCACATAGTGGGTAATATGCTAGAGAATGCAGTAAAACTTAATTTATATTCCTTTGATTTAATAAAATGTTTTACAGTAATTATTATTTTATCGATTCATTACCTTATAACGAATTAAGAACATAAGAATAAAGGTAACTGCAGGTCTGAAGGTCCCCTACAGATCTATTCCATTCTATGCTAAATCTGATTTCTTTGTGATCACTGTTCACTCACTTTGCGATTTGCCTAACTCACTCCCTATTTCGATGTCATTAATTCGTGTTTCCCTGTTAGTTAACGCTAAATCTAACATATTATTTTCCCGCCTTATTTCTTAACGTGTTGCGTAAGAAAATCGTTACTTAAGTCTAAAAAATCTTCTGCTTCATTATTTCCTGTTCTGCTAAACCAGTTTATTCCTTCCACTAAAATTAAAGTCACCCATGACACAAATATTGTTAGTCCTAGATGCTCTAGATATTTCATCCCATAGGTACTTTGTTTTCATTCTGTGTAAGTTTGGTGGCCTGTATATAACTCTTATTATAAGATTATTTGCTTTTTCGTTTAATTCTAGCCAAATAGTTTCTGTGTGTGGCTCAGTTTTGATTCCCTCTTTGAGACTACATTTCAGATTTTCCCTAATATATATGGCTACTTCCCCTTCTCGTCTAATATATCTGTCTGTCTGTGTGAAATAGTTTAAATCCATTTATTTCATATTCAGCTAATAGTTCTCTATTTTTTACACTCATCCACGTTTCGATAAGTGCAATAATATCTATTTTTTTCTATGCAGACAAGAGCATTTAAATCGTTTATTTCGTTTCTTAGACTCCTACTGTTCATGTTATATACCTTAAGTGAATTGTTATTTTGAGACCCTTCTCTTTCCCTGATCATTTTAGCAATTTGTTTCTCTCACAAACTTCATGCAGGTCAGCGTTCAATCCCCGATCGTCCAAGTGGTTGTACACCATTCCTGCCTCCCGTCCCATCCCAAATCCTTATCCTGACCCCTTCCAAGTCCTATATAGTCGTAATGGCTTGTCGCTTTCCCCCTGATAGTTCCTTCCTTCCTTCCACTATGCCACTATCTACTAACAGTTTAATAAACCCTAACCAACCCCTCCCACCACAGGTCCAACAAGTTGGCAACAGCAGCAACCTCAGCCCTGGGTACGAGATGCTCCCCATCCCGAGCGTACATGTCATTTCTTCCATAGAAGTGTTCCCAGTTATCTATGAATGATATTGCATTTTATTAGCAATATTTGTCCATTTAATAAATAAATTGCTAAATAAATTTAGCAAGTGATATAAACCCCTTGATATAGTGACTATTGAATATAGTCTTTAGTGAGCAATTCTGGACTTTTTGAAAAGTATGGTAATTTTTTATTATATAATTGCATTCATTATTCTCTATAAATGTACTAAAAATATAGTTTCTCAAATATTATCGCAGGGTGGTAGGATAACTATCACCCAGCAAAGGTTTAAAACAATTCCAAATCACTTTTTTTTATTAAGCTTAGGTATACACAGCAAAGTGCTGCTACCCTATTGTATATGAAAGATTACACAGTTTAGATAAAAAAAAACTAGCTATAAGTTCAACTAATATTCCCATCTCACAGGATGGTTAGTCATACATGGACTCAGGGGAGAAAATACCAGCCTCAATACAAAAACAAATCAACTAAAAAAAAAAAAAAAGACTACGAGCCTCCAATTTATTTTAGTTCCCCGTGTACAGTGTATAGAATATTAGTTTTCTTTGAATCACACTAGTATGACAAACTCATGAATTCCTTTCGCGAAGGGGGTTTTGTATTTAATTAAAGAGATCACACCATCTGTAACATGTAAATAATTATGTCCATGCATTAGACCTTCATTTGACTGAATAAATTGACAGCTTAAAATCTTTGAAATAGTAAGCTCACCAGCAAAATCCATCAACCAGACTCAAGCTTCATCATTCCATATTTAATTTTAAACAGTCACTTTATTCTGTACCTTAATGTTTGTGGGAGGTGTGTAGAATTGGTTAGAGACGACAGTAGCCTTCCATAACATTAACCGGTTCCTATAGTTTGGCCCACCAAGTTGTACCTCTTTTTACAATTTCGTGATGTAAGGAATAGTGTGACTATAACGTCTGGCCTTGTAGCTGGTGGCTGAAATCCGCGTGGAAGTCTTCTGAATTTCGATTGGGTTTCGTTATTTTTTGAGCTCATAATTAAGTGGTATAGCTGTTTGACAGCTGATTGTGCAAGCAGTTGTTGTCAACACCTGCGTCAGAGGGCCAGAATCAGTGCCACTCCTTGGAAGTTGTTTGGGCTAGACATCATGCAGCCATTTACGTTTACTCACGCCAAGGGTATTTATACATTCCTGCTGAGGTCGATTCTCTTTTGTTGTTGCTGTTGTTGACTATCTCATGAATGCATTAGCATGTCTCCGTAGTTAGGGTCCCAAGGTGAGCGCACTACTTTATTTCGAAGTCATGTCTCTAAGTTTCCCCAACCCATCCTCGGACAAGTTCATTCTATCCAGCGGTAGACCCCAAAACGCATTCATCAATTTTAACATTCTGTTCATTCAAAACTGAACTTTTCTGAAATATAAATCATCATTATTATATATTATCATATTGTGCGTATTTAGACACTTGTTAGGTTAGATTTGGTGTTAAGGTTCTGTTGGTGATTATTTGTATTTGTAGTACGGAGGTGAAGCATTTACAGCGTTGTGGTTCGAACAACTGTCGTCACCGAAGCACCTGTTCCGGAAGTGTTTGTACGTCATCAGTTGTGAGTCGTGTGTAAACCATTTTTCATTCATAAACAAGGGGTTTGATGGTTGCATGGAATGGACTTTGGTCCAAGCTTCGGCCGACTCCAAATAACGCATTCGTCAATTTGAACATAACGCGGTATTTCCAAGAAGATAAACTAATATTATTTCATATATTTTTCTGTATGTTTAGGCCTTGAATAGGTGTTTTAGCTCTTGGCGATTATTTGGCCCGTTTGTTTTGAGTAATAATTAAAGCGTTATTGATTCGGTGTGATTAACTATCATTTGGGAGGGGGGGGGGGGTTAAAAATAGCCTAAGCTACTCTATCCCTTTGAGATGTATTTTTTTTCTTGTCTCAATAAACATATTTGAACTTGAACTAGCATTTGATTAATATTTATGATAATAAGCTGGGTTTTCAGGAGTCTCCTTTGAGAAGACTCCTGCCGAGACGGCACAGTATCGGGTGGTGTTTCGGGATAGGGTTGCCGAAGCAGACCTAGTGAGTGGCAGGCCTCCTCGTCAACAGTATGAGAGAGATGAGGTAGTTGAGTGTGTGCTGTGAATTCGTACTCGCATTTGGTTTCTGCGGGAACTTCAAGTGATTTTTTTTATTATTGTTGCCGACAGCAGCGGGTAGTGTATTGTGCACCCCATATTAGTCTAATGAGCGGGAACGCAGAAGAATTACAGAAGGTATGAGTCCAAATCAGACCCCCCCCCCCAGAGGAAGTTGTTTGGCATTGTTTTTCCATAATTTACCAGTACGCGTAATATTTAATTATAACGATGCCTATTAACAGAACAACACTTGCACTGTAATTTGAATGATAATATAATATTACGCATTGGTTATAAGTTTGTCATTAGCATTAAAGTGATTTGCCATTTCATGCAACGTGAATTTTCTTTATTTATATCTGGTTAAATTTTTACATAGTATAAGATGTAATGCCTAGTTATGGGGGGGATAGGGAACCTGAGATAATGAAGCTAATGCAGTCATATATGCATAGTTTCGCACCTGCATATTGTCGAAAGTACATATATGTCTTGACGGGCCACCAGAAAGATTTTTTTGTATTATTGACTTCATACAAACCGGAAATTTGTTTATGTTGTTAATAAAACCTTAAATCACTTAACCATCCTGGGCCTAATACAAGCTATCTGAGGCCTTATATTGTACATATATATGCTATACTAGGCTTGGGAATATTTAAGTTTGGTTTTTACATGTAGTTTTTCGGAGATTAATGAAATAATACAAAAAGTGATTTACTGAGGCTCCAGTACTATCATTTATGGAGAATGGGTTGCGGGATTTAGTTCCCTTATTTATGTGCGAGTTTCCCCTTATACATAGTTCTTTAGGGACATGGAGTTCCGTAAGAGGGGGTTTTCCTCCCTCTATTCCCTGAACATTTGGTTTTCGGGTTTCTCGCAGACACAGAGACTCTAGGGTCTCTCTGCATCTATATCGGGAGTCATTTTCTTCAGATAGAGGTTCCATTGTTTCTTCCTGTTGGGTTTGGGTTTCATCTTCCTCGCTACATCTGAGGCCATTTTCGGGTTCCTCTGCTTGATTCGGGTTTGCAGTTTTTGAAATTCCTCTTAATTTTATTTTATCTTAGGCTTAGATGTTCTTGCCGCGAGGCTATGGCCACGCATTGGAGATGGGGGTAGATTACAGTTCTGCTATTGTCTCCTGATTAAGGTCACACGACGACTTTATTACATGTGGTGGTCGTAGCTCAGTTGTACCTGGGCTTGTTTTGTGATCATGTGGCAAAACCTTTCTATATTCAGTAATTTTTTATAAATATTTGTTTGGATATTTCGTTATTTGCGAGTTAACAATGTCTATTTGCAGGATTAGTCGGGTTTAATCAGGTAAGAAATAGGTATGCTAACATGGAAGAAAAGGCTAAATGGGATAACAAAAAAAGGGTGAGTAAGGCGGCTTGCAGTGTAATTTCCTATCGACACTACTTGTTACAGTTTTTTATATAACTTCAAAAAAATTAAGATTTTGGAATTCATTGCCATGTAAGATGACTGAATTGATGCCATTTGTTTTAAAATAAAAAAAATGCTAGTGAAATCTAAACATAAGGAGTTAGATGAGGCTTCTTATAAATGTTTTTATGTAGCAGCGTAAATGTGGGAGTTTTGTGGTGATTGTATATTTGTATACAGTACAGACTACTGTATTGTATACCGACATTCCACCTACACAACGTAACATGCTCACCTCTCTATGCATATTGGTTTGTGAATAAATTAATTGTAAACAAAGGGGGGAATAATAGAATCTATTAGAGAGTACACAAGTATTTTGTGCTTTTGATTATTTATAAGTAACAAACATCTTTATGACATGCTGGAAAGGCAGTCGTATGTGTGTAATAATTATCCACAACACTCCACTATAACATTTCTACTTACACATGTGATTCATATACAATTAAATACAAAATCAAGAGCATATGATTACAGAACAGTCATAGATTTCTACCAATTTTCAGATATACCTTTATGGATATACAAAGGTCTAAGGTTTCCTTACATACGGATATACAAAGTCTAAGCTTCCCTGACATACACACACATTTATGGATATACAAAGTTCTAAGCTTCTCTGACATACGTTTTTGAATATACAAAAGTCTAAGATTTTCTAGACATAGAAATGTTTGGAAATACAAAGAAATAAACTAAACTAAAAGACTAGCCATAAATATTTCGTTATAGAAAGAGATCGGTTATTGAAAATAATTTACTTGCATGTGTTTGTATTCAAGGTCGTCACTCACAAATTATTCATATTCTCATTTTCATATACAAAATAGGCTTACAATATACTTTAATAGAAAACAATAAACACAATTAAAATATTAGATACACAAATGCTCTCTTTATTTCAAAACATATGAAATTTTCCTCAATAAACTGAGAAACGTCTCGCTTTCATTTTCGAACCCAGTATTTGAATTTTGAAACTATACCGGAAGCGAGCGGTTTTTAATGTTTGTGATTTACAGTTTGTATCTCCCTTCCCAGGTCAGTCAATATTGTTTCTCAAGTGAAATGTCGCCTGTGAATTTATTACTCTAGCCCACAAGGAGGATTCCTCAGTCCTAGTGTTTTTAACATCCTTATGGAACGCCTCGTCACCGTGACAGTTGCAGAAATCACCCGAGTTAAATTTCGGATCACAGATCAAATAATACCGCGTTACATGCTAAATTTCAGTCCAAATGTTAACTTGGGTCACAAGTCAGATTACAACAGTGCGCAGGTCATAGGTCATCCCCGTCTTTCAAATAGTTCATCGCAAATTTACGTATAAATCCCCTAAGGGCGAATACTGCAGTACCAAAAAGGGTCCATCCTCGTGTACAGACAGTGCTTATAGTAACTATGTGGACACTCGTTACTATACTGACGTAATGGGCAATTAGAAAGTAGAGATTGGTACTGTTGAATTTGGACATGAAGGATTTGTATTTATGTTGCTAATTAAGCCTAACCTAACCATTCTAGGCCTAATACACACTATCCGAGGCCTAATATAGGCATGCCTCAGTCTCGGGAGACTAAGGAGTTACGCTCTGGTAACCAGAGAACAAAGCCAGGGTCGATAGATATGGAGGAGAGGCTGTCACCCAAGCAGCAAGTCCCCCCTTCTCCACGTTGCTGGAACTCTCCTATGGAAAGGCAAATGCCAATACGCATGGTTCAGCGCCGTCGCAGGAGCTGCCAGAACGAGGTTGAAGCCAACAACGAACTACCTAAGGGATGATTGACTGATGAAGATTAAGCCACCCAAAAGGTGGCACGGGCATGAATAGCCCGTAAGTGGTGGCCCTTTGGAGCCATTACCAGCATCATTAGCTGATACTGGAGATCTGTGGAGGTGCGACTGCACCGTGACCTCTGCCTTAGGGGGCTCCAGCTCCGGATTTATCCTCAAGGTTGACTCCTGAAGCCTTTCCCAAAAGGAGTGTGGCCGCAAGGCAGCGGAGGTTAAAGATCAGGGTTTTCCTTCCCCTAGATGAGTTGCTGACCCAGGCTGTCGAGTCCCATCTACCCGGAGTAGCAGGTTTAAAGGCGCCAGAGACACGCCCCCACACCATCGTCTGTCAGTTACCGACCAGGAGGCGGACTTGGTTGTTAGAGGCAATTTGAGACGCCCGCCGTAAGGGAGCGTTGCACAGCCCAGGCGGCAGGGGCAAGGAAGATGCTAGCCCGCTGTTTACAACATCCTGCCTAACATAATATACATATGTATACCATTCTACGCCTAGGAATATATTAGTTTGAGTTTTAGCTTTATTTTTTTCCTGACTATAAAGTGAATAGTACCAAATTATACTTTCTAATTGTCAATTACGTCAATGGTCCGATGGTCCACATAGTCACAAAGAGTATACTATCTACAAAGAGTACACAGGAGGATGGGTTGACTAACAATCATACCGGCTCGTAACAGTGATGTGATGCCCTTGGTAAGGTTAAGTTCGGGCAATTTAGTACATCTGTTTTGTGACGTTGTCAATGCCGGAGACGTGCTGAGCAGAGAGCACTTGCTTAGCTTGAACTAATTTGTCGATTGGGTAATGGTTTGGTTTGTTAAATACCTGATTGGATGGTTAATTCCTTAATTGGCTGATTGCCTTTTTTCATATATCCGTGAAGCAACTGGTGTACCGTTTATCTATCCGTGAAAGAAACTATGCTATAATATACACAAATATATTGAATATAACCATACATGATACGGCTAGTTTCGACTCGTCTAACAGTTCCCTACCAAACACACACAACAGTATCATACACCAGGGGACACAAGTGTGTGTGTGTGTGTGTGTGTGTGTGTGTGTGTGTGTGTGTGTGTGTGTGTGTGTGTGTGTGTTTGCTCTCACCAGAAAAACACAAATGAAGACGCATCTTTTTGTCCGTCTATAGGACATGTTTTTATATGTATTACAAACTATTGTGCCACTAGTTGAGGGCTGTTATAGGAACAGGAGTTGGCTATGTGTTCTTGGTGTAGCTGGTCCGTCAGTGGTCAGTACTTCCAGCGGTGCTGGTGGTCAGTACTCCCAGCGGTGCTGGTGGTCAGTACTTCCAGCGGTGCTGGTGGTCAGTACTTCCAGCGGTGCTGGTGGTCAGTAGTTCCAGCGGTGCTGGTGGTCAGTACTCCCAGCGGTGCTGGTGGTCAGTAGTTCCAGCGGTGCTGGTGGTCAGTACTCCCAGCGGTGCTGGTGGTCAGTACTCCCAGCGGTGCTGGTGGTCAGTACTCCCAGCGGTGCTGGTGGTCAGTACTTCCAGCGGTGCTGGTGGTCAGTACTTCCAGCGGTGCTGGTGGTCAGGACTTCCAGCGGTGCTGGTGGTCAGTAGTTCCAGCGGTGCTGGTGGTCAGTACTCCCAGCGGTGCTGGTGGTCAGTACTCCCAGCGGTGCTGGTGGTCAGTACTCCCAGCGGTGCTGGTGGTCAGTACTCCCAGCGGTGCTGGTGGTCAGTACTCCCAGCGGTGCTGGTGGTCAGTACTCCCAGCGGTGCTGGTGGTCAGTACTCCCAGCGGTGCTGGTGGTCAGTAGTTCCAGCGGTGCTGGTGGTCAGTACTTCCAGCGGTGCTGGTGGTCAGTACTTCCAGCGGTGCTGGTGGTCAGGACTTCCAGCGGTGCTGGTGGTCAGTAGTTCCAGCGGTGCTGGTGGTCAGTACTCCCAGCGGTGCTGGTGGTCAGTAGTTCCAGCGGTGCTGGTGGTCAGTACTTCCAGCGGTGCTGGTGGTCAGTAGTTCCAGCGGTGCTGGTGGTCAGTAGTTCCAGCGGTGCTGGTGGTCAGTAGTTCCAGCGGTGCTGGTGGTCAGTAGTTCCAGCGGTGCTGGTGGTCAGTAGTTCCAGCGGTGCTGGTGGTCAGTACTCCCAGCGGTGCTGGTGGTCAGTACTCCCAGCGGTGCTGGTGGTCAGTACTCCCAGCGGTGCTGGTGGTCAGTAGTTCCAGCGGTGCTGGTGGTCAGTACTTCCAGCGGTGCTGGTGGTCAGTAGTTCCAGCGGTGCTGGTGGTCAGTAGTTCCAGCGGTGCTGGTGGTCAGTACTCCCAGCGGTGCTGGTGGTCAGTACTCCCAGCGGTGCTGGTGGTCAGTACTCCCAGCGGTGCTGGTGGTCAGTAGTTCCAGCGGTGCTGGTGGTCAGTACTTCCAGCGGTGCTGGTGGTCAGTACTTCCAGCGGTGCTGGTGGTCAGGACTTCCAGCGGTGCTGGTGGTCAGTAGTTCCAGCGGTGCTGGTGGTCAGTACTCCCAGCGGTGCTGGTGGTCAGGACTTCCAGCGGTGCTGGTGGGTCAGTAGTTCCAGCGGTGCTGGTGGTCAGTAGTTCCAGCGGTGCTGGTGGTCAGTACTCCCAGCGGTGCTGGTGGTCAGTACTCCAGCGGTGCTGGTGGTCAGTAGTTCCAGCGGTGCTGGTGGTCAGTACTTCCAGCGGTGCTGGTGGTCAGTACTCCAGCGGTGCTGGTGGTCAGTACTCCCAGCGGTGCTGGTGGTCAGTAGTTCCAGCGGTGCTGGTGGTCAGTACTCCCAGCGGTGCTGGTGGTCAGTACTCCCAGCGGTGCTGGTGGTCAGTAGTTCCAGCGGTGCTGGTGGTCAGTACTCCCAGCGGTGCTGGTGGTCAGTACTCCCAGCGGTGCTGGTGGTCAGTAGTTCCAGCGGTGCTGGTGGTCAGTACTCCCAGCGGTGCTGGTGGTCAGTACTCCCAGCGGTGCTGGTGGTCAGTAGTTCCAGCGGTGCTGGTGGTCAGTACTCCCAGCGGTGCTGGTGGTCAGTACTCCCAGCGGTGCTGGTGGTCAGTACTCCCAGCGGTGCTGGTGGTCAGTACTCCCAGCGGTGCTGGTGGTCAGTAGTTCCAGCGGTGCTGGTGGTCAGTACTCTCAGCGGTGCTGGTGGTCAGTACTCTCAGCGGTGCTGGTGGTCAGTACTCCCAGCGGTGCTGGTGGTCAGTACTCCCAGCGGTGCTGGTGGTCAGTACTCCCAGCGGTGCTGGTGGTCAGTACTCCCAGCGGTGCTGGTGGACAGTACTTCTCAGCGGTGCTGGTGGTCAGTACTCTCAGCGGTGCTGGTGGTCAGTAGTTCCAGCGGTGCTGGTGGTCAGTACTCCCAGCGGTGCTGGTGGTCAGTACTCCCAGCGGTGCTGGTGGTCAGTACTCTCAGCGGTGCTGGTGGTCAGTAGTTCCAGCGGTGCTGGTGGTCAGTACTCCCAGCGGTGCTGGTGGTCAGTACTCCCAGCGGTGCTGGTGGTCAGTACTCCAGCGGTGCTGGTGGTCAGTACTCCCAGCGGTGCTGGTGGTCAGTAGTTCCAGCGGTGCTGGTGGTCAGTACTCCCAGCGGTGCTGGTGGTCAGTACTCCCAGCGGTGCTGGTGGTCAGTACTCCCAGCGGTGCTGGTGGTCAGTACTCCCAGCGGTGCTGGTGGTCAGTAGTTCCAGCGGTGCTGGTGGTCAGTACTCCCAGCGGTGCTGGTGGTCAGTACTTCCAGCGGTGCTGGTGGTCAGTACTCTCAGCGGTGCTGGTGGTCAGTAGTTCCAGCGGTGCTGGTGGTCAGTACTCCCAGCGGTGCTGGTGGTCAGTCATACTCCAGCGGTGCTGGTGGTCAGTACTCCAGCGGTGCTGGTGGTCAGTAGTTCCAGCGGTGCTGGTGGTCAGTACTTCCAGCGTGTGGTGGTCAGTAGTTCCAGCGGTGCTGGTGGTCAGTAGTTCCAGCGGTGCTGGTGGTCAGTACTCCCAGCGGTGCTGGTGGTCAGTACTTCCAGCGGTGCTGGTGGTCAGTACTCCAGCGGTGCTGGTGGTCAGTAGTTCCAGCGGTGCTGGTGGTCAGTACTCCCAGCGGTGCTGGTGGTCAGTACTCCCAGCGGTGCTGGTGGTCAGTAGTTCCAGCGGTGCTGGTGGTCAGTACTCCCAGCGGTGCTGGTGGTCAGTACTCCCAGCGGTGCTGGTGGTCAGTAGTTCCAGCGGTGCTGGTGGTCAGTACTCTAAATGTCGACAGTGTCAAGCAGCACAGTTAGTGCCAAACAATATCAAGTTATGCTGAAGAATATTGTCTTGAATGGAGGAGAATGAATGTGACGTCCCTTGTCTTGCGACGTCCCCCTGTCGTCCTGTGACATCCCCTGTCGTCCTGTGACGTCCCTTATCATCCTGTGGCGTCCCCTGTCGTTCTGTGGCGTCCCCTGTCATCCTGTGGCGTCCCCTGTAGTCCTGTGACGTCTTCTATTATCCTGTGACGTCCCCCTATCGTCCTGTGGCGTCCCCTGTCATCCTGTGGCGTCCCCTATCATCCTGTGGCGGGGTCCCCTGTCGTCCTGTGGCGGTCCCTGTCGTCCTGGTGACGTCCCGGGCTGTCATCCTGTGCGTCCCCTGTCGGTCCTGTGGCGGGTCTGTGGGTCCCCTGTAT
>WNGS01042707.1:31295859-31310019 GCA_020271785.1 Procambarus virginalis
CCAGAATAAATATCTCTTTGATATCCCCAGAGTCAAACTTAATCTGTGTAAACACTCTATGCAAATAAAGGGACCTAGTCTATGGAACTCACTCCCTAATGAATTGAAAAGCTGTCCAACTTTTGCGTCATTCACAAAACAAAACTAAAACGTACCAGTTTTCAATCTTCATAGTTTTTTTACCTTGTTGCTTTAAAATTGCACTGTATCTAGTGCTACCCAATCTCTCAATCTTTATGTACCCAATCCGAACGTCTTTACCATTGTGATCATTGCTGTCTTCTTATATGTGCTATCAATCTGCTGTATGGTGCCTATTAATCTTGTTTAAATTACCAATCAAGCTGTCAATGTAATCAATCAGAGCTTTAATATACCAATGTGCTTTAATATACTTACTAATCTCTCTCATCTCATTTTTTCTTGCAATGTATCTGTTATCATTTTATTAATTCTGCTAGAATTTACCTACTTAAATTTATCTGTTAGATTAAGGACCTGCCCGAAACGCTGCGCGTACTAGTGGCTTTACAAGATTGTAAATACTATGCTATGTATTCTCACAAGCCCAATGTACCTTCTTGTATATAATAAATAAATAAATAAATAAATAAATAAATAAATAAATAAATAATAAATAAATAAATAATAATAAAAACTAGCTATAAGTTCATCTTATATTCCCATCTCACAGGATGGTTATTCATACATGGAATCAGAGGAGAAAATACTTCTCAATATAAAAACAAACCAACTCTGACTAAAAAAGGAGAGAACATGAAATGAAAAACTGAGCTCTTAGCCTCCACTAGAAAAATCTGGGTAGAGCACAAGAATATTTTCCAATATTCCTGAGTGTACAGAGCTCAAAGTACCTCATACCATTTGGTCTGAAGTCACTTATAACAGGGCAATCACAAATATAGTGTTGGAGAGTATGTCCCAGCTTTTGTTCATATAGTTTACAGTTGAAATGTTCAATTATTGGGGGATTCATTACCTGCAGCCACCTGCCATAGATATCGATATCCCAGCCTAATTCTGGCAATTAAAATGTCACATTGTCTCGTGTATATTTTATGCTGCCCGTACATATAATTCTCGGTTCTAAACATGTCAAAGCTCTTTATATTCATGCTTTCTGGCCTTTGTGCGTCAGTGACCGCTCTTCTGTTTTCCCTAATTTCCTGAAATATTACGGTTTTTACAGCAGTTAGTTTAGTTCATTTATTATGCACCGCATACCCATCTTGTGGGTGGTAGTGGAAAGGGTTACAGAGGCACATAATGGGCTTAGGGACTGAACCCCACAATTCATTTAGCTAAGCAAGTTACAATCTTGATGAGCTAGTTACAAAATTCAATATAAGTCGTCATATCATCAATGGGTTTGAGATCGACCAAAAGTACAGTTTCTAAATTAAGCAACTGACATGTGGAGAGCTAGTGTCATAATTGATATGTTTGTCCTGCACACCGCCCCCCATCCAGTGGGCGGCGGTGGTTAGGTTACAGTCAAAATCCCCACAATCACCAGGCCCACCACTCAAACATCCGCTACTACCTTGGGTCATTTATGGACTAACATAACAGCTCCCTTGCATCTGGTATAACCATTGACAGAACAACTGACCACTATCCTACCTTCCTCGTAGCGAACATGGCCATAACACCACCAGCTAACCAGAAACTTACCTTTAGGTTACACAGTGAAGCAGCAATAGGCAATTTCACAAATGCACTCCACAATATAAACTGGGAATCTGAATTTAATAATACTCAGGATATATATTCATTAACTTACCTCTTCCTTTCCAAAATTCTAATCCTTTATAACACTCATTGTCCTCTCCTCACCATGCAAGTAACTGACAAAAGGTTAAACAATCCCTGGCTCATAAATGACATACTCAAAGCAATCGTCAAGAATCATGAATATTATTTTTTTTAGGAGTGGTCTAGTTGCAAAGGAAGTAATTAAGTGGTGCTCGTCAGTGTTTAACAGTATAATAAGAAAGGAAAACTTTCCTATTATGAGAGTAGATGCAAATAAGCAAAAGGCAACATGAAAAGCACATGGAGAGCCATTTCTAACATCCTAGGATCTAAAGAACATTCACGTAACTAGATAAAAATCTCCAAGGATGGTTGTACACCTGCAACAGATCTAGAAACGGCAACTGAATTTAATAGCTTCTTTTCGTCGGTTGGTGCTAACCTTGCCAGAAAAATACCACAGACTCAGACACATGTTACCACATATCTTTCAGGCAGCTACCCAAACTCTCTTCTCCTTTCGCCAGTCAGCCCGACAGATTTTGTGTCCATAATTCACTCACTAAAAAACCAAAGCTGGGAACATTAGTGAAATATCATCCATGGTATACAAGAGCCCTTGTATATCCCATGCCCTTGCGCCACCCATAGCTTTGCTGTTCAACAAATCTCTAGAGTGTAATACCTTCCTTGATATCTTTAAAAACAAGAGTAATGCCAGTTCATAAAGGAGACAATCCGGCAGACATAAATAATTACAGACTAATACCAAATCTACCTGTATTATATAAAATATTTGAAAAAATTCTTTACTAACAGCTCTACTCCTATCTCGTAAAATTCAACATACTAAGTCCCTGTCAGTTTGCCTTCCGCTCCCAAAAGAGTACCAAAGATGCATTTATTAGTCTGCTTGATATAATGTACTCAGCCCTTGACGAAAATGAGTTTCCGATTGGACTTCATTGACCTGAGAAAGGCCTTTGATACTGTTAACCATAACTACCTCTTACTTAAACTCCGCCATTATGGAATCTGAGGCTTTGCCCTGAACTATATACAATCCTATCTTAGTGACAGACACCAATGTGTAGCCATCTCCTATATCGTCAGCCAGATAGAACCTCTCCCACTCTACCATTAACTGTAGGGGTGCCACAGGGCAGCATTCTAGGACCTCTCCTATTTCCTCTATACATTTATTTATATATTTATATACAAGAAAGTACATTGGGTTTGTGAGAATATATAGCATAGTATTTACAATCTTGTAAAACCACTAGTACGCGCAGCGTTTCGGGCAGGTCCTTAATCTAACAGATAATTTTAAGTAGGTAAATTCTAGGAGAATTAATAAAATGATAACATATACATTGCAAGAAAAAAATGAGATGAGAGAGATTAGTAAGTATATTCAAGCACGTTGGTATATTAAAGCTCTGATTGATTACATTGACAGCTTGATTGGTAATGTAAACAAGATTAATAGGCACCATACAGCAGACATTAATGATCTGCCTAATGTCTCAAACATTCTTACACCTATATTATTTGCTGGCGATACTACCCTCATCTACTCAGACCCCAACCCATACACACTAAATAATGTTGTAACCAATGAACTAAAAAAAAGTTCACTTATGGATGTCAACCAACAAACTCACACTAAACATAGAAAAGACCTACTACATCTTATTTGGAAGCAAATCAACAAATGCAATTCAGCTTCAGATAGACAATGTTAACATCAGCAATAAAAATGATGGAAAGTTCCTTGGCCTATACGTAGACAAGAGACTCAACTTCATCACCCACATACAACACATAACCAAGAAAGTCTAAAAAACGGTTGGTATACTCTCTAAAATCAGTTATTATGTTCCAAACTCTGCTCTCCTCTCACTATACTATGCGCTAATCTATCCCTAGCTTACAGATACCATATGGTATCTGTAAGATACCATATGGTATCTGTAAGATACCATATGGTATCTTACAGATACCATATGGTATCTGTAAGCTAGGGATAGATTAGCGCATAGTATAGTGAGAGGAGAGCAGAGTTTGGAACATAATAACTGATTTTAGAGAGTATACCAACCGTTTTTTAGACTTTCTTGGTTATGTGTTGTATGTGGGTGATGAAGTTGAGTCTCTTGTCTACGTATAGGCCAAGGAACTTTCCATCATTTTTATTGCTGATGTTAACATTGTCTATCTGAAGCTGAATTGCATTTGTTGATTTGCTTCCAAATAGAATGTAGTAGGTCTTTTCTATGTTTAGTGTGAGTTTGTTGGTTGACAACCATAAGTGAACTTATGGATGTCAACCAACCACGGGGTTCAACCTCTGCAAGCTGCCTCCAGCCCATCATCACCCAGCAAAAATATGTTTAATTTTTAATTAAAAAAGCCCCCCCTGTTTAAATTCCTAAACATGCTAAATATAACCTCACTCCACACATTCTCTTGTGCCAATTACATTTACAAAATCCTGTTCTTAAGTGCAAACCTTGTTCTGAAACTCTTCTCGGACAGATGTCATAGAACACATAATCACCACACCAGAAATAAATATATCTTTGACCCCCAGAGTCAAACTTAATCTGTGTAAGCACTCTATGCAAATATAGGGACCTAGTCTATGGAACTCACTCCCTAACGAATTAAAAAGCTGTCAAATTTTTCCCTTATTCAGAAATAAAACCAAACAATACTTAATTTCATCTTCATAGTTTCCTACCTAGTACTTAAAACTGGCACTGGATCTAGTGCTACCCAGTTCCCCAATATATGTACCTATACCATACAACTTTACCATTGTAATCATTGCTGTTATCTTATATCATGTTATACCCATAGTTTGCTACATTATATCTTGCAATAGTCCTCAAATTATGCTAAAATGTACCTGTGGATAACCCTTAAATTTACTTTAATGTACCTACTTTTTTCTGTCAAATTTCTTATACAATGTATATCTTTTGTACTTTCTTATAATGCATTTTTATACCTTCTTTCAATATATATATTTATACTTTCTTATAATGTACCTGTAAACATTTTTTTTAAACTTTGCTAGAATTACCTTCTTAAAATTATATGTTAGATTAAGGATCTGCCCGAAACGCTATACGTGCTAGTGGCTTTACAAGAATGTAAAATTTCAGGTCTCTGCCCCTGGAAACACAAACCGAAACTGTCTCTATTTTCCGCTTGTTACAACTTGTAATAAAGTTGTTACATCTTGGCTTAACGTGTTTATGACGTATTAGAATTGTACTCTCATAAACCCAATGTACCTTCTTGTATATAAATAAAGTAGTATATAAATAAATTGTATATAAAATAAATAATAAATAAATAATCACTTAGTTAATACCTACAGTTAGCAAACTGGGGCTATTTGGCTAAAATTTCTGGTAGCAGATCATTTTGAATGAAATATTTACACATCATTGGAACATCGGTTATAGAATTATCTCTGAATTCACGTATCTTTTCGCATTCCATCACATAGTGACGGAGGGTGTGCAAATAATTTTGTTGACACAGTTTACATTTGGTCAGGTCTACATCAGCAGATAATGAGAATTTCCAGAGATACTTGTAACCGAGTCTAAGCCGAGCAGTAGTAACATATAGAAGTCTGCTGATTTTATTGGATGATCCATAGATGTGTGGCTCCTCTTGCATGATAGTATGATGATAGATGGAATTACTGGTGTCGATTTCACTTTACCTGATATCTACAAGATCTTGTTGAAGTTCTTGGTGTACTATTGCTCTCAGACTGTTTATTGACAGTCCAAGGTTATACTCAATTTCTCCTTTAAAGGCAGATTCTTTGGCAAAGGCATCAGCTCTATCATGCATTCGGAGGCCAACATGAGATCATGAGATGGAGTCCACATGAAACGGACTGTTGCCATCATTAATAATTTTGTTGTATTTGTGTCTAGCTTCAGACACGAGCATGTTACAGTTATGTCTTAAAGAGTTGAGAACAATTAAGGATGATAAAGAGTCACTTACTATTAATGTATCAAGTTTGGAGACTTGCACACATTTCAGTGCAAGAAGCAAGGCAAATAGTTCAGTCTGAAGGGTAGAGGCCCAGTTGTTTATTTTACAGCAGAGATTGTAATGCCAATGTCCAACTCGACTTCAGGCTTATCACATGCAGTTTTAGCTGACTTTTCTATGTCATCATGTTGAACAACACCTATGTGAGATAGTATCCATACAAATGAGACTCTGAAACTCTTGCTTTTTGCATTAATAATGTTGTTTATAATGGATGTTACAACATTCCTAGTATCTATTTTGCATGTCGGGGTTTTAGGGGCCTGAAGAGCTGACTTTGAATTACAAAAATTTTCTCCATTATTCTTCAGTGCGTTAGTGGCAAGTTGTAATGCAATTAATTCTGCATGTGTGAAGCTAAGCCAGTTATTCAGTCTCACACCCGTGGTCTGTGTGTATATGTTGTCTTGGTATATTCTACAGGCTGCTGCAGTGCGACCTGTTGACATTTGAACAGACCCATCAGCGTAAGCATAGTGCTCGTGAGGCTGTGAGTTATTTATAAAGGAGTCAATGATTTCAAATGTTGTTGCTTTCAGGAGTGTTGGGGTTTCCTTGTTTTTTTTTGCTGATAAGCGTGTAAGACACTTGTATTTCAGGGTACAGATATAATGGGATATCATTGGCTAGTACTTTGCATACAGTGAACCGAGAGAGACTTTTAAGAGCCACCCTTGTGGCAAAAGGGAATAGGTCCCCCTCCAGATTAGCAGTGTCAAACCATAGGACATGTGGAAGTAAGGATGTAGCAGAGACCACCCTAAGTAGCAATGGAGTAATGATTATGATACTGTAGAAATGGGACACCAGTTTCAAAATGCAAGCTTTGGGCATGAGTTATGTACCATAGATGGTGCTGGTACCACCAAAGTGCCCAGACCAGTGAAGCTGCCCCAATTGGACTGTATGGCTATACTGTATGGGCTGTATCCAAAGCCTGCTGAACCAATATTTTTGTCTTATCTGGGCCCAAATCACATTTTGGGATAATTTTTATGCCAATTTTTGCAATATTTGGATACTGGAGATTAGGTTGCATAAATTTTCAAGATCGACAGTATCAAACAAGATAAATTTTCATTGAAATTTTCTTTATTTACAGTGTGGGAGAGAAAAATTCTAATTATTGTTGGATGTACAAACCATTGCAAATAGTAATTTTTTGGACTACCTCTAAAATTCTGCTTATCTGTGTGAAAATTCCCTTCCCATAAGTCCGGATAAGTCAGCCTTACTCCGGACAGTACAATACTTCAACTAGTTTTTAACTCCTGAAGATGGTGAGGCATCAACTCCAGAAGAAATAGGTGAGCAGTATACAACACAACATTATACTGTATTTAATATGGAAAATAAAGTTTGACAAAAAAAAAAAAAAAGATTTACCATTATTTATTCTTGATAGCCCATACAAATATATCACATTTATTGTAGTAAAGAACATCTTCCATACAAAAGTGTCCACACTTAAAAGACTAGAATGACTGATTGTATTTTACAATCTACAACACTGGACGGTATTTTTACTTGATAAAATAGCACGCAAAAATTTTGATTAGAATACACACAATTACGCAAGAAGAGATCACATACAAAGCAAAGTGGAAATTTTCTCGGTCTCGACATACAAAATTTATATTGATAATTGTACATTCTGCTTTTCAAAGGTACAAAGATATACCACGTAGAGAAGAAAAGCAGTAACTGAAGCCATCATTGTAAATGCCTGAAGGAATCTTGTGTCAGTGCATGAATAGAATACACAAATTACTCCCATAATTTAGCCATTAATTATGAACTACCGAGAAATTTATTACTAGGTCATCAACCCTTGCACAATACTGCCTCTACACATATTATATAAACATTCCAATAGGCACTCATTGCAGTAATCCTATGTAATTCCCTATCCCGAGATAAAACCCATGCCCCAAGTCTCCCACAATTCAGTGAAGTGGCAACTCATCCACAAAATAAGAGTAGCCCAGGGACCTTGCGTGGCAGCTGTAGACTCTGAATATGTCACCATTATTAGTGAATGGATAAAAAAAAGCATTAAAGGACAAACTGTCCACATCTACTAGGAATAGTGATAACAGGCTTCCTCAACTTCCGCCAAGGCCTCTGGGTTATAAATAGGCCAGAGTCACACGAAAGTAGTTAGGAACAGCTTTTGCAGGCCTATCGATAAAAGCTTCAACATCATAACTTTGAAAGATATTGCTTCCAAAATAATTGGCAGCTCTGTGATCGTGATGAATTCAAACATGAACGAAACCAAAATTAATATACAGGACTCTTACTGTCCACTAGGAGGCACTGACACGCTAAATAGTTGCCTATGGCAGTTCTCAAGTTATTAAAGTGATGAGTTTTAGATTACTTAAGAATACAACATTCTTTAAACCTATCTCCAGTAGATCCCTGTTGAAGATTTAATTTTTTTTTATAAGCACCTTTAAGATACAGTATATGATTTACATAGTGAACACACCTCACACTAGACATTCAACAGTTTGAACTTGCAAAAGTTTTCAATCAAACTATTGTAGTTCTTAAAATACTTTTGATCAAAATAGTTAAGTTTCAAATGCATTAGTAAAATATGCTTATTCAGGCCGTATTGCCTCATTCACCACAAATTTGTATTTAAAACTAAACACCAATTAAAAAAAAAATTTGTTTCCAATTTTGTTTTCTCATGGAAAAGTAATTACAGCGACATGTTATATGTATTAAATAACATAGCATATAATACCTCGTATGTTATGGGGAAACTTGCAAAGATTCCTCCTCTCGATTATCATTTATGTAAATGTACTGGCACTATATATTCTGACAATTCATTTTTGTTCTAAACTTGATTATGACATTGACTAAGCTTTTCAACATTATTTATATCAGTGACTACAAATTTTTTTAAGAAAAAGAAACATTTACAATGAATAGTTAAAGTTTGCCAACATACCAGTGTCTTGTACAAGCGGAAACCACGAGAGTCTGAGGAAGACAATGCCACAAGAAGCTTGTATGAAGCAGAGGTCCATACACGTATCATTACGATGCAGCCAAGGCAACTTTTTCTTTTCGCGTTTCTTTTTCTTTCTTTGGTTCTGAAAGAAAGAAGAAACCTGTCATCACAATCTTTAAAAGGTAAGGTAATAATCAGGAGAAAGCACTAAGCCATTAGGATTACGTAGCCTTTGAACAATCTTCAATTGCAACAATACTTTGATCTTTAATGTTAAGGCTTGTTGCAGCACACAGTGGGGTAATGTCGTTGGCACTCTGCCGTCCACAGTTTTCATCACTGGATAAAATGAAGCCCTCCAAAATGTCAGTAACTCTTTAAATACTGTACATTACAACAATAATATGGTGTATGAAAAATAATGAACATGTCCAGAATTTTGTTTTTCACGACCACACATACGCATATAGGCTTATGGAGTATAGTTTATCAAATAATTATAGTTAACACTTTATTAGCAGGCAGGTATAGGGTCATTAAACTGGAGTATGATACAATGGTAAATAGCATTATTGGTGTAAAAAAAAAAAAAAAAAAAAGTTTCTTAATCATTGCCAATCAAGTTTTTCAAAATCATGGGAATGCCACCAAGAATACTGGAATACCATGCTGTTTTTCCCATTATGGTAATGTCAGCTCTTGACGTTCAATGGTACCCAAGAAACGAGCCATCAAACATGAGGGGTAGCTAATGTTACTCTTTCCTCCAAAAAAATAAATAAATAAATAAAAACATTTAAAATAGCACCAAATAATCCTGGCACACCATGCTACCGTGTATATTAATATAAAATCAAAATGTTATGTGATTACCATGATACAAGCCACCAAACAGTGGTCAGTGCTGGTATTCTGCAGTGTGAATTTGGACTTGCAGTTGTGTCAAATAAACTAGAGCCCTCAAGAAGACGCAAAAGGATATAATTACTATGACACGTCAGAAACAATATGCGTAGCTCTTTAAAGAAACACACTTCAGTACCTACGAAGCCTGCTTGTCATAAAGTGGAAATAACCGACTTACAAGATATGACAAGTATATTAAAGAAAAGCTTCCCGTTTGCAGCAAGACCAAATTGATGGAATAAACAGAAAAACTAAATTCACATTTCAAATATAAACACAAAATCAAGCAGTTACAAGAGTAACCCAAAGCCATTCAGCTGAGACTAAAAATAAAACAAAAATAGGCAGCAAAAATACCCTGAAATCTATTGAATAATTGCTATAGCATAAATGTCTCGGCATCTCACGAGGTTTACTGTACAGCATTTTTCAGAAATTTCTGAACTCAAAGATGAATCTACCCTATTCATTTATCTCCCAAATACTTAAGAGTAAATAAATGCACCTTGTGAAAAGCTTCTGCTTTGAAATGTGGCCTAAAAATGAGTAGCACATATTTGTTGTGATATAAGACATTAAGATGAGTGCCTGCTCGAAATGGAGAATATGCTAAAGAAGCAAACTGGTGCCATACTACAATATTAGGGCAATTATTTGAAAAGGCAAGATACTGGCAGTGTCACATGGACAAATGGAAGGTATGGTGCGCATCACTGAAGCATAATGTTGAATACACGGTTGCAAGAAATTTATTTAGAGGAAAATGTGCCAAATGAATCCTAAATGAACTGGAATATAAAGTAAAGCTGATGTACTGAGACAACATGCTCAAAGAAAAAGTAATGGACAAAAAATGTACACAAGATAGATGAATTCAATACCTGGAAGAATTTCAGGAACATCGGGAAGTACGACCTCTGGAGTTTCAGCTGCAGTGGGAGCCTCGGGTAGCTGCTTTTGAAGAGCATCAGCAATAATGGCATCCGTTCTTCCTCCACAGCCATCCTCATCCTCCTCAGTTAGCAGGCCACCACTCAGCAGAGCATCAATCTCCTGCACAAAAGATTAGTTTTTACATACAGTACTAGATTACTGACTTGCTTATGATTTAATTGAAGACACATGGTACAAAAAATGTAAACTGAGAATATAAAAAAAAAAGACAAATCTGATATAATTTATCATTGTTAAGAACTTATCTGTTCCACACAGATATGAGGTATTACTAACAGCAATTTTATGATCATTCACCAAGAAATAACTACTGGTCCAGTATTAGAAATAATGGATACTGATTATAGTACATAATTTATGTTACATGCAGATTTGTAATATGGTACAGTATTTGAATATTAACAATAATCAACATCAGGTATTTCTTCAGGTTAAATGGGTACCTCAAGGAAATTAAATGCTTAAATTGAAAGAGACTACAAAATAAACCAAGTCTTCAACACCATCTACATTTGAGCCAGAACCAGAACCTGCCTGGGTTCTCAGCCAGTGGGGGAATTCCTTTGGGGGGTAGCATTTATGGTTTTAGTGGGGGAATTTGGACCACAGACTCATAATTATTGTAATAGTATTCTTCATATAAACAAAATTCTACAGATTGTACAAAATCTACAGGACATCACACTTTATTGTGTGTCAGAGATTTAAAATAAAAATAAATATTTAACTTTAATCTTAGGAAATATTGGAACCGCAGGGATGTTGATCGCCGGAACCAACAACAGAAAGGTAGGTAGCCAGCTATCAAGTCAGATCATTTTGGAACGGGTGCATTGGGAAATTTTTTTTAAGAACCACTAATTTTTGTTTTAAATGATAATTAAAACTAAATTATTGCAGGTTATCATATCAGCTTATGTTATGAGTATACAACTCAATTATAAATGGTGGTGGTTCTGTGCTGGTTCTGATGTTAACATCTTGGCCAGATCTAAATTGCATGTCCATTTTTAATGAACTTGAAATATCATTAGAGAAGTATTCATAAAGGAAGACTTCACAAGTTTTTATTACTCAAATTGATATGTAAAGTAGTATGTTATAAAATTGTTTATATTTCTATAATGTGTATAGAATAACGTGTACTGCTGAAAATTTTAAGACTAATCTGTTTTCCTTGCTACTATGTTACTTGTGATTATTTCAATCTCCAAGTGTTAACAAATACTCTACAAGACATAAGGTATAATAATTAAGTTTTTCCTAGTTGAGAAATGCATCAAAGTGAAACTATTATTCCTAAAAATAATAAACAATTAAGTTACAGTTATTTCAACACTACAATAATGTACAGTATTAACAAAGATATATAACATATAAATGACGTACCCGCTGCTTCTCTACTGCCTCCTGCGTCTCATCCAAGATACGCTCAACATCTTCAATACTGAGCACTGCATTAATCTGCTTCAGTGATTCGTTGCCTATCTTTAGACTGTCAACCACCTGCACACATACAAATGAATTAGGAGTCATAAAAAAATATATAAACTAAAAGAAATTGTATTTTCTCTAATATTTATAATAGAACCCTTATGGGACTTTGGATAATGCACATTCATTTATGCGTCTGTTGGGTGAATGGTAATTCTGTAACAAGAGAGCAGTACATAGTAGAATAACATGAACATCATAACACTATGAACAAGCCACAGGTGCAGCACCAGACAATGGAAAATTCGCACCTCTGTAGAAGCTAACCAGGAGGACAGGTCAAATGGTCATGGAGTCACGAAGTGGTCAGAGTTGATGATGTCGTGATAATCTACAGGGATTAACCCATCCACATCAAATGAACCCTCCTGTTCAGCTGGGGAGCAACAGATCACGGCCAGAGATGGTAGAGTGGGAGAAGTAATGGTCCATCCTGGACCATTATCAAGTCGTTGCAATTTGATAATGGTCCAGGGACTCACCAAAACATCGTCATTTCTCCATTTTTTCTCTCCGATACTGTTTGGTCATCACATCTCAACCATGTTATTGAGACTCATTGTCTGCACCTTGTATGCATGTACATTAATTGGGGTGCCTTCTACTAAACTGGGTTCTCTCTGCTAAACACTCATTTCTCAATATAGTCTACTCTAACCTTGTTGTTAGAGTGGTGCCTCATGCAACCAAAGGCTATCACAAAGTAATCTGGTTGTATGAGATATCAAGGGGCAAAAGTCAAAGTGCAGTTATCTGTCTTTATTAAGGGATTTTATATTGTATTGTGATTACTGTTAATCATTTACTAGGATTCGTGCATGGTGGAAGCTAAAAATCTCTTCACTTACCTGTAACTGTATCTGAGAAAATTCTATATCCTGAATCATTCTCTCTATGTTCTCTAATGTTCCATCCGTCTTTATTAGCTGCCCCTCAACAAATTTCTTCTTGCGCAGTAGTAGTAATGCCCGACTGTAAAGTTTGTGATAAACATTAGAGTGCAATAAAGAGATGAATTCATTAAAATACCTCATGCAGACTGACTGGACTTTGAGCAGAGAAAATTATCTTCATGTGCAAAAAATTTAGAAGCCATTCCTAAGGACCTTGAAAGTACATAAAATAATAATTATTTATTAAGCAATTCTGTAGTTTTCCAGTCTTAAATACAGTACAAAATGATGTGCAGGATACTTGGTATGTGAAATGATGCAAGAATGTAATTCTATTATAACTGTGATAAGGAACATAGTGTGTTATTTAGGTGTCAAGCACCAAAACCAACATGGCATGCAAACCACATGGACAACGTTGCGAAGGGGTAAGCTCACCCTCATACAGTTTAAATTTTGCAATTGAAAATCAAATTGTGAAAAAACAAATTGCATTCTTCAAACCCATGGAAAGATGAAGCCAACTGTACCATACAATAAACCAACTAAATGAATGTCAAATGTTAAGTGAAAGAACCAATTAACATTATATAGAAAAGCCAACATAAACTAATTTAAAAGAACATATTTTAATTCTTTCTGTAAAGAACTGGAAGAACTGACATGGAAGAAAATGCAGAATAGAACCAGTGAAGAGCAGAGGTGCTATGGGCACAATCAGAGAACACTGCATGAACATCAGAGGTCCACGGTTGTTCAACGTCCTACCAGCAAGCATCAGAAATATTACAGGAACAACCGTGGACATCTTCAAGAGGAAACTAGATTGTTTCCTTCAAGGAGTGCCGGACCAACCGGGCTGTGGTGGGTATGTGGGCCTGCGAGCCGCTCCAAGCAACAGCCTGGTGGACCAAACTCTCAAGTCAAGTCTGGCCTCGGGCTGGGCTTGGGGAGTAGAAGAACTCCCAGAACCACATCAACCAGGTATCAACTTTACAATAAAATAATGATTTTCTATTAAATACTATAAAAAAAGTGAAATTGACATAATAAATGAGTCCTAAGTAACATGTATTAAAA
>WNGS01042707.1:31310044-31325606 GCA_020271785.1 Procambarus virginalis
GTAGAAATATTTAGTTTAATGAAATTGGCAACACTTCTACTCAGAAAGCTTGCATATAGGTTGCCCGCTGGTGCGTTGGCAACACTCTCCCGCCCACAAACAGGTAAGGAGATAACTTATATAGTAACATGTGTCTGGGTCTCTGGGATTTTTCTGGCAAGGTTAGCACCAACTGATGAAAAGATGCTATTAAATTCAGTTGCCGTTTCTAAATCTGTTGCAGGTGTTAACCATCCTGGAGAGTTTTATCTGCTAATTATGTGATTGTTGTTTAGATCCTAGGATGTTAAAGATGGTTTACCATGTGCTTTGCATGTTTTCTTTTGCTTCTTTGAGTCTACATTCATAATATGAAAGTTTAGCTCTTCTTGTTTTTTACTATCTGACGAATGAATAGCAAAGACCATAAGACTGACTGTCGAGGAACCTGACAAATGCAAGTTGTTAGTTATAACTAAATATATACGGTATCACTTTGTGATCATACCACATTAAACATGTGATTAATGATTTTAGGAATTGCACTGTATCTCCATTGTCCAAAACAAATTTCAGTAGGCCTCAAAGATAACATATGCAGAATACTAATTCTACATGCAAAACAACAAATTTGTGAAAGGCAACTAATCCTGTAGCCAGAGTACTTACTCTTTTCTACCATCAGAGAGAAGTTTCTTGGCAAGTTGTCTGTCCTTCTGAAGAGTCGCTTCTGAACGCTTCTGGTACTGACGTATCTTATCCCTAGTTGTTTTCAGTTGCTGAAATAAAAGACCCATTTGCTTAAATATATCAACAAAATAAAGCATGGCTTGTGTCCATCTGGCTCATAATATAATTTTTAAAACAATATTTCTAAAACTTTTAACATTGTCTGCTAACATGGTAGCTTCCCAACCAAAAGAGCCAGAGTTCAATTCATACGGCAGGACACAAACACTTGGACACATTTTCTTTCACCTGACGACTCTGTACACGTAGCAGTAAACAGATGCATAGGAGTTTGGCAACTGTTATGGATTGCATCCTGGAAAAGGTTAGTCCGTTGGTTAAGAGAGAGACGTTGATAAATTTAGTTCCAGATGAATATAAGGTTCCCTGTCCCAGACAAAAGTAGCAGTCTAATATAATCAGAAGAGCATTGACAAACTAAAAGATCAAAAGCCCAGGTGTGGATGGAATTCAATCCAAAGTTGTAATGGAACTGGAAAATGAATTATGTCTCCCACTGAAACGCCTTTTCAGAAAATCTCTGAACCAAGGGATAGTTCCCCCTATGCTGGAAATATGCAAATGTCATTCCCATTTTTCCATATGTTTTTTTCTACTTGCTGGGAATTTCCAGCAAAAGTGGAACAGGTAAGCTACCAGACTAGTCCCAGAACTGAGAGGTATGAGTTACGAGGAAAGGATACTGGAGCTAAACCTCATGTCCCTGGAAGACAGGAGAGTAAGGGAGAGACATGATCACCATCTACAAAATCCTCAGAGGAAATGAGAGGGTGGACAAAGAAACTATTTAGCATAGGTGGAACATAAACAAGAGGACACAGGTGGAAATTGAGTACAGTACCCAAATGTGCCACAGAGACATTAAATATAATTTTTTCAGTATCAAGGTACTTAACAAATGGGATGCATTGGGCAGCGATGTGGTGGAGGCAGACTCCATTCACAGGTTCAAACGTAGATATGATAGAGCCCAATAGGCACAGGAATCTGTACATTGTTGATTGACAGTAGCGAGGCAGGACCAAAGAGCCGAAGCTCATCCCCCTGCAAGCACAACTAGGAGAGTACAGTACATACATACATATACAGTACTTATATACACACTTAAGGCTTGAATCACATACATATACAGTACTTATATACACACTTAAGGCTTGAATCGACATCTTCCCAAGGAACTACTGACCTTTTCCAGGATACAACCTTACAGCAGTTGCCTAATTCCCAGGAACCTATTTACTGTGCACCGATTAGCTGAATGGTAACATGCTCGGTCATTTCTGTCCTGTTCAGGAATCGAGGTTGGGATAACTGTGTCAAGACCAAAATAAACTGTATGACAGAGATTCAAATCCACCAAAAAATGTAGCTTAATTATTTTGTGAACAAAATACCGTTTCCAGTACAGGTTGGGTTAAGTTTGGCTGTAAAAAAAATAAAGGTGGGGGGGGGGGCATGTTCAAATCATATTCTGTACTTTACAAGAATTTTGCACACCGCTTATTTACCAACTGTTAAAATTATGTAAATCAATAGGTTAGACTCGATTAGGTTATGCTGGGCTAGTTTGTGGCTAGGTTTGGTAGTTTTAATGAGTTATGATCAGTTTGCATGAAGGACAGTTCGACAATGCCAGTTTCCCACTTGTTAAAACTGTACATGTTGTTAGGCTAGGATATAGTACCCAAGATTAGGTTCGGATGGGTTGTGTTGGGTTTGAATGTATTAGCTAAGGTTAGGCTCAGTTATTTTAGGTAGATTTTGTTGGGTTTGGCAAGTTTGGTTGATTAGGTTAGGTAGATTTTTAAATTCAATGGTAAACAGTCTTGTTTACGAAGTGACTTCTCCGGTTTTAATACAATAAAAAATGCATTAGCGATGGGTATGATCAAATCGTACACAGGCGTTCAATTCACTTTCTGGTTGTTAATACAGTATATCATCAGATTAGGCTGGGTAGGACTTGGTTGATTGGGATTAAGTTTAGTCGATCTGATATGTCATTTTCGAGCCAACAAAGTGACCAGACTTCAGAGTATTATATTAAAACCAATCTAACCCACCGACACCCATTAGCAATGGCTAAATTACACTACAAGCTGCAGTTGCAATACTAATCATGAAACGAATAAACTTCATACTAATAAATGTCTAGAAACTAAGAAAGTACTCGAAAAACAATCTGTAGGGTGAATACCCCCGTGGACGAACTGACCCCCACACCAGGCTAGGCTATAATCTTCACCNTAATTAAGATAAATAGGAAAACCAGGGATATACTGACTCTTGTTTCAGATTCTTACTTTAAAATGCAAACGTTCGAATATCTTGTATCATCATCAGATCTAAAAGAAAATAGAAATCACAATCAAATAAGAGGCAAACAAAGAACTCATACTGAATATAACTGCCTATCAAAGAAAGGAAAATTATTAAAAAACAAAACACTTAAGCTTACTTAAAGTGATCAATACAAATAAAACTTATTAACTGTCACTTAGATAAAAGCTAATTCAAAAAACATTAAATTCAACAAAATTTTATAACTACTACAACAAACCATACTATTAAACTTACGTGAAGTGATCAACTGGAATGAGACTTGATAGCTACCACATAAATACTAAACACTATAACAAATATTCATATCATGACTACAAATCTACAAAAATGTATATAAAATACAAACAGAATAAGCGACAATTATAAAATACTACTCAAAATCGTATAAAAACTCAAATATTAAATAAAACTAAATAACAAAAAATGTATATGTATCCTAAATAAAAAGATTATAATAATGTACAATGTCAAGACCTGAAATAAGTAAGAAAAGGCAAAAACATGGTAGACTAAAACAAAATTATAATAAAATTAAACTACCAGAATGAACTATAAAGCAAATTACAGGGCCTACTGTGCACTACACAGTGTACAATTGAACAGCCGAAAGGTTGCTATTTAATAAAGGCCGCAGCTCCTTTATATATAAGGATTCCATTATTCTCAAATCTGACTGGCCATTTATACAAGTGTCCAAAATTTTAAAATCAGATTCCAGCAGAGAATGATTAAACTCATAACAATGGTTTCTAATCTCCGAAAATGCTGGTTTAGACAATGGTAATCCAGTCCTAAAAGAAACTCCCCGGTGCTCAAGTATCCTAATCTTAAAGTTCCGAATGGAACTCCCGATATATCCAGCATTACAGCTGGAACAATTATACATATATACGATATTAGAGCACAGGGGGGTAGGCACTTTATCTTTAAATTTAAAATAAGAGCCTATGGTATTAGTGTTGACAAAGATAAATCTAAAGTCTACTTGAGGATAACAATGCTGCAACATTTTCCTCAAACGACTCCTTACAGAAAAACTAATAGTGCCATAAAATGGTAATTTAATATATTTAATATCCCTTTCTACTGTAGCAATCCTACACGATGGGTGAAACTTCTTATTTAAGAAATTCCTTATAAAAGTATAAATCATATGTAAAGGATAACCATTGTTTGAAAAAAATTTCACAAGAAAATTAATTTCTTGATCAAAGTTATTCCAATTTGAACATAAAACAAAGGCCCTATTCAGTAAAGTATTAATTGCATTTTTCTTAAAGATATCAGGAACAAAAGAATTAAAATTTAAACCTAACCCAGTAAAAGTTGGTTTTCTAAAAACATTAGTGTTGAACCCATTAAGGTTGTTCACTTTGACATCAAGAAACGATAATGAATTATCCACTTCACGCTCCGCAGTGAAACGTATATTACTATGTTGTGCATTACGATACTCTCTAAATTTCTCAATATGACATTGGTCCCTAAATAACAAAAAAGTGTCATCTACATATCTCCTGTACAAGACTGGTTTAAAGGCCAAAGGACATTTATCAAGCCAATTTGTTTCATGAAATGTAGATGACACTTTTTGTTATTTAGGGACCATTGTCATATTGAGAAATTTAGAGAGTATCTTAATGCACAACATAGTAATATATCACGACATGTACGACATATATATATATATATATATATATATATATATATATATATATATATATATATTATATATATATATATATATATATATATATATTTATACATATATATTAAACCTTGAAAGAAACACACATTCAATATATTCAAACCAAAAACTATAAACCTATTAGTAGTAACATGCAATTACACCAATACTTATATTGCCATGTAATTCTCACCCATTATAATAGTACACTTTTTTTTTTTGAGATATATACAAGAGTTGTTACATTCTTGTACAGCCACTAGTACGCGAAGCGTTTCGGGCAGGTCCCCGGAATACGATCCCCGCCGTGAAGAATCGTTTTTTCATCCAAGTACACATTTACTGTTGCGTTAAACAGAGGCTACAGTTAAGGAATTGCGCCCAGTAAATCCTCCCCGGCCAGGATACGAACCCATGACATAGCGCTCGCGGAACGCCAGGCCTCTACACCACGGAGACTGTTTAATTAATCGTTCAATCTATACAAACAAAACCCATATAATGTACAGTCAACTGATATGTATAAATACAATCACAAATAACAGTATACAATCAACAGTATTTCTTAATCTCTCCCAAATTTTATCCGTTGATCTTTTGTTTTAATATATTAACTCTATTAACTCTTTAACTACGCAACGCCCCTGAAGGCTTCAGGTGCACAACGCACCTCCCGGTGTTTGTATTTTTCATGTCCAATTTAAAAGTGGCGCGCGGTGACGTGGGTATGGAATGGATGGCTGGGGTCTCCAGTGATCGTCCGCCATCTTGAAAAAAAACCCAGCATGCCCCGCGGCCGTGGGGAGTCCCAGTTTCCAAGCAGCAACCATGTCTGATGCATCGTCAACGAGCTCCCGTTCCACGGCGACCCGCGATCATGGAAAACAACTTACTGAGAAGGAAATTCGCGATATATTGTACGACGACGGTGTTGTGGATGATGACCTGGACTATGATCCAGAGAAAGATCTGACACGAGGTCTGATACCAGTGAGGGGGAGACAGAAGTTGATGTGGTGAGCGTGTACGGTACACGCACCTCGTCCGGCCTGTCTCGCCGCCCTGGGTCAATACCGTTATCATCACTCCCATCATGTATGTCCCCAGATGCTAGTTCATTATTCAGTGACAGTACATGTGACGAATCTTTCTCGGGGTTCAGCGACATTGGCTCTGATACGAGTAGTGTGGACGACCCCAGTACTAGCAGTGGGGGTGGTACCAGGCGGGGTTTTGCTGCCTCAGCAACACGTGCAGGCAGGCGGCGGCTTGTCTCCCAGCATGACGACAGAGGGCCCTCAACGTCAGGTGTTCGTGGTAAGCCTACAGTACGGAAATCTGCCTCAGCGTGAAGCATACACTCACGCAGCTCCAAAAGCAACAGCAGACGACGTAGCCGTTGTTTTGGTGCCCGTGGTGGTGTTGGCCGTGGTGTTGGCGCCAACACCAAAACCTCTAGTGTACTTGTGTGGGAGGATTGCGCCACATTTGTGCCCCAAATACCAACGTTTGATGATACCGACATTGGTGTTACCGCTTTATTTCCGTATACCGGTGATGATATGGCGGACATAGAATATTTCCAGGCATATTTCGACAATGTCTTCATGGACCGTCTTGTGACCGAGACAAACACATACGCCCACACCTTCATAGACGGCGGCATATTACCTGCCTCACGCGATGGAAGGATACGACAATCGACGAGATGTACGTGTTTCTCGCTCTATGTATGATGAAACACTCAGAGAAAGCTGTTGTCCAGGGCTATTGGAACAAAGACAGCTTTGTTTCATCGCCCATCTTCAACCGGTATATGTCGCGGGATAGGTTTCTGTTGATTCTGAGGTGCCTGCATTTCGAAAACAATGCACACGAGGACAGGCAGGACAGACTGTGGAAGGTATGCAAGGAATTCAGCAACCTGAGAGGGAAGTTCAGGGATTATTTTGTACCTGGACAGAATGTCGTTATCGACGAGTCGCTTGTATTGTTCAAGGGCAGACTGGCATTCAAGCAGTACATCCCTTCCAAACGGCATCGTTTTGGCCTCAAGTTTTTTGGGCTGTGCGATTGTGAGACTGGTATCGTTCTGGACATGTTCTTGTATTCCGGTACAGACGTCGACATACCACTCAAGATGAACACGGTTTCTCCGGCAGTATCGTAAAAACCCTGATGGAGACGTTGCTGAACAAGGGGCATATACTGTTCACTGACAACTATTACACCAGCCCCCTGTTGATCAGATACCTCCTCGCCCACAACACCGGCGTATGTGGCACTGTGAAGCTCATCAGGATGGAAATGCCAGTGTTCGGTATAGGTATAGGTGTGGGTGAGTGCCAGCTGCGTAAGTGTGACAATGTGCTGTCAGTGCGGTGGAAGGACAGACGCGAAGTGAATATGCTGACAACGATTCACACCGGTGCAATGTTGGGCACTGGCAAGGTCCATTTTCAGACACACAACCCCATGTACAAGCCGGACTGTGTCATAGACTATAACGTGAACATGCACCTCGTCGATAAGTGTGGGTGCTATGGAGTGCGATGCTTGGTGGTGTGGAGTGCATGCGCAGGTCAGTGAAGTGGACGAAAAAGTTCTTCTTTCTCCTCATGCATGTTGCAGTGCTCAACTGCTACAATACATACCTGGTGAAGTCCGGCAGGAAACCGTCTATACGTACCTTCAGTGCCAGCGTGGTGTCACAGCTGCTGGTAAAGTATGGCAAGGAGGGCTCCGTAGTGCCTCGCGGGGTGCAAGCAACAATGCCACACACAGCCCCAGACAGACTGCAGGGTAATGAGAACTTCGGGGTACACATGCTGGAGTATATGCCAGGCACAGCATCACTGGAGAAGGGTAAACGTGCATGCATAGTCTGCAGGAACACCACACGCAGACCACAAAAGCGTAGATGCATCAGCACCTGGTGCGTGGAGTGCAAGATACCACTCTGCCCTGTTGGCTGTTTCGCAGCATATCACACACTCACGGAGTACTGAGTGTGTGTATAGTGTGTGATACTGTACAGTGTGTACATATAATGTACATATAAATATATGTGCGTGATATATTAGAAATAAGTGCAGGATAAGTGAACCATTTTGTGATGCAGGTAACACAGTGTCTATGGACAGTACGGATGTTCTACTGCAATAATATGGTGTACGTGATCACCATATATCGGTTCGGCACGTAAAATGTAATACATTGTATTTGGAACTGTGCGCAAAAAATGTGCAAAAATATATTCGCTGTAACTCGCGCGCCCCGCCCCGAGCGCCCCACCGGCCCCGGGAGCATACTGCACTGGCGCACGGGGAATGATTACGTCACGCCCCACCTTTCGGACCCCATAGCTGCCAAAATAAGTACAATTTCGAAATTCCGTTGATAAACCCATATACAGGGAGGGGTTTTTGACACTTTCAGAACAAAAAAAGAATTTTTTCCAGAGGTTCCATTTCTTGTGCACTTGGGGGGGGGGGGGTGTAATATTTATTGGCCGTGCAGTTAAAGGGTATCACTCGGCCTATTAGGCAAATCGGGCCTTGCATAGTAGGCCAAGAATTGAGTACTGGCTACTAGGTACGACAATGTCTACATATATATATATATATATATATATATATATATATATATATATATATATATATATATATATATATATATATATATATATATATATATATATGAAAACGTTCATATGAAATATGAAATATGAACGTTACATTCATATGAAATATGAAAACTCACACCCCAGAAGTGACTCGAACCACCTGGGTTCGAGTAACTTCTGGGGTGTGAGTTTTCAGTTACATATAGTCCTGCGGATCATTCAGGCTTTTTCGCATTAGTGTTCCTCACGTGTGAACCAAAGAATGAGGTGATTTGATAAAATGCTATGCCCAAGATTACCATCAGAGTGCCAGCGGGCTAATGGGCTAAATAGCCTCGGCTACCATCAGTTTTTGTTTGGTCATGATGGTCAAGTGGATTAAGGCGTCCTGTACATACCAGTTGCGTTGATCCTGGCAGTATGGGTTCGAATCACTTCTGGGGTGTGAGTTTTCCGTTGTACATAGTCCTGGGGACTATTCAGGCTTGTTTGCATATATATATGTATATATATATATATATATATATATATATATATATATATATATATATATATATATATATATATATATATATATATATATATATATATATATATATATATATATATATATATATATATATATATATATATATATATATATATATATGACAATGTCAGACCACGGAGGAAAAATGAAACAGGAATTTCCTTAAGTACTTTCGTATATTAATACATCTTCAGATGGAGTCTGAAGATGTATTAATATTCGAAAGAACTTAAGGAAATTCCTGTTTCATTTTTCCTCTGTGGTCTGATATTGTCACATTTATAATCACGTGTTTATTTTCGTGATATACACACACACACACACACACACATATATATATATATATATATATATATATATATATATATATATATATATATATATATATATATATATATATATATATATATATATATAGGCAGCGCCACCTGGTTGTGCAACACTGAGGTCAATGTAGGTGTTAGCCAGGGTTGATACGCACGTGTAGTCCCATACCAACTGCTTGCCATTCTTCCAGGGGTTCACTGTGATACCATCCGGGCGACCAATAAGAGCATCAGAGTTACGGGGCGTTAGGTAACGAGGCTCTCTCTCGGCTGGGCATCCAGCTGTGGTGAGGCTCCTCTTGATGATGTCGTTAACTTCACTGTGCCTCGAGTGCCATCCTCCCGTGCTTTGGCAGAGTAGGCCATGGTGGCCGTACCTGTCAGCCACCACCTCGCCGCAAATACACCTATATCTGGTGTGGATTGGGGCAGCAAGGCGGAGGGCCACAGCAATTCGGAGGGCGTGTGGTGTGAGACGCGTGCCAGTTGCCGACATTGGGGTTGCTAACAGGAAATCCCCTGCATGAGGGGCTGCTACTGCTGTGAGGCGAGCAATGTCGCGCTGTGTTGATGCAGCACCCAGGCACTCTGCAGCAACTTTGTCTACAATGGGGCCATCCCAGCTGGATTGCCTGTGGGCTTTTGGGGATGGTGGTTGAGGTGATGGGCCTGCACGAGAGGCCCACTCTGTGGCACAGCGTGTAAAATTGGGATCATGTACACCTGCCAGCTGATGTAAGTGGGCAGGTAGAATTTCCTTCACAAGGTCGTCGGATGCTGATAAGGAGGACAGGAAGGCTGGAACAGCGATTTGCGTTGCTGTTCGAACTCCGAGGCCCCCAAGTCTTACGGGAAGAGAGGCTTGTTTCCACTGCAGGTCATCAAGAGAGAGGTTAAGGGCTTTTTCTAGCATTGATTTCAGTAACCGGTCATACTCACTTAGTTTTTGGCTACTGTAAGATGGTGAACACCTCAGAAAGTAGGTTAACCTGGGGAGGGCCAGACATCTGGTGATGAGGTAGAGTGCATCATGAGCATCAATATCCTCAATCCTCCCATCCATCCTCTTAAGGTCGGCGATTTTCTTATCAAGGACCTCATCGATGGCTTTCAACCCCAGGGGAGCTCCTAGGAGTGTGCTGTCTTCAGGTTTAGTTTTATGGATGTTTGGCAGAAGACCCTCTATTCTCTCTACGATGCCCTGGTTGGAACATATTATTTCACATTTAGAAGGGTTCAGGGTGAGGCCTAAAACTGCACCTTGCTCCTGGATTTTTCTGATGTCCTCCAGGAGGGAGTCTTGGGAACCAGCTAGGGTACCATCATCCAAGAACCAGATGTTAAGCTCGCTGGACAGGACCTCTGTGACTTGTTTGATGACTAAGCAGAAAAGGAGAGGAGCAAGGGGGTCACCCTGTTGGACGCCTTCCCGCGAGTCAATTTCATGTTCGCCAAAAAGTAGCTTAAGATCCATACTGTAGCATGAATGTACGAAAGGGTAGAGGGAAGGGAAATGACTATGAACCGCACGGAGTACAGCATCCCTCCGCACCAAATTGAAGGCATTTTTGAAATCTAGCTTGATAAGGGCCTTTTCGTCTGTGATATTGGCGATGAAGGCTCGAGCTGCATGGGCTGCCGCCTCACACCCTTGTGGAATGCCAAACCCAAGCTGTTTTGGCTTCACCCACAGGGAAGCAGCCAAATCCCGTAAGTATAGAGAACTTGATCACCACTACAATTTTGTCCCCATTGCTTCTGAGACACTCGGCGCCTGGGGTAAAAGTCCAGTACTGTACTAGCTTTTCCTCATTTTCAGCAGGTATAAGACTTGATTTTTACTGGATTTACTGGTGTTGCCAGTACGTAAGTAATTATCAAAAGACGGCACCAAACCGGGAAGGCTATGTAGCACCATCAAATGTGTGGAATAATCAGAGGGCGCTAAGTGTGTTGCCAGTAAGGACCTCGCTGGTGCTGTGGTTGAGGCTATTCATGTCTGTCCCATCTCCCAAATGCGGCTTCCTTACTTGGATTTCTAGCCTGTAAGTCACGCTGCAGTCCACAGCTGTTGCGGTGAGCATTGGTGGTGTTATGAATGCCAAAATATATGGTATTAAATGTAACCTATTCCCACAGCCTTCCTCTTACCATCTTAATAGGTGGGGAAACTACTCTTGACTTGCTGCATATTGGATGGACACGCACGCACGCGAGCGAGAGATATGATCACTACATACAAAATAGTAACAGTAATTGATAAAATCGATAGGGAAGATTTCCTGAGACCTGGAACTTTAAGAACAAGAGGTCAGATTTAAACTAGCTAAACACAGATGCCGAAGAAATATAAGAGAATTCACTTTCGCAAATAGTGGTAGACGGTTGGAACAAGTTAGGTGAGAAGGTGGTGGAGGCAAAGACCGTCAGTAGTTTCAAAGCGTTATATGACAGTGCTGGGGAGACGGGACACCGCGAGCGTAGCTCTCGTTCTGTAACTACACTTGGGTAATTACATAACTGTCACTTTATGGACCATCACCGTTCTTGGGTGTTGGGCTTCTTATTGGCCAAACTGCATTATCCCACTTGTAATACATTATTTTACATTATCCTTGTAGAATGTCTATTTTCAGGAGGATCGTATGTCTTGTTTTTCCAACCTCCCCCCCCCTTTTTTTTTTTTCATTTTTGTTGCTTTTCCCCTCTATTAAATATTTAGTAAATAATATACTGTACTGTACTTTTGACATCAATAACTCATTCCTTTTGCTCATTTATTAACATCTTGAATGATGTCTCACTTTTTGACAGTTGTGTGCCACACTAAAAATGGCAATTTAGCATTGAATTAGGTGGAAGGGTTTAAGAGGAAGTGGATGTTCGTAGGAAACAACTTTTGAATGTGTTATAAATGGTATATCATTTGAATGGTATACTGGTGTGGAGTGGTTGTGCTGGTTCTTTCTGATGGAACAGGGTAAAATATGAGATTGGACAAGTGGCAACTCGTTTATTTACAACTTTTATTCTAGTATGACACGCCTCCTTGCTAAATGGATGATGGTGAATTACATAATTTTTGCACTTTAAAGAAACGGAATTGGCCAAAAATCCCCCACTGAATTCTTTGGTTCCACACGTTGATCATCAGTTTATATTTATTAATGTCATTCCTTTCTGTTCATTGTGACATTTCCTCCTGATTTTAGCATATCAAAATGCCTAAAATTAACTGAAAGCCTTAGTGAATAATATGCATAAATCTTTCATTCCATTGCTGTATTTGGGTCCCATTTCCAAGTTACAAATCTCTTGCATAGAGCATCTGAAGAAACTGCTTTCAGTTGGTTGATCTTGAGTATGTGTGGAAGAGAAGGAAAGGGAATTATCAGGGGAAAGTGCTAAGCCATTACAACTATAGCACTTGGAAGGGGGGTCAGGATAAGGATTTGGGATGGGACGGGGAGGAAGGAATGAAGTAAATTATTATTACAAGGCACCAAGCTGGAACACTATGTAGCACCCTCTGTGTTGTGGAACATTCAAGAGGTGCTAAATATCACTCGGGATGCTGACAAAAACGGACAACGCGAGTGTTCTATGAGGACAAAGATTTATCAAGATTGGTGTCTAAGAGGGATACTAGGAAAGCAAAACAATCCTGAAAATTGGGGCATTCCACAAGGTGGTGGAGACTAAGTGGGACATTGCAGTCCAGACAAACGGGAGTAAGACAGCTGCGCAACACGTCCACGAGTTAGCAGGTATGACACACAACCTGACCAAATCAGTTTCATCCAATCTCTTATGGAAGGCCAAGGGGAAAGGTTGCTTTTTAAGAGCAAGCAGTTTACCTGCAATGCCAGTCCAATAACAATGCCAGTGATTGTGGATTGTAGAATGATTGGTTATAAATCCAAATAAGGAATCCCTCTGAAATGTTACAAGCACGAATGGCTTTTCTAACAGTGATGTCTGCAAGTTCATCCATGGTATTGTAACTAAATTTTGGCTGGGGACCCCGCGAACTGAGTTTTGTATCTGCAAGAGATACGAAGCAGCCAGGATTTGATTTTGGCCACAACAATATGCAAAGGGTTAAGACTCCAGAGCCATGAGGGCACTGCATGCAGCCTGTCCTTTAAACAAAGACCCAAAGTCCATTCCATGCACCCACCAATCCATGTTATTAATGAAAAACGGTTTACACACAACTCGCAACTGATGATGATCAAACATTTCCGGAACAAGTGTTTACTAAAGATTTTGTTCAAATCGCAATGCTGTAAATGCTTCACCCATGTACTACAAATACAAATAATCGCCAACAGAACCTAAACACCTAACCTAACCAGTGCCTAAATATGTACAATATGCTAATATAAAATGATAATTTATTTGTTAAAATTCCTGCTTTGAATGAACAGTCATGTTAAAATTGATGACTGTGTCTTTGGGGTCGATCGCTGGATGGAATGGACTTGGTCTGAGGACAGGTTGGCTGCGTTAGTCAACCACTTGACAAAGGAACATTGACAATTGAAAAGCAGCTGATGAAGAGCATACAAAACTTATATAAAGTTTTGCAGTGAAGATATTAGTCTATAGGAAAACAATGGAGCAGCAAACACCATTCACCCATATCTCGTGAACAGGGCAATGGCGTGCAAGGAGAATGTTCAGAAGATGCTTTTCGAAACGAAGGAGAGGAACAAGTCTTAATTACGTGAGGGTTGGCATTTTGCAAAATTTCACAAGTGTGGAGGGGGGGGGCGCCTTCTATGGGGCCAAGGTAAAGAACGCACGAGATGTTGCCAATGTGAACCACGAGAGAGAGACTTTTAAGAGCCACCCTTGTGGCAAAAGGGAATAGGTACCCCCATCACGACGATTAGCAGTGTCAAACCATAGGACATGTGGAAGTAAGGATGTAGCAGAGACCACCCTAAGTAGCAATGGAGTAATGATTATGTATACTGTAGAACATGGGCACCAGTTTCAAAATGCAAGCTTTGGGCATGAGTTATGTACCATAATGGTGCTGGTACCACCAAAGTGCCCAGACCAGTGAAGCTGCCCAATTGGACTGTATGGCTATACTGTATGGGCTGTATCCAAAGCCTGCTGAACCATATTTTTGTCTTATCTGGCCAAAATCCTATTTTTGGATCAATTTTATGCCACAATTTTGCCTATTTGGATAACTGGAGATTAGGTTGCATAAATTTTCACAGAGCACAGTATCCAACAAGATAAATTTTCATTTGAACTATTTTCTTTATTTAGCAGTGTGGGGGGAAAAATTCAATTCTTGTTGGATGGTACAAAACATTGCAAATAGTAATTTTGGACTACCTACTAAAAAGTCGTGCTTATCTGGTGAAATTTCACTTCCATAAAGTCCGGATAAGTCAGCTTATCCGGAACAGTACAGTACTGTCAACTAGTTTTTTAACTCCTGAAGAATGGTTGAGGCATCAACTCCAGAAGAAAATAGGTGGCAGCTATACAACCAACATTATATGTATTAATATGGAAAATAAAGTTTGACAAAAAAAAAAGATTTACCATTATTTATTCTTGATAGCCCATACAAATATATCACATTTATTGTAGTAAAGAACATCTTCCATACAAAAGTGTCCACACTTAAAAGACTAGAATGACTGATTGTATTTTACAATCTACACACTGGAGTATTTTTACTTGATAAAATAGCACGCAAAAATTTTGATTAGAATACACACAATACACAAGAAGAGATCACAACAAAGCAAAAGTGGAAATTTTCTCGGTCTCGACATACAAAATTTATATGATAATTGTACATCTGCTTTTCAAAGGTACAAAGATATCCACGTAGAGAAAGAAGTAACTGAAGCCATCATTGTAAATGCCTGAAGGAATCTTGTGTCAGTGCATGAATAGAATACACAAATTACTCCCATAATTTAGCCATTAATTATGAACTACCGAGAAATTTATTTACTAGGTCATCAAACCCCTTGCACAATACTGCCTCTACACATATTATATAAACATTCCAATAGGCACTCATTGCAGTAATCCTATGTAATTCCCTATCCCGAGATAAAACCCATGCCCCAAGTCTCCCACAATTCAGTGAAGTGGCAACTCATCCACAAAATAAGAGTAGCCCAGGGACCTTGCGTGGCAGCTGTAGACTCTGAATATGTCACCATTATTAGTGAATGGATAAAAAAAAGCATTAAAGGACAAACTGTCCACATCTACTAGGAATAGTGATAACAGGCTTCCTCAACTTCCGCCAAGGCCTCTGGGTTATAAATAGGCCAGAG
>WNGS01042707.1:31328491-31345898 GCA_020271785.1 Procambarus virginalis
TTGCGCTCTGGGACACCTGTCTTTTTAAGTCAGAAACGTAAACCTGGCTCCTCTCCTTCCTCCTCCCCGGCGGGTAAGAAGGCTTCACTTTCTTCCTCGTCCCTACTTCTGACTCTATTGTCCTTTCCCTCCCATTTCGGTGGTTGCGCCCCCTGTTCCTGCTATGGGGTTTCTTGGCCCCCGCTTTCCTCTCGGTTGCTGCCCTTGCTGAGGTGCGCTCCCCTCTTTCTACTCCCCCTCTTCCTGCTGCTGTCCTTGACTACTCCTCTCGTTGCCTCCTCTTCCTCCTCCTCCAGACCCCGCCCGTCTGCCTCTGGCCTGTTCTCTCGCTTCCTTCCCTCTGTCTTTGCTCAGTTTACCCATGCCCACTAATCCTGACTTTGCTGACCCTGATCATCTTTAACGTGCTATGTTGCTCTTTCGCCTTTGTTTCTTCCTTGTTCTCTGTTGTTGTATTTTCTCTTCTCGACGATGTCTATTCTTCAATGGAACGTTCGGGGTTATTACGCCAATTTCCTTGAACTCCAACTTCTGATTTCGCGATTTTCACCCCTTTGTGTCTGTCTCCAGGAGCCAATGCTTGGTGCTCGTCCTGGTCGCTTTCGTGGCTATTCCTTTCTCTCTTCCCCCCCCCCCCACCTGTTGCTGGGGTTCCTAACTCTTCTGCTCTATTGATTCACTCTGAAGTTCCTATTGTCCCCTTACTTTTTCCTTCGCCTCTCCATTGTTCTGCTGCTCGTATCTTTGTGGGGAAATGGTACACTGTTTGTTCCATTTATCTCCCCCCGAATGTCCCGCTTTCTCTTCCTGGTCTGAAACACTTACTGGACTCCTTGCCGGAGCCTGTGCTCTTGCTGGGTGATTTCAGTTGTCGTCATTCCCTTTGGGGTGGTGATCTGACGAACACCCGGGGTCGCCTTCTTGAGCCGTTTATCCTCTCTACCCTGTCTCTTCTGAATTCTGGTGAGCCCATGCATTTGGACTCTCAGACCCTTTCCTGTCTTGATCTTTCTCCTTGCTCGTCTTCTCTTTAGTTAGATTTCACGTGGCAGGTTCATGATGACCTCCATGGTAGTGACCATTTCCTCATCCTTGTTACCTTTTTCTCTTTTCGCCCTCCCCTCTCCTTCCCTAGGTGGCAGTTTGCGAAAGCAGACTAGAACCTCTTTACCCTCGGTGCTACTCTCTCTGACCTCTCCCTCGCTCTCTTCTTCTTTTTCGTGACACTGTCTTCGACGCTGCCCTCCGCTCTGCTCCTCGCTCTTCCTCTCGGGGTCCCTGGAAGTGCGTTCCCTGGTTGAATGCAGACTGTACTCGGGCTGTCCGCTGTAAGCGTGCAGCCTGGAAGAGACACCGCCGTCGGCAGACGGCCAATTCTTTTTTTTTCTTTCAGAAGGCGAGTGCGGTGGCCTGTAGGGCCATCCGTACGGCTAAACGTGAATGTTGGACATCTTATGTCTCCTCCATTATGTCCGAAACTCCTCTGCCACAGATCTGGAAGCGTATCTGCAAGATAGCGGGTAAGTTCGTTCCCGATGTTTCTCGGTCCTTCACCTCCGTGGTACTCTTGTGGCGGACCCGTTGCAGGTCGCTACCGAACTGGGTTCCCACTTTTCTTCTCTTAGCTCTGGTCTTCATCTTCCCCAATCTTTCCTTCTTCGTAAACCTGTCCTTGAGTCTCGTCCTTTAGATTTCTGCACTCGTCTTCGACTTTCCTATAACGATCCCTTCTCTCTCTCTGAAATTCGTTCTGCCCTGGCCCTCTGCGGTTCTACAGCGGCGGCCTCCGATGGTAATCATTATGAGATGCTTCACCATCTCCCTCCGTGCATGTCTCAGTATTTACCGAGTCTGTATAATCGGATCTGGGAGTCGTCGTCAGTCCCTGAGGACTGGCTCGATGTCGTTGTCCTCCCTGTTCACAAGCCAGGGTCTCTGGGAACATCCCCTAAGGACTTTCGCCCTATTGCCCTCACAAGTTGTCTGCAAACTCTTTGAACGTATGGTTAACGTTCGTCTGATGTGATTCCTGGAACACCATCACCTCTCCCCTTCTCAATTTGGTTTCCACAAGTGCCGCAGCACGACTGATGTCCTGGTGAACTTGGAGGTCTATATTCGTACTGCTTTTGCTGCGAAGACCTCCGTTCTTGCCGTCCTTTTTGACCTAGAAAAGGCTTACGACACCACTTGGCGATATCATATTCTATCCTAGCTTCATTCTTTTGGCCTTTGTGGTCATCTCCCTCTTTCTTCGCAGCTTCCTCTCTTGTCGTTCCTTTCGGGTGCGGCTTGGTACCGCTCTCTCTGCGTCTTTTCAGCAATATGATGGTGTGCCCCAGGGTAGTGTTCTGAGCACTACTCTTTTTTCTGGTTGCCCTCAATGTCTTCTTTCCTCTCTTCCTTCAGGCGTCTTCTCCGCTCTCTATGTCGATAACTTATCTTTTTCTGTCAGGTTGATGATTCGCCTCTCCTTCAACGCCGGCTTCAACTTGCGATTGATGCCGTGTCGTCTTGGGCCACCGATCATGGCTTCAAGTTCTCTACTACTAAGACTTGTGCCATGACTTTCACTCGAAAACGGGTTGTTCTTCGTCCCTCTGTCACTTTATGGTCATCCCCTTGAATACAGAGATTCCGCGAAGCTTTTGGGGTTATTCCTTGACACTCATTTGTCTTGGTCTCCTCATATCTCTTACCTCCGTGTTGAGTGCTCCAAGGCCCTTACCCTCCTTTGGGTATTGTACCATACTTCTTGGGGAGCGGATAGGCGCACTCTCCTTGCTTTACATTCCTCTCTCGTCCTGTCTAAGCTCGATTATGGTTGCCCTGCTTACTCGTCTGCTTCTCCTTCTACTCTTCGCCGTCTTGATGCTTTGCACCATACTGGGTTGCGCCTCAGTTCTGGTGCCTTTCGTTCGACTCCCGTCCTTAGCTTGTATGTTGACACTGGCTTCCTGTCTCTCCAGGACCGCCATGATCGCTACTGTCTTTGCTATCTTTCGTGGTCCTTGCAACATCCTTCCTCTCGCCTCTGTCGTGCTTTAACTTTTACCCCTCCTGCGGTTCCTGTTCCTCTTCACCACCTCCCTCTTTCTATCCGGTTATCTTGCTTACAGGATTCTCTTTCCGTTCGTATTTCTAATGTTTCTCCTCGTGTTCCTTCTTTGCCCCCGTGGAGAGTCCCCCTTCCGCAGTTTTGTACATCCTTGATCTGCATCACTAAAGCTTTTACCCCTCCACCGGTTCTAAAACGCCTTTTCCTTGAGCACTTTCTTCTCACTTCCGTTCCGTTTCTGTCTTCACCGAAGGGTCTAAGTCTGCAGACAGTGTTGGCTACTCGGTTTGTTTTTCCTGATCACACTTGTGTGTCGCTTACCTCCGGAGACTAGCATCTTCACAGCGGAGCTTTATGCTATTCTCTCTGCTCTTCGTCTCCTGCTTTCTCGTTGTCAGTCTTCCTTTGTAGTTGTTGTTGACTCTCGTAGTGCCCTAATGGCTCTCGGGTCCTTTAATCCGGGTTCATCCGGTAGTTGTCGAAATCCAGCATTGGCTGTTTCTTGTTCACAGTAAATTTAAGTCGGTTGAGTTTTGTTGGGTTCCCAGCCATATTGGTGTCTCTTTAAATGAGCGTGCGGATGCTGCCGCCAAGGAAGCTGTCCGCTCTTGTCCCATCTCTCGTAAAGGTATTCCATATTCCGACTTTTACCCGGTTATCCATTCCTCCATCCTTACCCGTTGGCAGGCTTCTTGGTCGTCTGTTACTGGTGACAAACTACGTACTCTTAAATGTTGTTTCCTCGTGGCCGTCCTCCTGCCACCATAACCGGCGATGGGAAACGACTCTGGTGTTTCCCATCGTATTGGCTATACTCGCTTAACCCATGGTCACTTGATGGCGCGCCGCCCTGATCCTTATTGTCCTAATTGCATTCTCCCTCTTACGATCGTGCATGTCCTTCTTGAATGTCCTGACTTCCAGGACAAGCGTGTCTTGCTTTCCGACCGCCCCTCTTGGTCACCTGTCCCTCAATAGAATTCTTGGCGACTCGTATACTTTTGATATCGTTCGCCTTGTGCGTTTTTGTTCTCGTATTGGCATCCTTGGTGATATTTAGCGCCCTCTGATTATTCAGCACATTTGATGGTACTACATAGCCTTCCCGGTTTGGTGCCTTTTTTTGATAATTACTTACTTATCTAAGTTGGAGGTCAGATACTTGAGGCTAGTCTCATTAAACTTCATAGAATTATTGGTGATTTTATGAAGAGTGTCAAGGGGGAAAGGTCAGATTAGTCCCACCCTGGAGGGAGCACAGTCCCAATGCCCCGTCCATTGCAAAGTTTGTGGATGTGAAATGTTCTACTCGGGTCTGCAGACCTTGCCATTAGTTCAAATAAGTGAATTCACATTCATAACACTTTCAGAAAATGTGTTCAAATGAGTTTTGCATTCTAAGCACAATGTTTTGGTTACAATGGTGGAGGAAGGGTGTGAGAGAGAACAGGGAGGGTTACAGCAGAAGGGCATGAGCAAGCAAGGAAAGAAGAGAGGGGGGGGGGGGGGTTGGCTGTGTGAGAGCAGGGAGAGGTGTAGAAAGAGGTGTGTGTGCTGGGAGGAAATGGGAAGGGTGTGGTGGGAGAAATATGGATGGCATGAAGATATTTAGTGATAAAAGCGGTATGTACTGGAGGAAAAAAATGCTTAGTGACCGGGGAGATGGAGGGGTTAATATGGGCACATAGTTTCCTATATGCCTAAACTGCACACATTCTATTATGATACAGATGAATGCTTTATCAAAGTTCATTATCATTTTAATTTACTGATGATAATTTTTTGTGAACTAAAGATTTGTATTTTGCTTATCATTTTTATCTGATGTGATAACTTAACTGTTAAAGTGATACGTGTTTTCAATTATGGTTGTACAGGGGGCTGTGAACAAATATTTGAGCAAGTCTCACTATAACTCCCTAGCCAAGCACTCCTGCCTTGCTCCTGACAACATCTTCATTGTTATTGAACACACAAAGACCAGACTCTCTGAGCTACGAGGATCGGGTGCTGTTGTTGTCAAAGAAACTCCACTTTCGGACAAGCCAGATTCACCAAAATATATAGCAGTCAAGGATAATGATAAATTTGGAGTAACAGGCAGCTGGCAGACAGAGAACTCTGAGGCTCCTGTAGCAATGGATGCAATGGTGTGTCCTATGCACACGCATTGTGGTACTCGGCAGTCTTTAGATGTTACTGGAGATTCAGAGGAAGAGATGATGGAAATAGTGGACGACTCTGATATTCAGCTATGTGCGTGTGCGCACGTGTAATGTGATTCCTTACGTAAAATTGCGCGTATTGAAGATGACAATTTTGTGTTGATACGGGTGTAATTTAAGGTGTCTTTTCGATGACCAAATTTTTGTAATGTATGCCATTTGTAATACAGTATAAGAATGTGGTTCCTAATGGCAGCTTGTTAATGGAAAGCACACTTTCTCCTACATAACTGCTGGCATTGTACTTAAAGAAAAAACTGTTTCATACCCTGAAAGACCTTTCAAGGTATACCTTTAGTTTTTTAATCTAACTTGTTATATCAAAGTGATAGACAATCTTCTACATGCCAAATAGATCATGTCAACTAAACCAGTGAAATGTGTTACTGGGACTTGAATTTTCTCCAGCTTTTCTACTCAACATAAAGCGATTCTGCAAGATGAATAGCTTGTAAATCACTGTACTGTATATTGATTTTGTTTAAATTACCAAGATGACAAAGTATTTATGATGGCCAGAATAACATTATAATTTGATTCTTGTCATTAACGTATAAAATGCAAGTTTTAAATTTTTATTCTGGTTGCTGAATTGAAGTTTAGCCTGTTCTTTCATGTAGGTCAATACAGTATTGTAGCTCTATTAAATCTGTTTCTTCATGAAAGTGTTTATAGTGCCAGAACATTTTCTTTTGGGGTCTCTTGTTGTTGTTCTTGTTATTATTAATGTAAATTTTGACAATATAGCATATTCATATACATTTCCTGTGTAAGACTTTTTTGTTTTGTTGTCTTGGGCACTTCTAGCAAATGCTCCATGATAATGGTAATTAACATTCGTTGATCACAAAAGTATATCAAAGATTCATCACTTCACGATTTTGTTGATATACTTTATTTATAACCGAGGTGTTACAATTGCATTTATTTTGTTTTTTAGATGTCAATATCTACACTGTAGGTAGAACATAAATATTCTTAATAACATAGGTTGACTAAACCTATTTCATGAGTTCAGGCTTTTGAACCAATTGAGGTTTGAAAAACCTAGAACAGTAGTACAGTATATTTTAAGTCGTATAAGCAATTCAGAACTTGGCATTGATTGTAAATTTCTTTAAAAACTTGCATTAGGTACTTATGATTCTCTGTAAACATTGTTAAAGTACTATAAGCATTTGTATGTAATGTTAGGCTTTGTTCTTGTCTATAGTTTTAATACCATTATTGTTTTATTTATGACTTGTTCTTCGTGAATAGCAAGCAGATGTGCGATAAGGTAGATGTTTACCACTTTTGCTCCTCTTTTTCTTTAATTAATTCTTCCAACTCTTGCAATTTGCTGTCTCTTATCTTTGCTCTTCAGTTTCCTCCTTTTAAATTTCTTTATGTATTTGGTGGATAAATGTTTTATTTCCACTATATTATTTGCTTCCAAATGTTTTGTTAAATTTTTCCTTCTTGCAAGATAATTTTTGTACTGTATTAGCTTTCAGACATTACAATCCCTCTGCTGTTTGTTTATAAGACATTTTTCCTTGTGTGATTGTTGTTAATTTAAGTGTTTAATGGGTTGAGTGGATAGTTGATACTTTGGAACAAAATTGTTAGATAATTTTAGCTTTGATTATTAAACAGTTTTCACAGTAACTGCTGCATATTGTGAAATTAATATTTTGATGCTAATATCAAGGCGTGTGTGCGGGTGTTCTCCTGCTCTTGTCTCGGCATCCTGAATAATCTCTAGAAACTCTTAAGGAGTCTGTAACATTGCTAAATAGCACGTTCTTTTGATAATTTTGTGGGTGCATCTTCTCTCCCTATAAGAAAGTAGTCATTCACTTGTATGTACTGTACTAACAATGTTGCCAGGGAAATTTGGGGTTATAAAGACGGGGGGGGGTGCTGATTAGGGTGTAAATAGGAAATATACTGTATTTACATTTTGTGTGTTACATGTTTAGAATATTTGCTGTGATATTTCCACTCATGTTCTGTGATACTTTTCGTATTGGAAAATTATATTACTCTGATATACGGTAATGCAAATTCCAAATGAATAATGCATAAGCTCTCAAAAGCTAAATTTTATTTTCTACAGTTGTTTCATTCTACCATTCACCTTGTGGGGAAAATTATGTGCATATGATCTAAGTGGAAGTTAGTGGTTTGAAACTGCACGAGTACTTAGTATGGCAAGTTTGTATCATAAAAAATGCATAGTAAATAAAAAAAAATTATACCCTGTACTTTTCAGGCTAGAAACAAACAAAGTGCAAAATGTGTATTGAAGCATATCTTGCATCTTCCATAAATTCAAACCTCAGCAGTTGGAGTCTTGCCTTAACTTTCATCATTGCTACCTAAATGATACTGACATAGAATATCCCATTACCTAGTTGTACTCACGATGTCCTCCTATCACTGGAGGATGCATTGTGCATATATGCGCACTACATCCATCCAAATCCAGACCACCTCACAACAGATTCTTCTAAACAACAAACAAAATTTACCAGATATCCGTGTTTGATATCTGGGTATCTGATCTTGAATATCTGATATCCAGATATCGGATACAATATGGATATCTGAGCTTGAGTGCTTCCAACTCCATTTTATTGTTACTGTCAGGCTAGCCATTTACAGGATTTTCTGTCCACATTAGTATAGTTATCTTTGGTGAAGGCTTATGATGGCTTATACCCCCTCCTAGGTCATGAAATGCCTCGGCCTTGAATGTTTTCACTGTCACTCGGGCTCTGCCATCCCCAGAGATGAGCACTTAAAGCTCTGCTATATATAATTCCGACCAATCTGTCATATTCTGAGCAACATTCATTCTTTTATGGTTGGCTCTTGAAAGTGCTCTAATAGTCCTGGTGTCTTTTAACCTTTCTGTCCTGTAACGGTTGAAATCCAGTACTGTACTAGCTTTTCCTCATTTTCAGCAGGTATAAGACTTGATTTTTACTGGATTTACTGGTGTTGCCAGTACGTAAGTAATTATCAAAAGACGGCACCAAACCGGGAAGGCTATGTAGCACCATCAAATGTGCGGAATAATCAGAGGGCGCTAAGTGTGTTGCCAGTAAGGACCTCGCTGGTGCTGTGGTTGAGGCTATTCATGTCTGTCCCATCTCCCAAATGCGGCTTCCTTACTTGGATTTCTAGCCTGTAGTTACGCTGCAGTCCACAGCTGTTGCGGTGAGCATTGGTGGTGTATGAATGCCAAAATATATGGTATTAAATGTAACCTATTCCACAGCCTTCCTCTTACCATCTTAATAGGTGGGGAAACTACTCTTGACTTGCTGCATATTGGACGGACACGCACGCACGCGAGCGCGAGATATGATCACTACATACAAAATAGTAACAGTAATTGATAAAATCGATAGGGAAGATCTGAGGACCTGGAACTTTAAGAACAAGAGGTCAGATTTAAACTAGCTAAACACAGATGCCGAAGANCTTCCCAGTTTCCTCTAATCACTGTACCATGCAGGATGTAATGACCTACCTGCTGGAGGTGGAGCAACGTTACCTGATGACGCGTAGCTACTTGCCCAGTCATCCCTCGGTCAACAAAAACACCAGAGCTATCCTTGTCGATTGGCTTATCCAGGTTCAGGTAAGGAATGTTCCAAGTATAGGGAGTCTTGTATGTAAAGGGTCCCTTCCGGGTAGAGGGGGGTGGGGAGTGTCCCTTCCGCCTTGAGTGGAGGGATCATCTGAACAACATTCAGGTCTATATTATGATGGACGGGTTAATAGGGTATACCCCTATATGTGAATAGTTTTTCAAAATCTAGTTTTATTAACCCCGTAATAAAAAAAAACTTGTATACAAATACAGTAATTAAAAGTTCATTATTTTACCTATTCAGGTGTGATATATTTATTGATAACTTAAATTTTCTCACCAGTACAAGGGATGGAGTGGATATACTCATAAAAATTATTTTATTTTGGCGCTTACAATACGAGCGACACAGCAGTAGGTCCCTTGATCAGTTAGCACAGATCCCCGGGCAACAAGATGCACCTTTCCCCTCCCAAGTTAGCGAAAATGGTCCAACAGCTAGAAGCACAAATTGACTGAAATACACGAACACTGTTGGCCTCCTGGCAGAGCTACCTGGAGTTGTCGCAGGAGACGCTGTACCAGAGCGTGGCGTTGGTGGACCGCATCCTGCAGGTGCGCTCCGTCCCCGTCCACAGGGTCCAGCTCCTCGCCATCACCGCCCTCCTCATAGTCACCAAGCTGGAGGAGAAGCACCCAGTAGAGGTGAGTGCGGGGAAGGGGGGGGGGGACAAAGTTGGATATAAGAGGCTCTTCACCAGCCGTGCCACTGGTGGGGTAAAGGTCATGCCGGGGACTCCTCAACCACCCGCCATCGGGCACAGAACATTGTCAAATATTTCACTGTCAATTAATCCATGTAATTTACATTGTCATGATTTGAATTGGCACTTAATTTCCACCGTCAACTAAATGCCTTATTTATTTATAAGTGGCAAATATTCCATTGTAATTGTTTCTGCATTACCAATTATTTGCTAGGAAGTTACACATGTAAGAGTTGGATTGGTATATTTATTCTATCGTTATTTTTACCAATTACTTGCTATTCACGCGTGTACAGTTATAGCTGACATATTTAATGTCTGTCATTGTACAATTAGTATTCACTAATACTAATTTACTTAATTTCTGAGTAATCACCTTGACCGAGAAACAAGATACGAGGCTACACAAAAAGCATAAAACAAGATTTGTTGAATCCATACAAAGATACAACGCTGATAATTTAACTATAAATACTGTTGCTAATGTAGTTCATATTTCATTGTGGTAAACTCTCGCAGATAACTTTTATAATCGTATCAATCTAAAATAATGAATGGATTTTGCTTTTAATGTCCATAGTTCGTCTGGGCTGATGAAGTATCCGGAACAAAACCCAGGGACTAGGGAAGGTTACAAAGTAATAACTTTACTAGATGAACTTGTGGAAGGATTTTTTATGTACAATATCAGTGACCCTGCAGGATAGGCTGCCTAGCACAACACGCAATACAATATTGTTACGTAAGATTAGATTGTTGCCGCGGGAGTCGCCTAGTTTATTGTTCACACAATACTAATCCTGCGAGGTGTATTTGTGCCCCCCCATACCCACCCTGTGAGTGGTAGTGGAAAAGGTTAGAGGCACATAATGGGCTCTGGACTGAAGGTCAAAATTCATTTAACTAAATTAGTCGAGATAAACCTGTTCCACAGAAGTTGTAGCAAAAGTCGAATTAGAGCTTTGGCATCGTCTGTCAGTACTAATATCGTTACTTGCCCCCATACACGTGTTTTGTTTGACACATTTCAGTTGTGGTTTCTTGCGAGGTTCTCAGGCACTGGGTACACGTGACGTGATGCTGTGTTGATGAGAGCCAGCGTACCATAGTTGCTTTCTGAAAGCTAGTGTTGGATCGATCCGCCTATTGCCGCCTGCATGGAGCTCAGGCTTTGAGCAAATGACTCCTCTCTGCTGACAAATATTTACCGTTCTCCGTTTATATATGATGGCATTGTATATACTTATCATTGACCCAAGTTCTCTATTAGTATATGGTTTCATGTTGAGGTAGGAATTACTTAATGCTTACAAGAGGGGAGAGGAACATTGGAACAGTGCGCAAGGTGCACCCTTAAAAGGAACATTATGGTTCCTTTCCATTTTGATTGGAGGAGAGGCATAAACGAGATGGGCAATAATAATGATAGAACTCTCGCAAGATTCTACCTCCCCCACTCATCACCTCTCTCCTGCTTCCTCAAATCTCCCATATTCTTTCCCTCTCCCCCCACTCGATCCCCTTATTCTTTCCGTCTCACCCCATTCTTTCCCGCTTCTTTACTTGTTACTCTCCCCCTTATTCTCTTGGAACGGTCTATTCCTCATAGGCAGGGCTCTGTTCCAGTGAAAGTGGAGAGACAAGCCTGGCTTCCGGAAGCCCTTTAGGCTGAAGGATACGACCTAAGTGTGTGTGCTAATGCACACACTATTATCCGCCGGATAATTCCATAGGATGGACACTGTGATAGTCTTGGGCCACGGAAGCTTTCCCTTCCTATTTGGCTCTAACTCTTGGCGTAAAAATTATGGACCTTACTCAAATATTAATTTATATTTAGGGCAAGCTAATAACCCCATTGCTACCGTGGCAAAGAAATTATTGATCATTAAATCTACCACCGTCTTGCCCTTGACCGACGGGTCGGCGAACCAGACCTCGATGTTGCTGCAACTTACCCTCGACTCCTACACGCACGAAGAACTGTTGTCCTTGGAGCGTCACGTGTTGGTGGTCCTCGGCTTCCAGTTAACCTACGCCGACCCCTCGGTCTTCCTTAACTACTTTCTCTATCTCACCTGCAACTCCAACGACCAAATGGTGAGTCGCAAGACCTGCCAATTAAGTGTTTTGTTTATGCATTTTTTGTAGTTATTGTAATTTTTAATCTCGCGAGATGGAGCGAGTGTGTTGTTGATCAGGTAGACAGTTATATCTACTATCCATTATGTCCTCTTTTTTTTTTACTGCTCGACCTAAACATCCACTCTATTCTATAGTAGCTTGTGTATTGAGGAAACACCCTCGTCTAGATTTCTAGAGGCTGCTCTTGGTTTGATTTTGGACCAACACTGGTGTTAAGCCCAACAGTGTTGGGCTTAACACCAATCAACCATATACTGTCCGGTCCTTCACTTTTTTCAGCTCCTGCCTTACTCCGTACTGTCCTTATGACCTCTTTATTGTTTTTCTTTTCACTACATCATTACTTAACACGCCTGGATTGAACTCTCATAACCATTTGTCTGGCCAAACTTACGACCTGGTTAATCTGCTCACAATGAAATCTAATTCAGTTTGTATCCTTTTCATCTGTTTTAAAGTCGGTAAACATTGTCGTGTGGAGACCTTACCTCCATAGGAAGATTATTCACGTGAATGAGGAACAGTTACAAGGACAGAGCCGTGAGTGTTCCTACTTCTCTCACTTTGACACCGTTTCAGGTGAATTAACTTACCAAGTCCAGCCTGCTGGTCCGTTTATGGGGAACAGTATTGGTGTTTCTCGTTGTCAAAGATGATTAAATTTATTCGTCTTCCGCTCGCAATAAAACTGTACATTGTTGGACATTCTCCTCTAAACCCATGAAGTCCGTTTTCTATATTTAGATGTATCTTCAAAACCCATATGATGTCTGTATGCCATTTCCAGATGTCGCTTTCTAAACCTATGATGTCTGTTATGCTTGCCATCTCCAGATATTCCATAATCTTTCAGACTACCTCCTCTACTTTTTCAAGTAATGGCTTCCAAATTTTGGGGACAGGAATCCTATTAGGCTTATCAAGGTTCCAGTAGGTAAACTCCTGGGGCCAGATTCACCAAAGCACTTACGAACCTGTACATCTTTTCTCAGTCTTTGGAAGCTTTGTTTACAATTATTAAAAAGTTAATGAGCTCCGAAGCACCAGGAGGATGTTTATAATAATAACAACAGTTGAATGGGACGTTTTCATGCTTGTAAACTGTTTAATAAATGTAACGAAAGCCGTCAAAGATTGAGGAAAGATGTACTCGTTCGTAAGTGCTTTCGTGAATCTGGCCCCTGACCCTCCACAGGATACAAACCATAACAGTAAACTAACTCAAAGAGGGGAGGTGTTTTATTCCTGCTGGACGAACACAAACGCATACACATACATACATACATACATCAGATGTAAGAAAAGTTCGCAAAGTCTTGTCCTACCCGGCAATCGACCCAGGTCTAATCGGCCGAGTGTGGAATGCGATGCATATTATAATGCATATCAGTGACCAGAGGTTTCAGGATTAAAGCCTTCTGGCCATGTGCTAGATGGGGAAAATATTAGGGGTATTACTATTCACACTTCCTACTGGGTACAGGTATCTCGAGCATGTTCTTGCAGGTCCCCATAACCAGTTACTGACCTAATCAAATATGGTAAGCCTAAAAGAACATCTTGATCGCGTAAATTAGTGGTGGTGGAGACATTGTTGCTGCAGATGGCTGCAATTATGATTGTTATAATTCCTGTTATTCATAATTATGATAGAGGAGCGTGTCTCGAGACAGGTGGTTTGGTGCAGTGGGTTCCTGGTGGATGTGGTGATAGTGGAGGAGTGGCCGCTGGAGTCCCGCCCCTCTCTCCTGGCGGCTGGCGCGCTCTACGGCGCCCTGCGCGTTCTGCGCGGGGCGCTGGCTGTTACGCCGCTCTGCGCATTTATGCCCACGTTCTTCGGGTTGGTTTAATGTCACGGTTTTAAAGTATACAAAGATTTTTTTTTTTTTGGCATCAGTTGAGTGAAAGTATTATAGTAATAATTGTCTATATTTTTGCAGTGAATGGTAGTATTAAATATAGCTGCTTTTTGTACATCTTTTTCTATAGTTCCTCTTTAATTTGCATTTTTAGTTTCTCAAAAAGCGTTTGCGAAGGTGATAATTTTCTTATATTACTGATTTTTGTGTTAACTGTTTATCAACACAATAAAAATCTTTGCAATTTTTTTTTTACATTTTTATTTAACTGGGAATGACGCAAATGTTGAATGGATGAGCACAGATTCACAGGGCCTATAATTATATATCTCACCATAGTGAATCGCCCACGACACACAAACACCAAAACACTGAAGGATAAACGGATATCATTCAGGCATGTGGTATACATGTAAATGTATACCACATTTACAGTATGAAGATATACTGTTTCTCGGTGTATATATACACCGTTTATTTTTTTTTAGTTCAATTATGTACCATTTGTTAGTGTCTCTGAATTCAAGTATATTTTCGCACTCAATCACGTATAGTGACAGAGCTTACTTAGTCTCAGACAATGTGTGGGCTAAAGTATACAGCCGCTGGTTTTCTCAATAAGCACAATTGTGGCGACCATTAATAACCCCTCCGGTCGCCGATAGGCCTTTAGGCTCAACACAAGACCAAATGTGTTGCTGTACTTGAATAATTGTCTTGCTTCTTAGTGCTTAAAGATTAACAGAAAAGTTTGCCACCAGTTCACGAAAGTCGGATTTTAGCGTTTAATTTTCTATATTTGTTTATATATTTCACCAGAGATGAAGATTTGGCAAGTTTATTCGCAAGACGATTAATTTCCTTCAGACTATAGGTAATTGTATACTTTATATTCGCAGTTATATACTGCGAGAGGTATTTTTCATTTAAGGCCTTGCTGCAGCATTGTCCAAATGAAGACTTTGCAGCATGACATTGTCTTCCCCAATACAAAAACCATATTACCACGCCACTGCAACAAACTTACACAATTACTAAAAATAACTACCAAACCTTTATCTTCACTAATGATACATCTACCTCCACTGCCCCTGGGCCCGCCACCACGGTCGCTGGATGGAACAGATTGGACGAGGTCGACGTCGCAGCACAGAGCGTGCGTATGCTTGAGGCTCTGGCCAATCGAAGCCACTCCCGCTTGCAGGTGAGATTAAATTGTTGCTTCTTGTACCAATGCCATAGAAGCTGACCTCCATCCTTACGAGAATGCATGCATTTGTATGTTCGTGTAAATGTGCTTGCAGGGTCAAGCATTGATTGAAAGTTCTTTCAATCATCATATTTTAATGAATAGACTTTAATTTTGTTTGTTACCTGAACTTAAAGTTCGTTGACAAGGAAGTGGACGGAACTATGTTTTGTCATCCACCTGACTCGTTTATTTCTTGTTTCCCATCTATAACGCCTTGTTCTGCTGTCCCTAGCTTTTGAACATGGCGTCTGTCTATTTTGTTTGTTCCTTTAGAATCTGGTTGACTGATGTTCATCTTTCCCTTTGTTATATAATGGCAACACAGAATCCATTTTCTAGCAGCCTGGAAGTTCTCCCTTCTCCAGTGAGGAGCTAAATGCTCTAACAAAAGGTCAGCAAGTACTTCTACTGCCCTACTTAATAACCAGAGAAATGTCATAAAGGCTGTGGCCTTTGACATCGTTCCTATAACAATTTATTTTTTCTAGTGTTGCTTCCATTCTGGCGAGCCATTCTTGTTGGAGGAGTGTTCTCTTACGGGTCTTGACTGTAGTAGCAGATATGGTTCCAGTTTAAACTTCCTGAAAGCTATAAAGTACTTCATTAAAGTTCTTTCATTAAATGTCCTCACTCTTTCGTGTAGCTTCATAAACTCGTCTTTCAGACATCTTCCTCCTCGTATGACCGTGGATCACTTTAAGCTGGGCCTTGGCTTGGAATGCTATGTCATTTCGCACTGTTTCTTCACCACTCCTAATTACTAAGTACTGTACTAGTTTCCCCTTCAATAATGTGTATAGATTACCTTTGGTCTTGTTCTCTCTCTCTTCCATACTTCTTCACTTCTCATATCCTTCAGTCACTGCCTGTCAACTCATTAGCAAATTAATGCTCCTCTTAGTTCTTATATTTTTTAGGGGTGGCATGATCTTCATTCAACCTATTCACTATGTAGTCGAACAACATATCTTGAGTAATAAATTTCCTTTAGTTCACTTTCTTATGCAATTTTCGAAGTAGTTCAGAGCTGTCGGCATTACCCTTTACTGAGTCTACGGTATGCTAGTATCCCCTCGCTGCCAACCATTGGCTGGTGTTCTCAATACAAATCGATGTCCATCTTTGACAGATGATTCCCATGACCTCTTTCCTTCACATTTTACATCAAGAAGTTTCTTTTTACTACTTTAGTTACTATACTCTCTCCTCTCGCCTGACAGGACCCGAGTGGCCTGACAGCCGAGTGGACAGCGCTTCAGATTCGTAGGCCTGAGGTTCAGAGTTCGATCCTCGATGAAGGTGGAAACAAATGGGCAGAGTTTTTCACTCTGATGCTCCTGTTACTTAGCAGTAAATAGGTACCCGAGAGTTAGACAGCTGTTACGGACTGCTTCCTGAGGGTGTGTAACAAAATGGAGGCATGGTCGAGGACAGGGCCGCGGGGACGCTAAACCCGAAAAACACATTAAAGTTTGTCAATTTCATCACAAATTAAGTTCTCCATTACGAGCAACTTGACTGTATGTGGCCTGAATCTGCCACTCCTTGGAGAATATTTTTTTGCATGCACTGTTAGTTTCTGTAGTCTTGGCTTGGTCAAGTGTGAGTGAGAGATCATGGTGACAGCATGATACATGGAGACTCTCAAATGGGTGTTCGACTTTACAGAGATGCTAGCCATTCAAAAGGCTTTGGAACATGCTCTTGCTGAACACTGATACCATGTTATACATGCATACAGATGAACTGTCATTGAAACCTTGCAACAAGAACACATACGTGATAACATCCGTCTGATCACAAATATCATATCATTAATGCAAACTCAAACATAAAGGCTGTTGGGTACTTGTCAACTGGGTGCCAAGTCATGTGGGAATAATAGGAAATGACATTGCAGACGAAGCTGCAAAACTTGCAACAAGGGAAGAAATGTAGACATTTACATACCACAGAGTCTATCATATATTAAGAAAGTAATTAGAAACGGAGTAATGCAAAAGATATACAGTGACCACAACACAGCAGTTGCAATATCAGGATCTGCAGGTTCATACAAGAATTCGACCAACTACTAACCACTTAGTTTGATGAAAGGGAGCAGTAGAACAGAAGTACACTTACACTGCGTCAGGCTTGGATACCCATGTGCATGGGAAATAGACTTACAGGTTCCAGAAGATGAGAGGAAATGTCAGGACTGTGGAGAAATGCCTGACAGACCACTGGAACACTATCTAACGCAGTGCAGAGTTACAAAGTCATTAAGATTTCAGCGTAGATTCAACCGAGCAGTTGTTGTTAAACACATGGGCAAAATCTTACTGAAGCGACCATACAAGTCATAAATACTCATACTCCGCCCAAGTAAAACAAACAAGCAACACTTGGTGGGCAAACCAGAGGCTCATGGCTCGTCCAAATTACCTACAAAAAATCATGTTTACATGGCACTCTTTGTTGATAAAAATCTTTTCGGGGCCTATGATTGAATGCATTTTAGAAGTGCAATACA
>WNGS01042707.1:31345923-31361810 GCA_020271785.1 Procambarus virginalis
GTACTGAGTATCTTGTCAAAGGCTGGAGACCAGATGCTGGGGATGGGGGAGGAGAAGGGAGCCCCCTAGCCTCACCCTCACCCAACTTTGCATGGCGAATGGGCTGGGGTACAGGATGGACAATAGCTGGCTGGTGTCGGACCTGTTGATCCTATTAAGAAGGGGTCGGCCCACCCAAAGACCCCTTTGCCCACATAATTGTTATGAAGTCTGAAGTGAAATCATGGATGTATTTTCTGCAAGTCTTCCTCTTCTGTTTACCCATACATTTTCATAATTTTACTTGTAAATGTAGATGACCCAGGACCCCTCCGTAGTCTATACCTATAATGTCTGTCTATCCAAGTTGGCTTCCGTTATTCCCATCTGGCCTGTTGGCGCCATGAGGGAGCTTGGTGAACGGCTGCCGGAGTGTGATGCTCTGGGTCAGTCCTCTGTCCTCTTGGCCTATACGCTCCTGCTGCTGTCTTCTCTAATTGTGCCGATCGCTTTTCCTTTTCCTTATGTTTCTTTTTCTCCCCCTCTTCTCGTTATCTGCTTGTCGTTTCCTGCCGACCTTTGCTTGTTTTGGTTATTCCTTTGTACTTCTCTATTTGACGCCCGGGTTGCTTGAGGGTGCTCTTGCACCCGTAGAACTGTAGTACCCAACGTCTCGAGCGAGGGGAACCTTATATTTGTCACTCCCCCTTTCGTCTCTGAACCCAATCTCGACGGACTGACGGTTCTTAAGGTGGCATTTGTGGGTGGCATATACTCACGACGCCCCCCCTAGGGGGCCCTCGTCATGATCGGCTGATAGCTTCCTGTTGGGTGTCCTGCCTCTAATTGGCTCCATGGTGGGTATGGGGGCACATTCGTGGATGAATTTTTCTCTTCGTCTGTTGTCGAGAATGTTTCTGTTGTACCCTCTCAGGCTCGTGGGGTGGGCGACCAAGCCCCCGAGTCGCCTGTATGGAAGGCCGGGCTCTGTAGCCCCCGCTTGCGTGGGCCCCGACCTGCTCCTCGCTTTGACTATCCTGACTTCTTCCCCCAGCTCCCCTCCCTCCCTCTGTGGTTGGGTCGAGCCTCAAGCCCCAGTGGGACCACTTCGGCCCCTGGTGCGGCTAAGTCGTCTCGTTGTGACTACTGCTGACCTTTATACCCTTCTCTCTCTGGGGGATTCTCAACGCTGTCCGCGCAATGGCCGCACTCGGTCCGATTCCTTCCCGATACTGATCGCGTATGCAGGCCTTGTTTGGTCCGGTTTCATGGGCCACAATACTTTGTTCTTCCCCCTCTTGATTCTGCACCTCCTGATGGATCTCCCTCCGTCGGCACTCTTGTTGAATTTCGTGGATGCCTCTATGTACCTTCAAACCCCACTCGGTCTGGTACAGCCGTAGTCTGCTGCTAGTCTCAGGATGCAGCTTCCCTCTTGGCTGCTTGACTTGCCTTGGCGAGATCCTCTGTTAGGTCTAAAGAACGCTGGTTGATGCCAGTGTTGGCACTATCTCCTTCACTCGCGCCCCATTGTTGCTACCGGTGTTCGGAATTGCAGGACTGCCATGATGATATTCGGCATATCCTTGAGCCCAGAGCCATTCTGTCCTCCAGGTAACTCGTTCCCCTCGTCCCCCTCGTGGTCGTTCGCCGTCAACCCCCTTTGGGTTGTGAAGATTACCTTGATGGTAGGACCTTCCATCCTCATGTCATTCGTGCTGGCTGCCAGGTGCTCGTGTCCAGAAGTACAGTTCCTTCTCCTAGGCTTTGTAACAAGTGCTGGAGGTTTGGGCATGGTGCCCTCCGTTGCTCTGGGACTGTCTCAGTCTCTGTCCTTTGTGTGGGGGCGAAGATCACTCTTAAGACAGAGTGTCACTTCTCCCCAGGCTCGTTGCACTCAACTGCGGTGAGGCCCACCTACCTTCTCCCGTGCTCTGTCATAATTACAAAGCTTGAGGCAGCCGTCCTCACTTGAAGCACCGGAGCGTTATCTTTTCCTGAGGCGAGGTGCCAGATTCGCCGGCTCCCGCCTTATGTTAACGCCTCTTATGCTCGCGTGTTGCGCTCTGGGACACCTGTCTTTTTAAAGTCAGAAACTAAACCTGGCTCCCTCCTCCTTCCTCCTCCCCGCGGCGGGTAAGAAGGCTCACTTTCTTTCCTCGGTCCCTACTTTCTGACATCTATTGTCCCTTCCCCTCCCATTTCAGTAACGGTTGCGCCCCCTGTTCCTGCTATTGAGGTTTCTTTGGCCCCCTAGCTTCCCTCTCTGGTTCGCTGCCCTTGCTGAGGTGCGCTCCCCTCTTTCTACTCACCCCTCTTCCTGCTGCTGTCCATGACTACTCCTCTCGGTTGCACTCCTCTTCCTCCTCCTCCAGACCCCGCCCGTCTGCCTCTGGCCTGTTCTCTCGCTTCCTTCCCACTCTGTCTTTGCTCACTTTACCTATGCCCCCTAATACCGACTTTGCTGACCCTGATCATCTTATACACGTGCTATGTTGCTCTTATCGCCTGTGTTTCTTCGCTTGTTCTCATGTGTTGTCTTTCTCATCTCTCGACGATGTCTATTCTTCAATGGAACGTTCGGGGTTATTACGCCAATTTCCTTAAACTCCAACTTCTGATTACGCGATTTTCACCCCTTTTGTCTGTCTCCAGAGAGCACAAATGCTTGGTGCTCGGTACCTGGGTCGACTTTCGTGCGTATTCCTTCTCTCTCTTCCCCCCCCCCCCCCACCTGTTGCTGGGGTTCCTAACTCTTCTGCTCTATTGATTCACTCTGAAGTTCCTATTGTCCCCTTACTTTTCCTTTCGCCTCTCCATTAGTTCTGCTGCTCGTAGTCTTTGTGGGGAAATGGTACACTGTTTGTCCATTTATCTCCCCCCGAATGTCCCGCTTTCCTTCTCTTCCTGGTCTGACAACACTTACTGGACTCCTTGCCGGAGCCTGTGCTTTTGCTGGGTGATTTCAGTTGTCGTCATTCCCTTTGGGGTGTGTGTATGACGAACACCCGGGGTCGCCCTTCTTGAGCTGTTATATCTCCTCTACCCTGTCATCTTCTGAATTCTGGTGAGCCATGCATGTTGGACTCTCCACGCACCCTTTCCTGTCTTGATCTTTCTCTCTTGCTGTCGTCCTCTTTAGTTAGATTTCACGTGGCAGGTTATGATGACCTCCAGGCCTACACCGGCCCACTCCGGCCAACACCGGCCCACTCCGGCCAACCCCGGCCCACTCCGGCCTACACCGGCCCACTCCGGCCAACACCGGCCCACTCCGGCCAACACCGGCCCACTCCGGCCAACACCGGCCCACTCCGGCCAACCCCGGCCCACTCCGGCCTACACCGGCCCACTCCGGCCTACACCGGCCCACTCCGGCCAACACCGGCCCACTCCGGCCTACACCGGCCCACTCCGGCCTACACCGGCCCACTCCGGCCTACACCGGCCCACTCCGGCCAACACCGGCCCACTCCGGCCAACACCGGCCCACTCGGCCTACACCGGCCACTCCGGCCAACACCGGCCCACTCCGGCCAACACCGGCCCACTCCGGCCTACACCGGCCCACTCCGGCCAACCCCGGCCCACTCCGGCCCACTCGGCCAACACCGGCCCACTCCGGCCAACACCGGCCCACTCCGGCCTACACCGGCCCACTCCGGCCTACACCGGCCCACTCCGCCAACACCGGCCACTCCGGCCACACCGGCCCACTCCGGCCCACTCCGGCCAACACCGGCCCACTCCGGCCAACACCGGCCCACTCCGGCCCACTCCGGCCCACTCCGGCCAACACCGGCCCACTCCGGCCAACACCGGCCCACTCCGGCCCACTCCGGCCTACACCGGCCCACTCCGGCCAACACCGGCCCACTCCGGCCAACACCGGCCCACTCCGGCCACTCCGGCCTACACGGCCCACTCCGGCAACACCGGCCCACTCCGGCCCACTCCGGCCCACTCCGGCCTACACCGGCCAACACCGCCCACTCCGGCCAACACCGGCCCACTCCGGCCCACTCGGCCTACACCGGCCCACTCCGGCCAACACCGGCCCACTCCGGCAACACCGGCCCACTCCGGCCAACACCGGCCCACTCCGGCCCACTCCGGCAACACCGGCCCACTCCGGCCCACTCCGGCCAACACCGGCCCACTCCGGCCAACACCGGCCCACTCGGCCAACACCGGCCCACTCCGGCCAACACCGGCCCACTCCGGCCAACACCGTGATAGAAAATGTGATAGAAAAACTAGGTCAAATGGGTGAGTAGGTCTGTATATTAAAGAGGACCTGGTATGCACAGAACTACTAAACTCAACTAATGAGGTGGTAGAGGTACTTGGAATTAAGGTAGAGAAACTAAACCTAATTATTATTTAATATATAAACCGCCAGATACAACGGTTGAGGAATTCACAGAGCAGATGCACAAAATAGAGAACATACTTGATGACCTAGCAAACCCAGCTCCAGATATTATCTTCCTTGGAGATTTCAATTTACCGAGTCTAAGATGGAGAATGGCAAACACAAATATCATAGCAGGGAATGACCGGGAAATAACCAGCCACAGGTCAGAGAACTTTTGAGATTCTGTGACAAATTCTCGCTCAATCAACAGATTACAGAACCAACTAGGAACGAAAACACACTAGACTTGTTATTCACAAACAATGATGAACTAATCAGAGACATAACAATCTCAGATACTTCATACTCAGACCATAAGCTCATTGAAGTGCGAACTAGCATAAATAACGGTAGTAGATCTAAGAGACCCAACAAGCGAGAAGGAATATTCAATCAATTCAATTTCAACAATAAGAGGATTGACTGGGAAAAAATAAATGTAGACCTTTCAACCATTCAATGGGAGACGGTCTTAAGCGACAAAACTCCCACACAGGGAATAGCTCAACTGACAGCTGAAGCTTACAAGGTCTGCTTGAAGCACGTGCCGGTGAGGAGGGGCAGAAAGAGGAACACTCTAGAAAGAGAACGCAGACGACTGTACAGGAGAAGGAAAAAATTACGGAAATGCTTCGGCAGACACAACTATCACAAGCAAGGAAAATAAGCCTAAGCAGGGAGATCGAAGAAATCGAACAAACGTTGAAGCGATCATATGAGTCTGAGGAAATGGAATTGGAACAGAGAGCTATACAAGAGATAAGGAAAAATCCGAAATATTTTTTCACATACGCTAAATCAAAATCCAAAACCTCGACCAGTATTGGACCGTTAATTACAAATGAAGGTACGTACACAGAGGACAACAAAGAGATTAGTGAAATTCTAAGAAGCCAGTATGAGGCTATGTTTAGCACACCAATTAACAACATGAAAGTTGATGACCCAGACAGCTTCTTTATGAATGACATTCAAGCTGCAGATAATATAACGGATATTACCACAAACTCGGAAGACTTTGAAAGAGAAATTGACAATATGCCCATGCACTCAGCCCCTGGGCCTGACTCATGGAATTCAATATTCATAAAGAAATGTAAAGTACCAGTAGCGAGAGCACTCAGCGTAATATGGAGAAAGAGCCTGGATACAGGGGAGATACCAGCAGCACTTAAATCTGCAGATATAGCTCCGTTGCACAAGGGGGGAGTAAAGCCTTGGCAAAAAATTATAGGCCAGTTGCACTAACATCACACATAATAAAAGTGTTTGAAAGAGTGATTAGGAATCAAATTTCTAGTTTTATGGAAAACAATGAATTGCACAATCCAGGACAACATGGATTTAGAGCGGGAAGATCCTGTCTGTCACAGTTACTCAACCACTATGACAAAATCACAGAAGCCCTAGAAGAAAAGCAAAATGCAGATGTTGTATACACAGACTTTGCAAAGGCTTTCGACAAATGTGACCATGGGGTGATAGCTCACAAAATGAGGTCAATGGGAATAACTGGAAAAGTAGGACGCTGGATACTCAATTTCCTGTCGAACAGAACACAAAGAGTAACAGTCAATCAGATAAAATCGAGTCCAAGCGATGTTAAAAGCTCTGTACCTCAAGGTACAGTCCTTGCACCGCTACTGTTCCTTATTCTCATATCTGATATAGACAAAAATACACGTCACAGCTTCGTGTCATCCTTCGCAGATGACACAAAAATCAGCATGAAAATTACCTCTGCTGAAGACATTGAAAAACTACAAACAGATGTCAACAAAGTTTTCGATTGGGCAGCAGAAAATAATATGATGTTTAACAGTGATAAATTTCAGGTACTCAGGTACGGCAAAAATGAGGATCTGAAACATAATACAGGGTACAAAACACAATCAAATCTTCCCATAGTAGAAAAACAGCATGTCAAGGATTTGGGAATAATGATGTCCGACGATCTAACGTTTAGGGAGCATAACCAAGCAAATATCGCATCAGCCAGAAAAATGATCGGATGGATTACGAGAACTTTCAAATCCAGGGATCCCATCACAATGGTTGTACTCTTCAAGTCACTTGTGTTGTCCCGTCTCGAATACTGCTCAGTACTCACTTCCCCCTTCAGAGCAGGAGAGATTGCTGAAATAGAGGGAATACAGAGAACATATACGGCACGCATAGACGAGATAAAACACCTAAATTATTGGGATCGTCTCAAAGCTCTCCAAATGTACTCTCTAGAAAGGAGACGAGAGAGATACCAAATAATATACACGTGGAAAATACTGGAGGGCCAGGTCCCAAATCTACACAGTAAAATAACAACGTACTGGAGTGAACGATATGGAAGAAAATGCAAGATTGAACCAGTGAAGAGCAGAGGTGCCATAGGCACAATCAGAGAACACTGTATAAACATCAGAGGTCCGCGGTTGTTCAACGTCCTCCCAGCGACTATAAGAAATATTGCCGGAACAACCGTGGACATCTTCAAGAGAAAACTGGACTGTTTCCTAAGAGAAGTCCCGGATCAGCCGGGCTGTGGTGGGTATGTGGCTCTGCGGGCCGCTCCAAGCAACAGCCTGGTGGATCAAACTCTCACAAGTCGAGCCTGGCCTCGGGCCGGGCTTGGGGAGTAGAAGAACTCCCAGAACCCATCAACCAGGTATCAACCAGGTATCAACAGGTACCGGCCCACTCCGGCCAACACCGGCCCACTCCGGCCTACACCGGCCCACTCCGGCCAACACCGGCCTACTCTTGACCTTCCTTCGGTCTTACCTTTCCATATGCCTACCTCATTATTATTATTATTATATCTTTCTTCTAAGGTCTAATTATACTTTCTCGACGTCGGGGACACGAAGTCTCTACTTAGGCTTATCGAAGTTCTCCTTAACCTTCCCAGTATACAACAACAGTTGCCTAACTCCTGGGCACCTGTTTTACTGCTAGGTGATCAGGTGCAGTAGGTGAAAGGAAAGCCTAACCGCCTAGTGTTCTGGCTGGGAATTCAATCTGTTTCTTCGGGTGTGAACTTATGACGTAGGCCACTGGGCTTTGCAGCTTCCGTTTATACATACTTATCCTCCTAATCACTTAGACTGGACGGTAGAGCGACGATCTTGCTTCGTGCAGGTCAGCGTTCAATCCTCCCTGGCCGTCCAAGTGGTTGGGCGCCATTCCTTACCTCCCGTCCCATCCCAAATCCTTCTCCTGATCCCTTCCAAGTGCTATATAGTCGTAACGGCTTGGCGCTTTCCCCCCCTGATAGTTCCCTTCCCTTCATGAGTATATCCTAATAAGGAAGTCTCATCTACTTACCAAGGTCTGTCTACTCCTTCCTATCTACTCTCTCTTCTACTTATCTACGTACCTGCTTTCTAAAATACCAATTAACCCATCTACCTCATTGTCTTCTTACCTTCATACTCATCTCTCCACACACCTACCAGTTTGTCAAGCACTCCCAAATGGGCTCAGCAGTCGAACTGGACAAAGGAAGAGAACCACAGAGCCCAGGTCCGTGTACTTACTTATCAAAATCCCCTGTGTGTCAAAGGCCTACTGTACAAGATGAAAACTGATACTCTATAAACCAGACCATTGTACAACCTTTCACCAATTAAATTATAAAAAAACCTGAGCATTAACATTTGAAATGCAGAACCTGACAGTTCCTCTGTTTCCAACAGCGGTTCTGTACACTTACCGTGATCCTCATTGCAACACTATCTTCCAGCTCTCGCTGTACCCACTGTTGCACTGGAGCCTTCGTCTCTCCTTATATACGTCGCTCCCGTTGCTGTTACTTCCTGTATTGTGTTCCTTTTTGCTGTTGTGAGTCGTCCTTAAGGCATCATTCGGGTCGGGAGTCTGCAGTTCCCAGAGGGCGCCACGTTGCATCGTAGGAGGAAAGACGGCGAAAATTCAGGTAACCCTAATGTACGTGGAACCAGTCGCTCGCTAGCTGTGACGATGCGCTCCTCAGCATCCAGGAGCGATCTCCAGCGTTCAGGAATGATCTCCAGCATCCAGGAATGATCTCCAGCATCCAGGAGTGATCTCCAGTATCCAGGAGTGATCTCCAGCATCCAGGAATGATCTCCAAAAACGATCTCCAGGGCCCAGGAGCGACCATAAGCGTCCAGGAGCGACCATAAGCGTCCAGGAGCGATCATCAGCGTCCAGGAGCGATCATCAGCGTCCAGGAGCGATCATCAGCGTCCAGGAGCGATCATCAGCGTCCAGGAGCGATCATCAGCGTCCAGGAGCGATCATCAGCGTCCAGGAGCGATCATCAGCGTCCAGGAGCGATCATCAGCGTCCAGGAGCGATCATCAGCGTCCAGGAACGATCATCAGCGTCCAGGAGCGATCATCAGCGTCCAGGAACGATCATCAGCGTCCAGGAGCGATCATAAGCGTCCAGGAGCGATCATCAGCGTCCAGGAGCGATCATCAGCGTCCAGGAGCGATCATCAGCGTCCAGGAGCGATCATCAGCGTCCAGGAGCTGTTCAACACAACACAACGTCCAATACGTTGTTTTGTGTTGTGTCACTCCAGCTTCCTTGAGTGATCACTAGCGCCCAACCACTTGGGCGCTAGTGATCACTCAGTTAATTCAAAGATCACTTTTCATTGAATGAAAAGTTGTTTTCATTCATAACAGGGATTGGGAGCCAGGGGGGGGGGGCGGCTCGATTAACACCCTGTCCTCAGGCCAGACTTGTCCCCAATGACGCATTCGTTATTTTTAACGTACTGACGTGTATTTAAAATATGTCTGTTGTCATACATTAATTAATATCATTATATAATATTTTATATTAAGGTTCAATGTATAATTAGATGTAGGTTAAGTATATAGGTTCTATTGGCGATTATTTGCATTTGAAGACTTAGGTGAAGCATTTACAGAGTTGCGATTCGAACATATGTCGTCAGCAAAGCCGTGCTGGACGAATTTTCGAACATCATCAGTTGTGAGTATTTAAACCGTTTTTAATTCCTAAAGAGGGAGCCTAGCAACTGGATTAATGAGATTTGGGCCTTTGTTTATAAGGACTGGCTGCGATTAACCAGCATTTGTTTGTGAGGATTGGCTGAACACTGAATATCGCTCGAGTCGGCTGTTCCTCAGTCTTGGATCTCAATACTTGAGTCACAACGACGAGACTTTGAGACCCCGTTACTGGAGCAGTGTGTGTACAGGCGTGTTGCTGAGTGGTGTGTTGCTCTCAGTGTCCGTAGTCTCTTGCTTGCGTCGGCCGGAGTTGACCTGAGGTCAAAATCACTGTGTGACCATCCGTGTATAAGTTCTAGGGTTAGTATCGCCACGGTTTCGACAACTATGCTGTGCTGGAGAGCTCTCCGGAACAACTGTTGACGAATGACAACTTTACTACGCCCTCCTCTTCACTGTGGTGTGTACCGCGGGCTTGTGAACATACTTCCCATGTCAGTTATGTAAGGATCCGTGTGTCAGTCGTGTTAGATTGATTGGTTGATGTAGACTAAGCCACCCAAGAGGTGGCACATAAGTATTCCATAAAGTCGTGTTAGTGCGGCTACCTAGCTTGTACCCGGAGGCGGCCTCACCTCACTGTAGAGGGTTACTATGGTCATTAAAAGAAATGCAGATAAGTTCAGGCGATTACGGGCTCACCATAGCCCGTGCTACATGGACACTTCGTCCTGAGTAGCTAAATCTTTAACAACAACAACAGTTCAGGCGATATTGACCGCTCCTGTGCCAGGTAAGTCCACTACGGGCTCACCATAGCCCGTGCTATTTGCCCCGCTCCTGTGCCATGTAAAATTACGGGCTCACCATAGCCCGTGCTACTTAGAACTTGTTCTGGGTAGCTGAATCTATAACAAAAACAACAGTTCAGGTGTCCTATTATATATTTAGATTTTTATTGGAGTGAAAATTTCCGGTGTTTAATTATGCTTCAATAATCGTGTTGGAGCACTCTTCCTCAATATTTTTTCTGTATGGAACTGTCCAATATAAACATGACTCTAATAGCAAGTTGGAAAGATCAACTCGATATATAATTTTATGTAGCCTAATCTTAACGGAGCTAAATTATATGATTCTTGGATACGTAAAACTGCTTTATAATAAACAAAAACTGCTTTATTAAAACAGGTTAATTTGATTATGGAAAAGCAAACACACTTACATCTCTTGTGATAAGATTCCAGTTATGTATAAAGACAATTTACACATATAAGAATTGTCTGTAAACGAGCTGGCGGTGGCAGCGACCGCTATCTGGAACTCCTGTGTCCTCGGCTCGCTGGATTGAGGTCGCTGTTGAACTCAGGCATACCAGTGAATATAGTAAGGGTTTGGTGCAGAAGGACGGCATATACTGTGCCTTCGTCTGTGCAACGATCCCCAGACATTGTAAACACATTGAGGGTTAAAGCGACCACTGACAATTACCATGACATGGGGACGTTACATAACACATGAATTTGCCAAACTGCAGAAAGCTTATTGGCCTGTAAAATGTATTTATTTCCACCGAAATTCATTTACATGTCTTAAACCTATGCTTGAAAGTGATCCCACGTTTATAGTGTATGTTCGTAGTATGAAATACACATCTGGCTACAGTAAAATGGAAAAAAAAGAGTTTTAACACCATAATACTTGAAGGTTCGGTATCCGTTATCGGCGACAGGAAACGATAGGGTTCTAGAGGTCTTTCTTGGCCACTGACGTATCTTTCCCAAGGTGCGACCCACAACAGGTGACTATAACCCCTGGGTGCCTATTTATTGTCAGGTGAAGTGGCGAGGGGGTGGGGGGGTGTCTCCATTGCTCTGGCGCCTTGGCTGGGGTGGTTTACTACTCTGCTGCTTTGAGTGAAATTAAAAGATGGGCCTCGTTCCTTTATGGCTACCAATATATAAGCAAAGTATAGCCAGAAGTTGCCACTACAGTAGACCATGTACAGTGTCCTAATTATTAGGGACACCGAGTCTGCCACCCGCTCCAAGCTTTCGGACACAGCCCACGCCGCTCTGAGATCCTGTAGAACGAGATCTCTCCAAAGACTTCAGCGGTAGTGTCCTCCCATTAGTTACCAAGCGTGACGGTTAATATCGCAGTCTGCCTCTACTCTTCACAGACGCGGTCTTGTTGAATCGGCTCTGATACGCAACTTGCCCAACCTGAACCTTGGTTTTGGCTTTGTTGCTGTCGACTTTTTTCATAGTACATTCTTAGATGCTCTTTCTTAACAAACGTGATCTGACTTAGATTTGCCCCTTCTAGGCTCTTCCCGTCTCTCTTATGTTACTAGATTTTCTTTATCTTCGTTATTAGGCTTCTTGTAGTTTTTTTTAATCAATATCTTGTAACAAGTTTCCTATTTCTTTTTCCTTCCCCTACTTCAGGGGTCTCCAAACTTTTCAATGTAAGGGCCACATTATATATTTCCCATATTTATGCGGGCCGAAGGAATAAAAAATGAAAAAAAAAAAAAAAACAAATCAGTGCCAGTAATTTAATTTCCTCAAATATTAAAGTATAAACATGGAAAAATTAAAACATATCTATTTAAAACTATTTTAAACATGCAATATTTTTGGCTACAATAGTATTATTGCTATTTTGTATAACTAAGATAAAGGTATTGTCAAAGTACAGAGAAAAGAATATTGTACAGTGTTTGTGCTCCCTGAAACAGAAGCAGCGAAGCCCCACTCGCCCTCCATCCCCACAATATACAGTTATACACAACTGATTGGTTGTAATGCACAACACATACCTACCAGTACTAGTATCTGTGCGTCACACTGTCGAGAGAGAGGAAAACTGACTCGGGCTGAGCGCCACCAGTCAGCAGCCCCAGCTTTGAATAATTCTGCGATGCCATTCGTACGATAATTATTTTTTAAAGGCCACCACACAGGGATTTGTTTGGCGGGCCGGATGAAATTATGTGGCGGGCCGGATGTGGCCCGCGGGCCATAGTTTGGAGACCCCTGCGGCCTACTTCATACCTTTCCTTAACCTGATTCGCTTTATTCTTGCACTTTTCATTTATTCTTTCCTTCCCATACCCTTTTTCATCTTATTTATATCATCTTTTTCATTCATCCCACCTTTTATTTCACTCTTTCCTCGTATTATCTTGTTTCTTTACATTACAAGACTTGTCTAATGGTCCATGACGGACCGAAACGTTGTAGTTTCTTAATTTTCTAGTGTGCGGTTTGGGTATCATATCCCCATTACTCTACGGACACAATAACTTATTTAGTATTCTTTCATTCCTTTAACTATCCCTTTAATTCGTGCTTTTTAACAGGAAAAAGGACTTGTTTTCGCACAAATATCGGTTCTGAACTCTTCAGCACAGCACTAAATGTTGCAATTAGCCTGTTGGATTTGATGAACTTTCGTTAAGCTCTTTTCTGTATTTCAGTAACACCCATAAGACCATGTGAATAAAATGTAGTTACTTTTTAATTTTAGGATTAAAAAACATGCGAAACGTGGTAAAGGCAGACAAGGTGGCCGCAAGACCAGGAACGTCATTAAGGGAATCGCTGCAGTGCCACACATCTAATGTACGCTCCCTGGCTCAGAAGACCTGTTTATATAGATCATGAATGTTGCCCTGTGTGTTGTCCTGCATTCTACCGCTACATCTTCGCCCCTCGCGGCCCATATTCAGCCCTGCCCGGCCCCGCCTACTGCATCTGTTCCACTAACGCAAACCGGGTACCAAGGGCCACTGTCGAGTGTATCTCTCTAACCACTCTTCCCTACGCCACAATGACGGGCCGGTGTGTTGCGGTTCCAGTTTTAGAAAACATCTCGCTACACCACCAGCAACCTCCAAGCAACTTGTCCACTATGGGCAACAAGAGTTCTTGTTTAGGTCCAGTTCCAGTGCTGGTGCCTGATCAGCCACCCAAAGATGCAAGTGATAAAGATTGCAAAACATTTGCTAGTGGGGCCTTTTCTGCTCCTCTGAGGCAGCTCCAACACTTCGGGCTTGATAAGAACAATTCACGCTGGGTAGCACCTCTTAAAAGGTACGGCCCGGCCCAGCCGCGATCAAGGTACATCGCCACGTGCCAGCTGAAGGGTCGAGGACGACTAAGGAGGGTGACGAAACGAGTCGCTGGAGTCAGGACACCCCAGCCGTATCAGAAACGCCGAAGGACCATGGAGTCTCTTCAGAACCATATACTTCTGTTACCTGGTCAGTGATTGGTTGCCTACTTTCTGACTATTCGTTTTTAAATATTAAGTAATATAATTGTTTTGTGCAATTTTAAATCTCACAATGTTTGACCCCATTCTACTTGTCCTTCTCAGGCGATGAAGAACTAACAGGCTGTGGGAGAAGCCAGAGAACGAGCGAGCATCTCCCTCCGTACCTCGATACTGACTACGAGGAAGTATGTGGTCGGAACTATTTTTTTTTTTACACCAGTTCAGTAACCAGGGTGACTCGTTCATAGTTTACCCTGCTTTATCTGTTCAATCCTTCCAAAGCAATACTTTGTTCTGAATAATTTTGAATCTATCGCTAATCTGTTCGTTTTGTAGTCAGTCCTGACCCCATTGGCATAAATGAATGGTTTATACTGGCCTTTACGAAACCTGTCCTCAAGGTCGAGGTACTCTGGAGGAAATCTCTCCAAAATTACTATGTAATTAGTGCACTTTTAACCTCAACTTAACCAATCTGTGGTTAGGTTTCATTATCCTTACTTACATTAATACGATGTGTTATCCTCAAACTTGGTGAAATATGAAATTCGAAGGTTATTTTGAGTATACCTGAGAATTTCGGTTTACAGAAAACCAAATTCAGGCAGTTTCAAAGAAAACTAGTTATACATTATTTTTAGACCAACGGTTTATAATACAATGAAGTTGAGTATATTCTGTTTAGGGCTGGTTCACTTGGCAATTTACAAGTAGACCTGTTATTGGAACAACCTATGGTTTAGACATCACAAATACCTAGATAAATGTCAGTTGGTGAGAATGTTTGGTGTCATGGTAATTAATCACTTCCCGAGGGTGGGCGCCTAGTACATCACATTTTAGGAAGATTGCCGTTTTGTATCGACACCCAATTAACCCTCCCTAGGTCGCTTGACACCTGGCCCCTCTCTCGACACTTTCCTCGCAGTCTTCCCAGTTTCCCCTAATCACTGTACCATGCAGGATGTAATGACCTACCTGCTGGAGGTGGAGCAACGTTACCTGATGACGCGTAGCTACTTGCCCAGTATCCCTCGGTCAACAAAAACACCAGAGCTATCCTTGTCGATTGGCTTATCAGGTTCAGGTAAGGAATGTTCCAAGTATAGGGAGTCTTGTATGTAAAGGGTCCCTTCCGGGTAAGGGGGGTGGGGAGTGTCCCTTCCGCCTTGAGTGGAGGGATCATCTGAACAACATTCAGGTCTATATTATGATGGACGGGTTAATAGGGTATACCCCTATATGTGAATAGTTTTTCAAAATCTAGTTTTATTAACCCCGTAATAATAAAACTTGTATACAAATACAGTAATTAAAAGTTCATTATTTTACCTATTCAGGTGTGATATATTTATTGATAACTTAAATTTTCTCCACCAGTACAAGGGATGGAGTGGATATACTCATAAAAATTATTTTATTTTGGCGCTTACATACGAGCGACACAGCAGTAGGTCCCCTTGATCAGTTAGCACAGATCCCCGGGCAACAAGATGCACCTTTCCCCTCCCAAGTTAGCGAAAATGGTCCAACAGCTAGAAGCACAAATTGACTGAAATACAACGAACACTGTTGGCCTCCTGGCAGAGCTACCTGGAGTTGTCGCAGGAGACGCTGTACCAGAGCGTGGCGTTGGTGGCGCATCCTGCAGGTGCGTCTCCGTCCCCGTCCACAGGGTCCAGCTCCTCGCCATCACCGACCTCTCCTCATAGTCACCAAGCTGGAGGAAGAAGCACCCGTAGAGGTGAGTGGGGGAAGGGGGGGGACAAAGTTGGATATAAGAGGCTCTTCACCAGCCGTGCCACTGGTGGGTAAAGGTCCATGCCGGGGACTCCTCAACCACCCGCCATCGGGCACAGAACACATTGTCAAATATTTCACTGTCAATTCAATCCATGTAATTTACATTGTCATGATTTGAATTGGCACTTAATTTCCACCGTCAACTAAATGCCTTATTTATTTATAAGTGGCACATATTCCATTGTAATTGTTTCTGCATTACCAATTATTTGCTAGGAAGTTACACATGTAAGAGTTGGATTGGTATATTTATTCTATCGTTATTTTTTACCAATTACTTGCTATTCACACGTGTACAGTTATAGCTGACATATTTAATGTCTGTCATTGTACAATTAGTCATTCACTAATACTAATTTACTTAATTTCTGAGTAATCACCTTGACCGAGAAACAAGATACGAGGCTACACAAAAAGCATAAAACAAGATTTGTTGAATC
>WNGS01042707.1:31402341-31420369 GCA_020271785.1 Procambarus virginalis
AGAATTAAGTATTCAGTGAGAATCCACAAGATCTTCTCTGAACTCTTTGTTTTCTTCTTCGAGGATGTGGGTCCCTGCAATTGCACCAGAGGTGGTACCCCTAATATATATATATATATATATATATATATATATATATATATATATATATATATATATATATATATATATATATATATTTAAAATATGTGTGTCTTAAATTTAAACATTGTTTTCTTTTTCAATATAAAAATAAACATTTCTTGATCTACTCTTGTTTATAAAATTGATATATCTCATCATTAGAAACTGATGACTGCGGCACTTATCCATTTCAATCTTAACAACAACGTGTTGTAAAAAAAAAAAACCTGACAATTCTTATTTAAATTGAAAACAAATGGGTGTAGATAAAATAATATAAACTTGATGGATAATTATGCATAACAAAGGTGAGTGCAGTGTTGTAAGTGACGCGATTACGGAGAAAGAGTGACGCTGGCAATCCTGCTGTGAGTTCGGGTCCGAGTGATCTTAAGAATCGTTCTCACTTCGAAAGTGAGAGACCTATATAAGCCAAAGCTGAGGTCTCTCGCAGCTTCATTTTTGGACAAACCCTTCACACACACACACACAAACACACTGCAGACATCCCTCTTCGTAATCAAAGAGCAGCAGCAGCAGCAGCAGAAGTAGGCGCGAGTTGAGTACTTCGAGGTATTGTGCCGTAACATCTCGCCATCGTACCCAGAGGCACGAAGGTCAGTCTCTACAACTAAGTGCTGGATGTTCTTCGCAAAAAGGCTATTCTGATTTCGGTATTAAGGAAGCCCTATTCTCGTCTGATTTTAGTGTTTAATTAAAACGAAGGAAAACCTCGATTTTGCGTAAAACTAGCGGAATCACAATTCAATTAGCAGTTTCTGTAATGACTGCAATCAAGTGATATTGTTATCGAAACTGAAAATTCGCTTAGGAAAAGTAATTGAGAATCAACCGTCAGTGAGTTCCCGGTCAATCACAATGCGTTGCCACTAAAAGTGAAGTAGTAGAACACCAATGACAGGATTACTGTTATTGGAGCGTTTTTTGCTGTTTCTGTGTATAAAGCAGAATGTTAGTGCATCAAGCGATGACAAACGATGTTGAGCCTGAATTGTACACAGCTCTTTTTCGGCAAAATTAAAATTTGGTTTACTTGTAAACTGATAATTCCAGGTCAAATTGGAAGAACTTGACGCAAAATATTTCGATCTTAACTCGGAGGTTCAAGAATCTGTTGTCATCAATATTATGCCAGTGTTTGCGCAACAGGTGACATGTCCGCGAATGCACCTTTCGGCGTCTTGAAGTTTTGGTTCAATCTGTTTAGGCCTGGAAGATTCCTTGTGATCCCGTGAAGAATATGCTGACCGGACTTCGAACACTGCTTAAAGCAAAATACAATTGTTTGAACTGTACCTATTATTACAGCACTATGGAAATAATCGACTGTTAATGTTTTAATTCATCTCATTATTCGATGGGCATTATTCATCATCATTATTTACCTACTAATCAACTATACGTTGAATAGTAGGTAACGCTTAAGAGAATGAAAGAATTGGATTGGTTTTGGGGTTAAGACCCATCAACCTCTGAAGGGTTATTAAAAGTCCATCGTAATAACTTACCAACCCAGCGAGAATGATTTAGTTCTGAACCTATTCCAGGACTATAACAAACTTTCAGAGCATATACACAAAGAATAGTGATACTGATCTCGTTGTAAATATTCCAGTCCATTCTCATAAAATGATAGTTCTTATAACAATTATTTGGTCGGGGGCACAATAATTGACTGTTGCAGCTATCAGTGTTCACATTTTGCACTATTGCTTTTGTAGAGGCCTAAAAAAAGGGCAAGAAACCAAACTTACACATTCCTAGACCTAGTATAGCTAGTATAGGTACTATGTTGGGCCAAAGATAATGCATGCTAAGCCTGAAATTACTTGGACAGGTTAGTTAAGGTTCTTTAGTTACATTTCCAGTTTTTAGTATGTCATGTGGGCTAAGTGAATAAAACAAAAACCGGAAACTTTTATGGGTACAGCACTTCATTTTAGTACGTTTGACCAAATAGTTGACACACGTACTATTTTAGAACCGGTAAAACTCTTCAGATTGAGAGCAAATTAAAATTGAGTGTTTTACAGGTGATGTCTCAGTACTTGCTGAGTCTTCCATCTGTGGGTTAAATTCAAGTTTCTAAAAATTTTTGTTTGTCTTATTGTTGAAGTGCGTAATGAAAAATGGAAACTAATTTGTCGCTTGCTTTGTATATGAGATAATCCACCTATCCATCCCACGCTAGCTCTTAACGTAACATCATCCAACAAATGAACAATTTTATTATCTTAATCACTCATTTGGGGAGAAATATGGCAAATTTGGCCGACAGGTGGCATTTGTTTGCCTATATATTCATCTGTGTTTGACACCTCAGAAGATACCACCTTCATTGCTACTTTTGTTCATTGTTTTGGTGTGGTGGTTGGCTTGAGGCCAATTAACCTCAGACTGGATATTAAGGTCACAACAGCTTACTGGCCAACCAGCGAATATACCATGGTTCAGATCATATATTACAGAACTAGAGTAAATTTTCGTAGTCACCAAAAAAAAAGCAGAAAATACGTTAATATTAGCATCTATTCTGCTATTTAATATCATATTAATATCTTTTAGACCAGACTCACGGGTTCAGTTAATAGACTCGTTGACTGCTGTAATCAAAGTCTATAAAGAAGGATGTTGTATCAAGGTCCTCCTTTGGTCGAACTACTGACCTTCCCCAGAATGCAACCCACAGCCTAACTCCCATTATTATTATTAACATCTTTATTGACAAAATTAATTACAATTTTGCCTAATCTGAGGATTTTGATAGTCTGATTAAAGTGAGGATAATGCTAGTATTCACTGTCACGCAGGACAGAGGGTCATACATAAGACAATAGGTCTAAACTGTAGGCTGAAGCACATATATATCATGGTTACAATCAATGTTTTAATATATGGATATGTGAAAACAAGTTTCTACTGTGCACTGCCACACAAGGGCAGGGATGGGTTCATAGGTGATGCAGCTTAGAAGTAATATACATAAAAATTGTTCTTCATTCTTTAAAATGGACAAGCAAATTTTGGGTAAATTGTTAGGATGTCGTCCAGAACACCTGAGTCAATAAAATAGTTACACAGTTGGTGGTACAAGAGGCCAGGAGGTCTAAAGTCCTTTACGGTTTCACATTCATCAATGTAGTGTTCTAGTGAGTGCATTAAAGGTTTATCACAGAGTTTACAATCTGAGTATTCTGGTAGTGGCTCAGCCTCACTAACCTGCCAGATGTGTCTATAGCCAAGGCGAATTCGCGCAATGACTACATCACATTGCCTGGTTCGGCTACTATGCCGACCATACAAATACCTATTATTACAAAACTTGTCATAACTTTTAATACTGCAGCTTTCAGGTCTCTGGGTACAAATATGACGATAGGAAAGAGAGGTAAAAGGAAGTATTAACCATCACAACAAAGGAAAATAATGCACTTAATATGTTTACAAGAAAAATAATGCAGTAAGTATTTTTACAAGAAAAGTAATGCAGTAAATATGTTTACAAGAAAATAATGCAATAAATATGTTTACCAGACAAATAATGCAGTAAATATGCTTTAAAAGAAAAATAATGCCGTAAATATGTTTACAAGAAAAATAATGCCTTAAATGTGTTTTACAAGAAACATAATGCATTAAACATGTTTTATAAGAATTGAATTACAGAAAATAAGTTTTACAAGTAAAATAGTAAATATATTTTACATGAAAAATAATGCAGTAAATATATTTTGCAAGATTCGCAAGGTAAGTAACGATTCTCAATAGAGGAAGTCAGGAAACGTCAGAGCAAAAGTGCAGAGAAGAGTAGTAGCTGGCCCTGTTTTCCTGGGATGCCGGGCATTGGTAAGCATACTTGTAGTCTATTAGTATTATATCTTTGTTAAAAAAATCATCTCATTCAATCTGGTTACGGCAGTAAGGATGCTGCTCATATTGACTGCCACAAAGGATAGCGAGGATACTTCACATATTCAATGTCACATAGAGCAATGAAGATGCTGTTCATTTTCACTGCTAAACCGAAGTGAGGTTACAGCTCATATTTGAACAAAGAGGATGCTGCTCATATTAAATCTCTGCCAAACAGGACAATGAGGCTACACAGCTCATATTCACTACCACACAGGACAGTGAGGCTACAGCTCATTTTCGCTCCCACACAACACATTGAGGATCATAAAACATGTGGTCTAGGTTACAGTTAAACAATCACATGTATATGATTGTGCTACAACGTGCAAAATCAACCATTATAAATTCTACATTCAATATTATAATTTCTGCTTCAGACCTTAATGTGGACGTTTTTAGTTTTTTTGTTCTGAGTAAGTTGAGAGGATTGCCGGGTTAACAGAAAGTTTCTGGTCCAGTTAAAAGGCCCGTAATTGGGTTCTGATTTACTCGCCTGTGCCAACCTATCGTGGAGACTTTCACTCAGATTAATGATAGATTTAGTAAATTGAATCAATTTATCGATCCAATAAGTGGCGCCCAACAACGTAATCTTGACCAACAAGACAAGTGGAGCTTTTAAGATCGATTTAACTAAGATCGACGGTATTTTCTCTCTTAAAAATATTCGTGATTTTGCAGACAATGAGTCACAATAACGTGGCTGAAGAAATTACAACCAAACCACAATTCAGAAGATAGAAAAGCGACAACGTTTCGGTCCGTCCTGGACCATTATCAAGTCGTGTGATAATGGTCCAGGAGAAACCGAGACGTCGTCGCTTCTCCATCTTCTGAGTTGTGGTTTGATCTTCATTCTTGATTTTGCCGTAGGAAATTAATTCAGCTCATTGACACCAGAGGCGGCCTCTACGGAATATTTGATTTAGTGTTAGGTTTTAGTCCTATGAACCGCTCCAGGTTTAATGGGACCAAGTGCCTTTAATGCTTGCTGATCGACCAGCAAGTATTCTTTAGGGCTAAGCTAAAATAAACTTTCAGTGCATATTCACCGAAAACCTGGGTAAAACAGTAAATATGACGAACATTGGGCATATGTACAAATTATGAACATTGACACGTAAAACAATCAACAATTTGACCTATTTACAAAGTTACGAGATTGAGATAACAATGACCGACAAAAACCTAACCCAGACCCAAGATAACCTAGCCTCTATTTGTAGAATATTAATCTAACACCTATATTGAATGTCCACATACTCTTCCTCGCAGGTTGGCAGCAACTGGCACACGAGGCTCTTCCACGATGAGGTTGTGGGTAATGGCTTGCTACCTGGGGATGGCACTGGTGGGTACCAACGTGGACTCCCAGTTAATAGTGGATGGCACCGGACTCGGCCTGTCCCTGGCTGGCCTCGGGACCACGGGGTCTCTGGCTCTAGGCACCAACCCTCTAGTCGGGCTTGGACTCGCGGGAGCTGTTTCTGGCGCAGCTGCTCTTGGCATTCTTGGTAAGTTAGCGTAATTGACCTGTAAAGCGTACACTGCAAAAGGTAACGATTACTCCTGAGCGTAATGGTGAGTAGGAAAAAAGATAGTTACTCCTCTATTGACATTATATGTTAAAGTTGGGCTGGTTGTGGATATCAGAATATGAGTAGTTGGAAACATTGTTGGATGGAGTTACTGCTCATACACAAAATCTCTTGCCCTTTCTCTCTCTTTATATTGACTAAGATATAGATTTGTAATTTAAGCTACTGTCTGTTATCTTACTTCAGCTCATCTGAAGCCTGACCCTAGATATTTATCAAGTTAATATAATTTATATATTGTTTTAATTATGTATAAACCTTATTTAATATTGTTAAGGCCACATCAGGTACAGGATGAAGTTGGAACCAGTTGGGTACTAGAGCCTTCATATAGTCGGTTGACATAATTTCACATGTATCTATTTGCTAAGATAACACGTTTCAGCTTTCTATATAAAGCCTATTATGTGACATATTGGCGTCGGAAAAGAACGACTGTCTATTCTTCTCCAGATGTGCTTCTAGACGTGCACTGTATTTACTGACGAAATTACGTATACAGTATATATATATATTCCTTGGCAGGAGCAATTAAAATAGGTCTACTAGCGAAGTGTTACGGAGGCGCGGGTGTCGCCTGCACAAGCCGGAGCTGTCGTCGTCGAGGCCTTGGTCGTAGTCGCTGTGGTGGCAAACTTCGCATCGGTTGTATTAGAGGCATCTTGGGGGGTGTTGGCTGTGCACGAGGCTGTGGCAGGAGAGGAGGCTGTAGAGCAGTAGTCCAAACTGACGGAAACCCTGGTCAGTAGCACGGAAATATTTATCGCATAATTTATACCGCTGTAAATTGGCCTATTCTCCTTTGTTAACATATACGCTTATTTTTTTTATAATAATTCATCTCTATACTATTTTAATTAACACTAATATTTTCAGTTCACTTATTGCCAAAACTTGTGAAGAGCATTCCTCAGTCTCTCCTCTGGAAAATATACATATTAAAAAATGCTTAATAAACTTGCTGGAAACAGGTAATGTTTGTTTTTTCGACTATATGAAAATGGCACTGTGATCCTGATGTATAATATTCCTTTTATCATGAGAGGTGCCATTTATCTTCATCGTTAGATCATATGAGTCCTCCAACATATTTTTTTATTTCAGGTGGAAATATAACTGTTTACCCCATAGCCGGCGGCGGATATGGTGGCAACAATGGCGGTGGAGGCAGTCATGTAGTTAGCTATGGCAGTGGAAGCCATCATGGAAGCTATGGCGGTGGAGGTAATCATGGAGGAAGCTATGGCGGTGGAAACCATCATGGAAGCTATGGCGGTGGAGGCAGCCATGAAGTAAGCTATGGCAGTGGAAGCCATCATGGAAGCTATGGCGGTGGAGGTAATCATGGAGGAAGCTATGGCGGTGGAAACCATCATGGAAGCTATGGCGGTGGAGGCAGCCATGAAGTAAGCTATGGCGGTGGAAGCCATCATGGAAGCTATGGCGGTGGAGGCAGTCATGGAGGAAACTATGGCGGTGGAAGCCATCATGGAAGCTATGGCGGTGGAAGCAGTCATGGAGGAAGCTATAGCAGTGGAAGCCATCATGGAGGAAGTTATAGCAGTGGAAGCCATCACGGAGGAAGTTATATCAGTGGCAGCCATTATGGAGGAAGCTATGGCAGTGGAAGCAGTCATGGAGGAGGAGGTTATATCGGAGGGCATGGGAGTGGAGGAGGAGGTTATATGAAAGGGTATGGGGGTGGAGGAGGAGGATATGATAACGGTGCTAATAACTATGGCGGTGGAGGTCAACTCGAAGTTAGCAGCTATAGTTCTATTCAAAGCTCTGGTGGAAGTTATAGAGGAAGTGGATATACAGGAGGAATTGGAGTGAGTGGAGTCGGGGAAGCTAGCAGCTACAGCAGCATCAGTAATGAATACGAAGAGGTAATCGCAGGAGGAGCTGGATACAAAAGTGGAATTGGGGAGGAGGAGGAAGATATAAAGGAGGAATTAAGGGGAGTATAGGTGCATATAAAAGCGGAATTGGAGGGGGTGAAGTCAGAGGAGTTAGCAGTTATAATGACATCGATAGCGAGGAAGATGATGAAAATAAAGGAGCAATTGGAGAGGGTGGAGGTATGTATAAAAGCGGAGTTGGAGGGGGTGCGGTTGGATACAAAGGTGGAATTGGAGGATATGGAGTCAGCGGAGTTGGCAGTTATGACATCAAAAGCGAAGATGACGAAAGTAAAGAAGCCATTGGAGGGGCTGCGGGTGGGCATAAAATCGGAATTGGAGGGGGTGCAGTTAGTGAAATTAACAGCTATGATGACATCAGTAGCGAGGAAGAAGACGAAGGTGGATCTGCAGGAGTGTACGTCGCCAGCTATGGCAACATTGAAAGTGATAAAGGAAGCAAATACAGAGGTGGTGGAGGAAGCTACGGCTACCGCAGGAGGAGAAGAAGCATCCTTAGCCGAAATTCGCTGGACATCCCCACCAGCACTGAGGTAAGATCCACACGCATGTTCCAGTCACAAATTCTCAGAGAACGTACCAACAGTTGTATTCTGATTTTCGGTGCTTATGCACTGAGTTTATTTTAATCTTTAGTTATGCATATCTGGTTGGACATTGAGCTATTAATAGTGGTGACTGTGTGACGTTCTGAGGTTGATGAGCCTTAAACCCGACACCAATCAAAGTGAAAAATTGATTTTTCCAGAACGTAATGCTTGTATTTTTTTTAGTCATGAATATAATTATGCGAATAACAGTTGAAATAATAACCAAAATTATGTTATTTTCTTAATGCATACATGTCGCAAATATTAATATTAGATGTTATTTTTGACAAATGTCACATAATCCCAGGTGGTAATCTGACGTCACATGCAAGAGGTTAGGATATGTTAACACGATTTTCATCAAGATTTTAGCATATAAAGCTAAAACAATTTTTATCAAGATTTTAGCATATAAAGCTAAGACATCTTCCTCTGTTTCTGGCAAATGGTTCATAACAAAAAGTCATCACTTCATGACTATTTACAAGTATCCTACAGCATAAACAGGAACTTTGCTCCTGTTCTTATTGACAATGTATTATATGCCTGTGAGTCTCGTGTCACCCCTCCCTAATAGCAGGTCTTTATACTTTTATAATTTTGGTCGACAGAAAGCGCTCCCGGACGATTCATATTTCATACAGGCAAGGTCAGCCGACCATTCTAAGTGTGGTCAGCGACTTGTGTGTGAACTGGCCGCTAGAGCTGGCCTTGGACTCCAGCCTGATGAACACACGATTCTAGAAATCCTCAAGTGAGCTCTCACACACTCGTTTTTTTTTTTTGCTTAAAAATAACTTTTAAACTGTTATTATTTTTTTTGCACAAGCTTTAGTAATTTGCCGTTATGTTTTTCCTATAGCTGTGTTCTTTCAAGTTCAAGTATGTTTATTGAGACAAGAAAGAAATACATCTCAAAGGATAGAGTAGCTTAGGCTATTTCTACCCCCCCCCCCATGTGTTCTTCTCTTTCCAATTAATATTCGTTACTTTAACAGTGTTTCAGGTCAGTATGCATTTAGTAAAATGAGAAGAAGCACTGAAGTGTTCATAGTAAAACCTAATAGTGCATAACACAACACAACTGGTCATCCGAATTAGGTAACTCATGTTTAGCAAATGCAGGGCTCTAAGTAACTAACACAGTGCCACACTAATTCCATTTAGTAATTTGTAAATAGTTATCCTATTCACAAAATTATTATTAGAACTAATTTTGAGTTTCAAAACAATTCCGAACTTTTTATGTTTGGTTAGTTTACGAAATATTGTAGTTAGGGTTTAGATGTAGAGATAATAGTGTAGAGAGATCTAGCTAAGTAGACACAAGGGAGTTTGTGTGACAGATCTGACAATGTCAATTTATCATACAATTTACAGAGAAAAAGCAGAGGATGGACAGAAGAGCGGAGCGCGGGCTCTCTACCAGACGGCCATGGAACAAGGGTACAGCGGGACTTCATGCAAGGAAACCTATGCCTCCTGTCCCTTCACCAGCCAGCAGATGATGGCAGTGGTGCGCACAGTTGGATAAACATTCAGTCTAAAACAGTTCTGAAGTAGAAATACTAAATAGCCCATTACATTTTCGTGATTAACAAGAACATGTTTAAAACTTAATGTTGTTATTTAATATTCAGCTACTCGGAACAAAAGTTCCAAGTAGCACGGGCTACGGTGAGCGCGAAGTTTTTTTTTTTTAACTTAAGCATGCTAGGTATAGTATATAGTTCCTACTGGTGACCACGTGATAAGTTGAGTCTGCGTGCAAGTCAAGTGTTGTATCTTATGTTTACAATCATAATATTAACAATAGGTCTAAAATTAAACCATGACATTAAACATTAATTTCAATAAATGTCTTACATTTTTTCCAATGGGCAGCAATTCCAGCAAAGGTCTTGCAATGTCATTCTTGCATTTTGTTTGTATAAAATGTCCATTTAGTATTTTCTCTATCCTGGTTATGTGTTTTGATTGCATTATGGTTTAGTTTACGGGTATTTTAAGAGATTCTTGAAAACTTATATTTTTTATTGTAATAAAGACTGATAAAGTTTAGGTGTTGGAAGTGTATGGAAAGTGTATGAAGATCAAATGTTAAATCATGTAATTTGTAGTTTATGACGTTCTATAAAACTTTCTTTGAACGAATTTATTTAAGTTTTTTCTACAGAGGGCACAAAAGGTCTTTATCAGACCTCAATTATTACATTACAGTTACATCTATCCTGCACACCTTAGAATTATAATGTCAGCTAGTTACAGAGATTGTTTCATTTCAATAGCTTTGTATTAGAGTCCTCAGGAGACGCTATAGTTAAGTTTGAATGTAAATATTTTGATACAAAATAAAAAGGTGTTGAATATATGATAATGTAAATTGATGTCCAAGTTATTAGTTAAACCAGAACATTAATTAATGTTTTTAGTCTTTATTGTAATACACTGTACTGTAAATTCTGAGGACTTTCCCCTAGTGTTTCTCTTTTGTTACTCTTTAAGTTATTAATTACTTGAGGCGAATTGCTGTTCTATTATCAACCCATACTCATCCTCTGTTGTGTAATTAGGATTTTGTATACATTTGGTACATGTATCCTGTTATTCACCTTCGCTGATCTGTATGTCGTATTTGTTGCGTATACCCCCAGTGTGGCGTATATACGTTTATGTTCCATTGTATAAGTGATAGAGTAATGCCAATGATCTTGGTGATAAGTGACTTATGTTCCTATAGACAATATTTCTGTGTGTGGGCTTACATTTCATTCCATCGTGGGCATAGCAAAGCCTCGCGTCTAATATATATATATATATATATATATATATATATATATATATATATATATATATATATATATATATATATATATATATATATAATATATATATATATATAATATAATATATTTATAAATGTTTTTATTTGAATAAAATGTTATTCAAATAGTGTTTTGTCGCACTTCCCTCTAATAGTTTTCATTACAGACAAAATTAGTAAAACAGACAGACATACATATTGCTCCCAAATCCACTGGAATACTAGCAGATACTTCCATAACTCGTCAATCACGCCAGTAAAGCTTTTACGCTCCCAGAAGCAATGCTGCTTTCATTTCTAAAAATGACAACAAGAGGTTTTTCCTCTGAACTTATAGCAAACTAAATCATATTCAGGCATCATAGACAACACTGATGCCTTGAGAAACACTTGTATCTTCCTCAGCCTAATATATATATTATATATATATATATATATATATTATATATATATATATATATTATATTATATATATATATATACTATATATATATATATATATATATATTATATATATAATATATTATATTAAGTTTGTGAGGGTACCACCTCTGGTGCCAATGTGGGGACCCATAGCCTCGGAGAAGAAAATAAAACGTATTCAGAGGAGACCTTGTGGTTCTCACTGAACACTAATATTTTCTTCTCCTACCACCCCCATTCTTTTGTATGTACACATATATATTTGCTTTATTTGAACTGTGTTACAAAAAAGGAGTTACATATAGGTTACAAAGATGGTTATCATAGGTTGTCGAGTTCCTCCAGCTCCTCAGATGGCGGGCAGGAACCCTGGATGCAGTGCGCATTTCCCCTCTGTATCGCCACGCTGAGGCGCTGGAAAAGAAAGCTGGCAGCTCTAGGGTCCCTTGTTGTTTCAATGAGCCTAGAACCCAGTTCCTTCAAAAAACTGGTAGCACTTTTACCCAGGCGCCGAGTGTCTCAGAAGCAATGGGGACAAAATTGTAGTGGTGATCAAGTTCTCTATACTTACGGGATTTGGCTGCTTCCCTGTGGGTGGCAGCGCCACCTGGTTGTGCAACACTGAGGTCAATGTAGGTGTTAGCCAGGGTTGATACGCACGTGTAGTCCCATACCACTGCTTGCCATTCTTCCAGGGGTTCACTGTGATACCATCCGGGCGACCAATAAGAGCATCAGAGTTACGGGGCGTTAGGTAACGAGGCTCTCTCTCGGCTGGGCATCCAGCTGTGGTGAGGCTCCTCTTGATGATGTCGTTAACTTCACTGTGCCTCGAGTGCCATCCTCCCGTGCTTTGGCAGAGTAGGCCATGGTGGCCGTACCTGTCAGCCACCACCTCGCCGCAAATACACCTATATCTGGTGTGGATTGGGGCAGCAAGCGGAGGGCCACAGCAATTCGGAGGGCGTGTGGTGTGAGACGCGTGCCAGTTGCCGACATTGGGGTTGCTAACAGGAAATCCCCTGCATGAGGGGCTGCTACTGCTGTGAGGCGAGCAATGTCGTGCTGTGTTGATGCAGCACCCAGGCACTCTGCAGCAACTTGTCTACAATGGGGCCTCCNTATATATAAATTCCACCAAAACAGGCTTCTTATCATTGACAATGTAGAAGCATTTGTAACGAGGGGGACCTAGTGTCACACTGACAACTACCACCATCATAACATCCTACACCACCAGATACAATACTCAACACCCATTATATCATCCTCAATGATTTAACAGCCATTTCGCCTGCGGTAACCTCTGAGTTGGTGACTTTCGAACACTTAATTCTGAGAGAGAGAGAGAGAGAGAGAGAGAGAGAGAGAGAGAGAGAGAGGAGAGAGGAGAGAGAGAGAGAGAGAGAGAGAGAGGAGAGAGAGAGAGAGAGAGAGAGAGAGGAGAGGAGAGAGAGAGAGAGAGAGGGAATGGGGAGGGAGAGTGGGGAGGGAGAGAGGGTGAGGGGGGGGGGGGGACAGACAGAATAGTCCTCCCTCGAGTTGTCACAACCCAACCCGTCCTCAGACCAAGTCCATTCCACCTAGCGGTCGACCCTAGAAATGCATTCATAAATTTTAACATGCTGTTCATTCAAAACAAGAATTTCTCAAATATAAATTTATATTATTTTATTAGTATATTTAGGTATGTGTTAGGTTAGTTGTTTAGGTTCTGTTGGCGATTATTTGTAGTGTAGTACGTGGGTGAAGCATTTACAGCATTGTGGTTCGAACAAAATTCGTCAGTGAAGCACTTGTTCCGGAAGTGTTCGAACGTCATCAGTTGTGAGTCGCGTATAACAGCCCGTCCTCCAAACAAGATCCAAAAGTGATTCCATGCACCCCCCAAACCCTGTTTATGAATGAAAAACGGTTTACACACGACTCACAACTGCTGACGTTCGAACATATCCGGAACAAGTGCTTCACTGACGAATTTTGTTCGAACCACAACGCTGTAAATGCTTCACCCACGTACTACAAATACAAATAATCGCCAGCAGAACCTAAACACCTGACCTAACCTAACCTATGCCTATTTATGCACAATATGCTAATATATTATAATATTAATTTATATTTGAGAACATTCCCGTTTTGAATGAATAGCATGTAAAAATTCATGAATGCGTCTGTGGGGTCGACTGCTGGATGTAATGGACTTGAGTCGGGGATGAGTTGGAGGATTGGCAGTGTGGTTTTTCATATCTGAATGAAGTGCTAGACGTGTGTTGAAGGTACGATGAGTCGGAATGTCAGGTCCCACAAGTTAACACTCCAGGTGAGGGCGGCTGTGGCTAGAGCCGTGTTGGGCTGATGCCCAGATTTAGGATGAACGATTTATGAGTGGTAGTAGACCCCACACCCATTCTGTGAGTGGTAGTGGACCCCACACCCATTCTGTGAGTGGTAGTAGACCCCACACCCATCCTGTGAGTGGTAGTGGATCCCACACCCATCCTGTGAGTGGTAGTGGACACCCCATCCTGTGAGTGGTAGTGGACCCCACACCCATCCTGTGAGTGGTAGTGGACCCCACACCCATCCTGTGAGTGGTAGTGGACCCCACACCCATCCTGTGAGTGGTAGTGGACCCCACACCCATCCTGTGAGTGGTAGTGGACCCCACACCCATCCTGTGAGTGGTAGTGGAACCCACACCCATCCTGTGAGTGGTAGTGGACCCCACACCCATCCTGTGAGTGTTAGTGGACCCCCCCATCCTGTGAGTGGGGGACCCCCCACCCATTCTGTGAGTGGTAGTAGACCCCCGCCCATTCTGTGAGTGGTAGTAGACCCCCTCCCACCCATCCTGTGAGTGGTAGTAGACCCCGCACCCATCCTGTGAGTGGTAGTAGACCACCCACCCATCCTGTGAGTGGTAGTAGACCCCCCCACCCATCCTGTGAGTGGTAGTATACCCCACTTTGCTTTGAAAGTAAACATAAACAGTATATTCACAGTATCAAACTATAATAGCCCTCGTCCAAAGAAGCCCTAACACAACGTGTTAGTTTAATTATCAAGTTCTGGTGAACCTACGAAGCATACAGATCATCCCATTCGAAGTTAGTGCCCAAATAAAACACGCTTAAATAAGGTACTGATAATATTCGACGACTCGTAAAAAGTGGTTCCACAAGGAACCAAACTCACTTTTAACGATTAGAGAGGCGATGAGCATCATCATCGGCTGGCCCGTAAGTGGCGGCGTCTCTCCACCTCTCAATTGGGCCTGACGACTCCCACTTTGCCGTAATTAATGTAATTAAAAGCTTCAGAAATCATTGACAGTTGATTTATGTGTAATTACGTATTATTAGTAATATTATTACCCTCCACGTAGTAATAATAGGTGGAGGGGATTGTATGGTCATGTGGTTGAGGCGCGTCGGTAGGCATATTTCCCGTCAATATGCGTGTCTTTGAATGGAAAGTGCGGTTATACATGCAAGCGTGAATATTCCCATATGTATACTTGTTTGTGTATCTTCGCGTATACACTTGTACGTACATGTAAATGAGTGAGGGGTCTCATTGCCTATCTTATCGACTCACAATTGAAGTCCTGAGTTTGATACCCTGGCTGGACACACTTCTTTTCAACTGATGCCTCTGTTCACCTAGTAAATAAATATATATTAATATTGAAAGCTAGATCTATCCATCTCTCGAGACAACACCGATACACAGTATGTTAAAATGAATGAATGCGACGATGAGGTCGGCTGAGGCTTGGACGAGCTTAACTTGTACCAGGTTGCAGATTATTTACTGCAATCTTGGTGGCATATGACATTTTCCTCCTAGATGGCAGGACTACCACGTATCATGCCGTCCATATAACCTCGGTTAATGTTGCTTCGATGTGCGCATACACGGGTTGCCGGCCCAACAAAAATATCGCAACATTCGACCAACCTAGGAAAGTAGTGCGTGTTTTTGCTGAATTGTGAGACTAGTCTAAACCTGGCTATCGCCATTATTTTTTTCTCACTTAACTACATCACCAGCTCCTGGAATGCGCGGTTGCTTTGGTCGCGTCCTCTACCAATCCCACAAACATACCCAGGCATATCTCATACACAAACATATCTCAGTTGTTGACCCCACGAACTTACCCAAGCAAGTTCAACTTCAGTTCCCACGAGCCTAGCCTAGCCGACTGGCCTGCGGACCCTGCGACGCTGACGTTAAACCCGCCACCTGCCACGTAGCCGCTCATACTAACCGCTGTCTGTCGCTACTGACGGCAGACGTCATCGCCCTCGGAAGATGAGAGGAAATGTCAGCACTGTAGAGAAATACCAGACAGACCACTGGAACATTATCTAACACAGTGCACAGTTACAAACCCATTAGGATTTCAACTTAGATTCAACAGAGCAGAAGAAGTTGTTAAACACATAAGGCAAAATCTTACTGAAGCGACCATACGAGTCATAAATACTCATACTCCGCCCAAGTAAAACAGAAACAAGCAACACTTAGTGGGCCAGCCAGAGGCTTAGGGCCCGAGCAGGAATATCCGTGGAAAAAAAAAAGTAATCGCCCTTCCTACTTCCATAAACTAGAGTTAACTCTCAGTTTACACGCTTCTCAATGTGTATCCTCCGAGAAGCCAGGTACGTCTCCCAGAATGCTTTATATGCCCTTCTGTTTGTGTACAAGATAATACATTAAACGCTGTTGTAGTAGTACTTGTAGCTTAAGTAACTGAAAATAATGGTGGTGGCAGTTTTAATAGTTGTATTTTTAGTAATTATAACAGGAAAAAAATAAGTTTCAGGGGTAGCAATTGTGTTTGTAGAGGCAGTGGTGCAGCAAGGGGGGTGGGGAGATGACTCTCCCCATGAACACATTTCTTCAGAAATGGTGCCTTTTCAATTTTTTTTTAACTCGCCTGTGCGATAAAACTCGAATTTCAAAAACGTGTACAGAGATAATGAACAGCATATTAGTGTGTCAAATTTAAGTGTCGAGAAACGGACCCTCAACAGTGTACATAGAATCATGGTCGCCAATGACACATGTTCGATGCATTCTAACCTGTCCACATTATACTTTACTTTTCTGACCTTCCCAATAACTAGCGCAGTTGCAGAATGATCCTTTACTCCCCTGACATAGCCAGAACGCATTTCTCGGCCTAATATGCACGTCCCGATTTGCCTAACAAGCCATTTTTTCCCTGACAGTATATATTTTTTCTAAATTATTTTCTTATGAAACGATAAAGTTTCCATTGTATTATTATATGATTTTATTTAGTTTTAATCTGAGTTAAAACTAACGTAGAAATATGACCTAATCTAACAAAGTCAGTAATTCATGGTCTTAATATAATAACATAATATTAATTCAAGTAAACCCTATATAATTTTTTTAAACGAAAATTTTCATAACTTATAATAATGGTCAAGTAATGGGTTCTGGCTATTAGGTATATATCACTGAAAACTCACACCCCAGATATAGCCTCGGCTACCATCCTCTTTTGTCCGGTCGTGTTGGTCGAGTGGTTAAGGGATCCTGTACATCAGTTGCATTGCTTCTGGCAGTATAGGTTCGAGTCACTTCTGGGGTGTGAGTTTTCAGTGGCATATATGCATGGAGACTGTTCAGGCTTGTTCGCATATATATATATATATATATATATATATATATATATATATATATATATATATATATATATATATATATGTATAGAAGGTCCCCCTTCTTCCAGCCAGAGGTGGTACTCCCTTATATATTTAAAAAAAAATATATATATATATATATATATTATATATATATATATATATATATATATATATATATATATATATATATATATATATATATATATATATATATATATAGGTTTTTAAAGGAGGTTGGTGAGGAACTCATTGGGAAAACTAGAGACCCACGAGCAGCCAGTTTCCTGTTCCAGCGCCTCAGTGTCGCAGTGCAGAGGGGAAATGCGTGCTGTATCCTGGGTACGCACCCAACCTCCGAGGAGCTGGACGAGGTCTTCGAACGCTGATTGTTTAATTGTTATATATTTGTGTGTGTGTGTGTGTTCTCTGTAAACTGTAGCATTGCAATAAAATAAAACAAAACATACAAAAAATAATAGGGGTGGTAGGAGAAGAAAAGAATTAAGTATTCAGTGAGAATCCACAAGGTCTTCTCTGAATGCTCTTTGTTTTCTTCTTCGAGGATGTGGGTCCCTGCAATTGCACCAGAGGTGGTACCCCTAATATATATATATATATATATATATATATATTATATATTATATATATATATATATATATATATATATATAAAGGATGTTCACCTTTAAATACACAATAAGCATAAGAAAAAAAAAAGGAAGGGGTGGTAGGAGAAAAGCACACAGAAACTGTATTGGAGGTATATATATATATATATATATATATATATATATATATATATATATATATATATATATATATATATATATATATGTGAAGGCCCATATAGTGAGAATCACATATATCGATTGGAGTTAACGCATATATATATATATATATATATATATATATATATATATATATATAT
>WNGS01042707.1:31422788-31435318 GCA_020271785.1 Procambarus virginalis
ATATATTATATATATATATATATATATGTTTACGACTGCGTTGAGTCATTTACAGTTACTAATATTGCAACTAATTACTATTTACGCCCATCCAACTGGGCCGCAGCTTTACAATAATGTGCGTTCATTAATTACAGCAAGCAAACTTAGTTACTTCTCCTCCTCCTCGTCTCCTCCTCCTCCTCCTCACCTTCCCACGCATGACAACAAATTACGGTAATGGGTTGCTGTCGGGTGTTAGTTAGATGCTCGTTGGTATAATTGGCTCATTAGCTGGCCTGTTATAGAAGAGTGTGATTTATCTGACTGTGGATCGTCCTCTCACTCTGAACTGCCTGTTTTCCGGCGAGTGGGTTATCTTTCTGATTGGTTAATTGAGCGTTTGACGGGGGGCGCCACTGTGGCTTCTGACCTGTGTGTTCTCACCTAGTGTACTTGAGGAGGTGAGCTCTGGCTCTTTGGGCTCACCTCTCAACTGTCAATCAACTGATTATTTTTTTCTTCTCTCCACACACACACACACACATTTTCAACCCGTCCTCGCAAATTCGTATAGTCAATATTGACTTATTAAATAAGTGCATAGGTGACATACTTAACATAATAGTTTCCCTTGAAAAGTTTCATAGAAAACACCGACCTACCTAACCTACTTAGTATGTTAAGATAAGCATCTTATTGCTTCGTAATTACAATTATTACCTAACCTATACCTATAATAGGTTAAGTAACAATTGTAATTACGAAGCTATAAGATGCTTATTTTAACATACTAAGTAGGTTAGGTAAGGTCGGTGTTTCTATGAAGCTTTTCAAGGGAACTATTATGTTTAGTATGTCACCTATGCACGTAGCTAATAAGTCAATATAAACTATACGATTTTGCGAGGACGGGTTGCATATTTACCACTTATGTAAAACCAATCCTGGAGTTAGAGAAGATTCAGAGGTATGCCAGCAAACTAGTCCCAGAACTGAGAGGTATGGGCTGCGAGGAAAGGCTAAGGGAGATGAACCTCACATCCCTGAAAAACAGAGGAGTAAGGGGAGACATGATAACTACCTACAAAATTCTCAGGGGAATTGACAGGGTGGACAAAGACAAACTCTTCAGCACGGGTGGGACACGAACAAGGGGACACAGGTGGAAATGTAGTACCCAGATGATCTACAGAGACGTTAGAAAGAATTTGTTCAGTGTCTGAGTAGATAACAGGTGGAATGCACTATGAAGTTTCTTTCACCCTGATGGACCTGTTCACCTAGCAGTAAATAGGTACCTGGGAGTTAGACAGCTGCTACGGGTTGCTCCTGTGTGTGCACTTACCTAATTGTGCTTGTGGGGGTTGAGCTCTGACTCTTTGGTCCCGCCTCTCAATTATCATTCAACTAATGTACATGTTCCTGAGCCTACTGGGCTCTATCATATGTACACTTGAAGCTGTGTATGGAGTCAGCCTCCACCACATCACTTCCTAATGCATTCCATTTGTTTACTACTCTGACACTGAAAAAATTCTTTCTAACGTCTCTGTGGCTCATTTGGGCACTCAATTTCCACCTGTGTCCTCCTAGTGCGTGTGCCCCTTGTGTTAAATAGCCTGTCTTTATCTACCCTATCAATTCCTCTGAGAATCTAGTATGTGGTGATCATGTCCCCTCTAACTCTTCTGTCTCCCATTGACGTGAGGTTTAATTCCCGTAGTCTCTCCTCGTAGCTCATACCCCTCAGTTCGGGTACTTGCCTGGTGGCAAACCATTGAACCTTTTCCAGTTTAGTCTTATGCTTGACTAGATATGGACTCCATGCTGGAGCCGCATACTCCAGGATTGGTCTGACATATATGGTATACAAAGTTCTGAAAGATTCCTTACACAAGTTTCTAAAGGCCGTTCTTATGTTAGCCAACCTGGCATATGCCGCTGATGTTATCCTCTTGATATGAGCTTCAGGGGACAGATCTGGCGTGATATCAACCCCCAGGTCTTTCTCTCTGACTCTTGAAGTATTTCATCTCCCACATGATACCTTGTATCTGGTCTCCTGCTCCCTACACCTATGTTCATTACACACACACACACACACACACACACCCACCACACACACACACACCACACACACACACACACAAAACCACACACACACACACACACACACACACACACACACACACACACACACACACACACACACACACACACACACACACCACACACACACACACACACACATATTGTGTGTGTGTACTCACCTATTTGTGCTTGCGGGGGTTGAGCTTTGGCTCTTTGGTCCCGCCTCTCAACTGTCAATCAACTGGTGTACAGATTCCTGAGCCTACTGGGCTGTCATATCTACATTTGAAACTGTGTATGGAGTCAGCCTGTGGCTCATGTGGGTACTCAGTCTCCACCTGTGTCTCCTTGTTCGCGTACCACGAGTGTTGAATAGTTTATCCTTGTCTGCCCGGTCGATTCCCCTGAGGATTTTGTAGGTAGTGATCATGTCTCCCCTTACTCTTCTATCTTCCAGTGTCGTAAGGTGCATTTTCCGCAGCCTTTCCTCGTAACTCATGCCTCCCGTTTTGTGTGTGTGTGTGTGTGTACTCACCTAGTACTCACCTAGTTGTGCTTGCGGGGGTTGAGCTCTGGCTCTTTGGTCCCGCCTCTCAACCGTCAAACAGGTGTACAGTTTCCTGAGCCTAATGGGCTCTATCATATCTACACTTGAAACTGTGTATGGAGTCAGCCTCCACCACATCGCTTCCTAATGCATTCCATTTGTCAACCACTCTGACACTAAAAGAGTTCTTTCTAATATCTCTGTGGCTCATTTGGGCACTCAGTTTCCACCTGTGTCCCCTAGTGCGTGTGCCCCTTGTGTCAAACAGCCTGTCTCTATCAACCCTGTCGATTCCCCTGTGTGTGTGTGTGCGTGTGTGTGTGTGTGTGTGTGTGTGTGTGTGTGTGTGTGTGTGTGTGTGTGTGTGTGTGTGTGTGTACGCTCGTGCTTTCCCTAGTCATTACATAGTTGAACATGTGGTGGAGATGAGCTACGGTTTCTAGGTCTCGCGTCTCAACACAGAGACGGAAGGTGGAGAGGTTTTCCTGGAAGTTCTCCAGACTTCCTCCCCATACATGCTATCAGTAGGGAGAAAGTCTCGCTCCCTAGTGTAGAGAAAGTTACATTCCTCAATAGAGAAGGACCCATAACTGAGCTCCTTCCTCCTCTGCCTTCCATACAGCCACCAACCGTTCGCTCCCCAGCGGGGGGTGATCACTTGCAGACTTCACAAAGAGCATCACATCAGCGGCACATGCCACGCTCCATAATATCCAAGAAGCTTCCAGAATATGGGGGGCAAGAAATGTACTGCTCACTACATTCGTGAGACCAGTGCTGTAGTATGCATCTCCTGGCTCCCAGTCGACAACTGAAAAAAAAGGAACGAGATATAACGTTCAGAAACATGCCACGAGATTGATTGAACCGAGAATACACAAAAATGGGGAAAAACTGAGGAAGTTTTACTCCAGACAAGAAACGCGAGATAGGGAAGGGAATTTTCAGGAGAAAGCGCTAAGCCATTATCACTATATAACACTTAAAAGGGATCAGGATAAGGATTTGGGACGGAACGGTGGGGAGGGGGATAAGGAATGGTGCCCAACCACTTGGATAAGCACAAGATGAATGACATATGAAGTTTTTAAGACCCCCCGGACGCTGCTCAGTCACATACACATCCTCTCAGGTCAAACAGCTTTCCTCGTGATCAAACAGTACTCTTCTGTTTCCGCTGGCACACCGCGCTCTACGGCTCTACTGCTGATAATATTCGCCTTTCTCCTTAACGTGGTTCACAGTCACCCTAAAAATGTTCATAACTTATGCTTGTAATTTGATTTGGTGTTGGACCTGAGGCCCGCTTAACCTCTGGAGGGTTATAAATGCCACCCAAGAGCATACTGACCCACCAACAAGTATACTTTAGTCCTGGACTTAGCCCAGAACTAAGGTAAACTCTCAGTGTATATACACCGAGAAGCAAGGTACACCTCAGTGCATATACCCCTCCTCTTTTGAGATATTTTGAAAAGTTGCCACACATTTCTCTAACTTTCCTACACGCAATAAAGTAGCCGTCTCATGCATATGTGTAGGATAACGTTCCTAGCGCGATTGTAGAAAGCTTACCTAGCAGGCAAGGAGCGTGGGTGTTTTTAGCTAGCTGTGTGTGTGTGGGAACCGAGTCTCGGCTCCTGGGACCCCTCCTTTAATATGGTGTTGTCAAATTCTATGAACAGATTCCAACGAGCCACAGAAAGCGTCACTCTGCTTGCTAGGCTTGTACATGTGTTTCCGCTGATAGGCCTAGTTAGCCCACCTCCCTTATTATGTTCCAAATCTAAAAGCTGCCCTAAGGGTGCGCTTTCCCTTCCCTTAGTGTGTGCACTCCCTTCGCTTAGAGTGCACTTTCCATTCCATTATAATGTACTTTCCCTTCCCTTAGGGTGTACTTCCTTTCCCTTAGGGACTACTTCCCTTTCCCATAGGGTGTACTGTCGATTCCCATAGTGTAATTTCCTTTCTTTAATGGTGTACTTTCCTTTCCCTTTGGGTGTGTTTTTCCTGCTCTTAGGATATACTTTCCATCACTTAATTTATACTTTCCCTTTCCATATTGTACTTTCCCTTCCCTTAGGGTGTTCTTTCCCTTCCCTTAGGGTGTACTTTCCGTTCCCTTAGGGTGTACTTTCCGTTCCCTTAGGGTGTACTTTCCCTTCCCTTAGGGTGTACCTTCCCTTCCCTTAGGGTGTACTTTCCCTTCCCTTAGGGTGTACTTTCCTTTCCGATAGGGTGCTAATATGGTTGTCTTCAGCCCCCCCCCCCCACCTAATTTCCTCGGGGTTAAGCTCAAATGGCCATGCACAAAGTACCGATGCACAAAGTGGCCATGCACAAAGTGGTCATGCACAAAGTGACCACACACAAAGTGGTCATGCACAAAGTGGTCATGCACAAAGTGACCACACACAAAGTGGTCATGCACAAAGTGGCCATGCACAAAGTGGCCATGCACAAAGTGACCACACACAAAGTGGTCATGCACAAAGTGGCCATGCACAAAGTGACCACACACAAAGTGACCACACACAAAGTGGTCATGCACAAAGTGGCCATCTCTGCTGGTTGTCCTCGCCAGCGTTTTACTCAATAGCGTCCAGTTGTTTGCAATCATTAACAGTTCATTTACATATATTAAAAACAGCGTGTGTCCTGGACCTCACTTGTTACTTCCCCGCGTTGTAACTCTTTCTTTATCATTGTACGCTTTTCACCCTTAAGGTATCCCCCCCTGTCCCCTGCCACGGGTAATCCTCTACCAGTTGCTCCTTTAGGGATATGTGTTTGTGTGTGTGTGTGTGGGGGGGGGGGGTGGGGTGTGGTTGAGTTTGTATGTGTGAGTGTGAGTGTGTTTGAATGTGTGTATTTATAATGTGTGTTTGTATATGTTCAGCGACTACACTCGCATTTATGGATTTAAGTGTTAATGCACTAAGGTCACCTACATAGAGAAGAAAGTACAAATTATCGCCACCGAAACGAAAATCGTTAATTCGGAATGAAAAAAATATCGAATGATATTTTTTGACTAACATAAAACCTAACTGATCAACATCACAAAAACATTGATGAATACATAAGAAGGAGAAAGGAGAAGTGAAGAAAATAGGGAGAATAACTATCGTGGGGGATAGAAAATAGGAAGTTGGGCAGGAAGGCAGAGGGTGTTGTTTGCTAGGTAAACTCTCACTTTGTATAAAACCCGCTGGCAGCTCCTACAGAGTGTCAAGTCCTTCCCGGCCTGCCCAACCAGCCACCGACCTTGGTAGCTTGTCCCCACAAGCGTTCTCAACCACCATATTAGTGCCCATACCCACCTCCACTTAGAGGATCACGGCACTCTCTTCGTCGTAAGAGCCACTGAGGCATCAAGTACCAGGGAAAGCCAGCGAGGCAACTCCTGTGAAGGTGAGTAGCTGAGTGTTTACTCCTGGTCAGCAGGGCACGTGGTCTCCCAGTGTAGCATGAGGCCTCCTGGTCAGCAGGGTACGTGGTCTCCCAGTGTAGCATGAGGTCTCCTGGTCAGCAGGGCACGTGGTCTCCCAGTGTAGCATGAGGCCTCCTGGTCAGCAGGGTACGTGGTCTCCCAGTGTAGCATGAGGTCTCCTGGTCAGCAGGGCACGTGGTCTCCCAGTGTAGCATGAGGTTTCCTGGTCAGCAGGGCACGTGGTCTCCAAGTGTAGCATGAGGTCTCCTGGTCAGCAGGGCACGTGGTCTCCCAGTGTAGCGGAGGGTCTCCTGGTCAGCAGGGCACGTGGTCTCCCAGTGTAGCGGAGGGTCTCCTTACTGGACAACGAGCTAACCATCTATCTCTCTCCAACGGTTGCGGATTATAATAACAATTCATTGTGTCTGGGACAGGCAGCCAGTGTATATATACATGTTAGGTTTATATCGAAACTTTTGTTCGAACCACTACGCTGTAAATGCTTCACCCACGTACTACAAATACAAATAATCACCAACAGAACCTAAACATCTAACCTAACTAGTGCCTAAATATGCACAGAATGCTAATATATAACAATATTAATTTATATTAGAGAGAATTACTATTTTGAATGAACAGCGTGTTCAAACTGACGAAAGCGTCTTTGGGGTCGACTGCTGGAAGGTTGACTACTACGAAGTAGAAGTCCTAATATGGAACTCGTTAGTGGGAGATGAGACAAGTAACGAACGGGTTTACCAGCGGCGTCCGCTAGGTCAAAAGAGGCAAAATTGATATGGCTGGGTGAAAACCCAGTGAAGTTCGACTCCCTTATGAGTTAAATATGAGGAGCAGCCAGTGTTGGATTTGGGAGCAACCAATCCTCTTGAATAATGAATCGTATTTAGCCATCATTATCTTCAACGGACAAAATATGATCAAATATGCGCTATAAATCACGGCGGTTCACAAATATTCACATTTTCTATGCTTGGGGCTAACCAGCCCGTCGTCTAGAATAGTATATCCCATTTTGACTTGTAAATCCCCTAATGCCAAACACTGATGTTCTGAACATCATAACGAGCTGCTCGCAAAGTTGACGTGATGTCCCGTTTTCTATTCGTGCGCCCTCCGTTACATAAGTTTCGGGCAATTTAGTACATCATTTTCTTTCCTTTGTGAGATCCCTTCACTAGGGGATGAGAAGGGTTTAAGGACTATTTCCATGAGAGCATTAAGAGTGTCATCCACAATAACAAGCCAACATTGGAGCATGAAACTGTGTTAAAGTGCATAAAATTGAATGAAGCACAACCGAAAGAATCCTCGTTTTTATTGTGAAAGAAGCATAACAATAATATAACAATGGAATTTAGCATTACCACATAGGTTCCGCATGATCATTCTCCTGTAAGTAAATTATATATCGTCAGCCAAACTTCACGAAGCGAATCTTGCGAACCTCATCATCCAATAACTTATGTTATATCTGATGCTCGAATATAAATCCTAGTTACATCACTAGTAAACTCCTTTTACTAGTTTTAGCTAACTACTATAATTTTAACTCAACCATCTTCAATATTAATTAGTTTGTGTTTCCTTATCGTTACTTTATATTGCAGACGCTTGTGTCAGCTAGGCTGCAGGCCCGAGCCACGGTGAACAAGCCAGAGAGTGACTTGTTTTTAGGACTGCTGCTTTGTCAGATGCACGTTTGGAGAACTGCTGCCTTGGCGGTGATAGCCATGTTCGTCACCTCTCCCGCCGGTGGAGCACTCGTGGGCACCTCCATCGCTGCCACAGCCACTCTTGGCACCCTTGGCCCTGGCGCCTTAGCCGCTCTGGGCCTCCTGGGCGTCGTCGGCATCGGTGAGTAGCCTTTTTTGGTGGGGATTTGGGCCCCGGGCAATGTATACAATCCAGGGGCTAACGTAGTGAAATAAGGATGTTAAATAATTTTCGTTCCGATTAAGATTCGCCCCAAGGTTGTCTGGCATGTGAATTAAGTGTGCTAATCAGTCCACCACAGGGTAATATTTTTCAGAAAACTGTGACGGTGCTGTCATCAGATGACGTCTGATGTACAGGGTGACAGTTGATTCGTTATGCTTTTACCAAATTTGGGAAGCCAGTTAGTGACGACAGAGATAATTTCAACCTTCTTATATTTCCCTTGGGGTTTTTGGATGGATTCATCGACGGCTTCATAGCAATTCTTTATTAGTCTCCAAAAGAAAGTGCCGTAGGTTCACAACGTATGTGTCAAATGTCAACCTATTTACGTTCGAAGTTAAACTCAAAACGTGCTTCATTCAATTCCAAGATGTGTAAGCAACCAAAAATTAATGTAACCAAAACGTTTAACTTAACCTTACCGTGACCTAACCAAACCTTAGCTTGCTCTAATTGAATAAACCCATGTTGTACAATAATAATAATTTATACAATCTCTTTATTTAACTTTATTTTATACTAAGTAGTATCCGTTTTGTCAATCAGGTGCAAGAAGTATATGCAAAATACTTAAAAAAAGTATTAGTGACAATAATTTGACGCATACACCAACTTTTACTCACGATTATTATTTTGCTATATACTGTACTTCTATTGAAAAATCCGTGATGGAACTAAACCTTTTAGTAAAAACTAATTTACACAAAATGGGAATATCATTCCTTGTTTTTATTAGCAGTTTTTCACTTTGAAAGTTCGACTTTGTACTTAATGGTTTTATTCCAAAATGGGCTTTTCAGTATGTACATATAAACATATGGATGGTTTGTAGCCCAGAATCGCTCGAATTATAATAACTTTCCTGCTGTTTCCTATAGGCGTGGCGCTCAAGAAGAAGCTGTATTATGGAGGCTACGGTGATGGAGGCTACGGAGGTGGACACTATGGTGGTGAAGGCTACGGTACAGGCTACGGAGGTGGAGGATATTATGACAGTGGAGGCTACGGAGGTGGGGGACACCATGGTGTAGGAGGAGGTTATGGAGGTGGAGGAGGCTACAAAGTTGTAGGATATTATGACGGCGGAGGCTATGGAGGTGGAGGAGGCTACGGAGGTAAAGGACACCATGGTGGTGGTGGTCACAATGGTGGCGGTGGAGGACACCATGGCGGTGGTGGTGGTCACAATGGTGGCGGTGGTCACAGTGGTGGTGGTGGAGGACACCATGGCGGTGGAGGAAGCCCTGGTAGTGGATACGGAGGAGGCTATGACAGTAACTATGGAAGCTACAGCAGCAGTTACGGAACAGAAGGTCATGACTACCCATCTCCAGCTTACACCAGCTCCCACCTTCACCGACGAAGCACGCAGGTGGGTCTGGGGACAGAGATATAGAAATAAAATGTATAGGTTGTGTTCAGACTCTGAAGTTTGTTGACCATTGCTATGTAACTTTCTCTGGGGTAAGAACTTTGGATTTTTATTCCATCATTCTTGTCTGTCTAACAACTTCATTTGCAGTACAATTTTGTATCTGTTTATTCTTTGTGTACTCATAAATGTCATGTTTTGTTTTCATTGCTGATATGACACTGACCTATTAACTTGCGTGGCATTTTCCTGCTTCTGTCTTATGTGGCACTGCCCTGCTTCTATGGTACTGCTCTACTTCTGTCTTATGTGGCACTGGCCTACTTCTGTCTGATATCACTGTCGCAGGTCAGTCCAGTAAGGTGTAAGGTTGGCTCCTTCTAGCTTATAACAAGCACTCGTCAGCTGTTAAGTTTGTTGTGGCACCGAGATATTCAGTTATTCCCATCATTCCTGATAACCCAAGTAGCTTTCTTAAAATTGGTAGAGTAACCAAATTAAACATCTAATTTCCCTTTATACTTACAGGTAGGTAGGTTGGTATGATCGCATTTAGATTTAACGCACAGCATTACGATGTGTTTAGGCTTCAGGAGTTGTGTTATGATGGTGTTCAGGCTTCAGGAGTTGTGTTGTGGTGGTGTTTAGACTTCAAGAATTGTGATAAATTTTTCTTATAGGAAAGCCAGGAAGCGGCGACGGTGAAGGCGGAGTTAGTGTTAACTGAGGACCCTCTGCGGTGTGCTCACCTGCTGCTGTGTGACCTGGCAGCGAGATCTCCTGCGCTCCTTCGTCCCGACGAGCTCTCCATCCTTGCCTTCATCAGGTAGGTGTTGAGTACCAACACCCGTGTTGCTCGCCGTCAGACAGCTGTTAAATAGCTATATTCAAGCTTCAAAACAGAGAGTGCTATTACACATTACTCATTCCCTCATCAAGGTCTGAGGCCTCGGGGTCCCAGCAGGAGGCCTGGGCTACGTACATGACGGAGGCGGTTGAGGCTGGCCACGGAGGCGTCGACTGCGCCGTCCTGTTCAATAGCTGTCCTTTCACCGCTCCTCAAGTCATGGCTGTCGTCAGGAACGCCATGAAGAACTGATATGACAATATAGTGCATCGATTGTACTTCTGCTACAAGATTATCGCCTCCACCTCAAGTACCCTTGTGGTTAATGGGTTTACACCAGCCTCTCAGTAATCATCAGTAGCCTAATGCCTAGATGATAAATTATATTAAGTTAAATGACGATCACCTGAAGTTAAAACACCCGTTGAGCCTTAAATCATGGATGGAAAGTGCATTTAATTTTATTAAACATTTTTATAACAAATGTTTTACAGAAAAATGTAATGTTTATAGCCAGCCAGGGTTGGCTACCATATATATATCTCAATACATCTTAAGAAGTATGAACAATACAATTCAGTGGAGGGAGATGAAAAGGATACATACATGTGAGGTGAAAAAGTATTGAAATTTTAGTTCATGAATATAAGAACAAAAAGAAATTGCAGAAGACCCAGTGACCAATATAAGTGAGTTCCCGTTGTTGTGATTTTAGATTCAGCTACTCGGAACAAAATGTTGCAAGTAGCACGGGCTATGGTGAGCAAGTAGTGGACTTATCTGGCACAGGTGACTGTGACTGTGTATTAATGAACCTACTAAAATCGTTTTTTTTAACTGGTCCATTAAAAATGGATCCAGATTGTACAGACCATTACTAATATTCATGTTGCATGGCTATGTAATTTGTATTGTATTCATTATTGTTTATTAAAATGCTTATGCAATTTGTTATCGAAAAAGGACTTCTCAATCAATTTGTGAGAATTTTCTGAAAAATTAATAAAACAGACCATATGTAATTGGCCAATTTTTACAAAATGGAACTAACATGAAATGGGTATCCCAGTTCTTGAAATGTATTGTATGTAATGTAAATCATACAATTATACTTTAAATAATTTTATTCCTATCACAAGTCTTACCAATTATAATGCTGATTTACACGCCGATGTCAGCGTGTTTGATTTACGAAAGTCGTTGATGCTATCAACGACTTTTGTAAAGTCTGCAATGGTTAAGTGGATAACTTACTGAATATGCTAGCCTGTTTAAAGCACCACGCTATCTAAGGTTCGAATCCTTCACGAGGTTGAGTTCTTTAGTTACGTATAACTTGCGCGTTTATGCAAGGGGGTCTGTATTATATATATATATATATATAGATATATATATATTATATAATATATATATATATATATATATATATATATATATATATATATATATATATATATATATATATATGTATATTGGTAGCGGTTTTTCCTGTAGACATATATTATTAAATACGACCGAAAAAGTAAGATTAATAATTCTAACACGAATTTTCTCGATCTTCTTATGTTTCTTTTTATGTTGACGGTAAATGAAAAATCAATTCTCCAAAATTCATTTTTATTTTTAGTCTGACGCGACACTTGAGCGCGTTTCGTAAAACTTATTACATTTTCAAAGACTTTAGTTTATCCACACACAACTTATGACTGAACAGCATTGGCTCTTATACCTGCATTTGGGTGAGGTGGTGTAATACAATAGTGGGGTGAAAAACAAACTTTCAACAAAACACAGAACACGGAACAATGGGTATAGATTTGTAACTGCAGAAGGCCTATTGACCCATATTTCTTGATGCTTTTATATTGGAGCGGAGTCTTGAAGTGGGTAGAATATAGTTGTGCGTATATATATATATATATGCAAACAAGCCTGAATGGTCCCCAGGACTAGATACAACTGAAAACTCACACCCCAGATATATATAATATATATATATATATATATATATATATATGTATATTTGGTAGCGGTTTTTCCTGTAGACATATATTATTAAATACGACCGAAAAAGTAAGATTAATAATCGAACACGAATTTTCTCGATCTCCTTATGTTCTTTTACTGTTGACGGTAAATGAAAAATCAATTCTCGAACCACAACACAACACAACACGAACCACAAAAATCACAACACAACCAGTGATATATATATAATATATATATATATATATATATATAATATATATATAGATATATATATATATATATATTTTTCTAGAAAAAAAAAAAAAAA
>WNGS01042707.1:31436318-31476555 GCA_020271785.1 Procambarus virginalis
ACATCAGACTGCAGGTCAGAGGAACAAGGGCACGGAGCTCATGCGAGCAGTGTCCTTCTCAAGACAAGGATCAAGTCATGATCCACACCTATGCCAACATCATGGAGCCCAACGCCCCCACACTGGGGAACCAGAACACGCGGGCGAGGGCACAGAAGCAGGAAACGAGGCCCCCACACCAACCAACAACAGGGGCACCATCCACCAACCCGGCCTCACCACAAGCTGGGTCCGCACCATCCCCCCCCCCTGGCACACCAACCTGGCACACACGACCACAATCACCATCAGATGAAGAGGAACCATAGGAGTCCCCATAATCCTTCAATTCGGTCAATGTCACACCACGAAGTGGAGACAAACTCGAAGCCAGCCGCGACCGCTTGGACACTGGTTGCATGTCGTCAGACATGCGGCCCCCCAGGAGGCACCATAGGAAGAAACCCATGGGCGGGTGCGCAGCACCACCATCGCACGATCCCGTAACACTGCGCCTCCACAATAAGGGCATCGGCCCACATACTACAGGAGACCGCTCCGCATGCACATCCACAATACACACTCTCCGAAGACTCCTTAACCGAAGACGGGGCAGGGGGGAGGCGGTTGAGGAGGCCGTGGGGATCAGGGGAGCACAAACCACGACCTCGACACCACACCTTCATCCAGGCGGGCGACAGAATCCGGCACCACCACTGGGTCACCAGATAGCTGGGACGCACCACACACATCAGCACAGTGAGAGGAGTCCGGGGCCGCCAGCGGGGGAAAATCCTCCCGGGAAAAAGTTCACTGGACGAACACTGTGCTCTTCACAACCCGCAGCCTGGTCACTAGAGAGGTCGCACCGGAAACAACCACCGATCCAGGGATGGCCCATGTAGTACACACAGACAGTAAAACCCAACAGCACAACCGACGATGATGTTACAAACCCATTATTTCCAGTCGAAGAAATAACGGACTCGTAACTTTCCATGAAGTAGATTAGCATGTAAGAAGAAATAAAGATGTTAGGAGTTGTCTTATATTTTGTCTAGTATGATTATATTTTATAATCAGTCATTTATTCTTAGGATAGTGTGTTGTTTGGCTTATATATGTAAGGACACGCTGGAGCATAGCATGTTGGTGCGAGATGGTATTATAAGAGGCTTAAGCGCCGGTGACCGGAGGTCAGGGATTAGCGAGTACCAACCTTGTCAAGGGGTAGTGGGGTAATGGAATTATACAAGGATGATGCTTGCAGTTGCTTGATCCAGAGATGTGTTAATAGGAATCTGAATTCGTATAGAAATAGAGTGAATGGAGGCGGTTTATTTAAGCATATTTCAGCCTCCTAATGTAATGTTGAAACAGTGGTATTTATTCGTGAGTGCAGGGAACATAAGCCCCGCCCTAATGGCGTCGGCGGCCATGCTGTTTTATCCCTCAGGTTAATTATTAAGTACACTGTTGTACCGTTAGTTTCAGGAAAGAAACCTATTGTATGTATGAAGTTATTCATTTTGCCACCCATTGTGAGGGTATGGTCATTTAGTAGTCTGAGGTAGAGAAATGACTAATGCGTTATCATGCATGTAACAGGCCAATAATTTTTACCAGGCCTACCACTGGTTCTGTGGAAATGTTCTGTATTTATATATGATGTAGCTAGTAGTACTGTTCCCTTTGTTTAAAGTATTGTTAAATTAATTACCAGCTTAGATCTGCTTAACAGTTCTAAGCAAAATGAGTTAGGAAGATAGCCTAGTAGTAAATACTAAGTAGATCGGTGTCCAAACGACTTCCTGTCGGGACACGGCGCTTGACGGATATAAAAACGTGCGTGACGCGCCTGCCTCCGGACATCATTTGGTCCGGGAGTCATCTCCCGTCACGCAGGGTGCAGTTGCGCCTCCACAGATCTCCAGTATCATCTCTTGATACTGGTAATGGCTCAAAAGGGCCACCACTTACGGGCTATTCATGCCCGTGCCACCTCTTGGGTGGCTTAATCTTCATCAATCAATCAATCAATCGCCTGCCTCCCACACACCGCTCCTGTGCCAGGTAAGTTACAGGCTCACCATAGCCCGTGCTACTTGGAACTTGTTCCGAGTAGCTGAATCTATAACAACAAGCCTGCCTTCTTCTTTACGGGCTATTCATGCCCGTGCCACCTCCTGGTTGGCTTAATCTTAATCAATCAATGCCTCCCTCTCCAGGCTCACCATAGCCCGTGCTTCTTGCCCCGCTCCTGTGCCAGGTAAGTTACTGGCTCACCATAGCCCGTGCTACTTGGAACTTGTTCCGAGTAGCTGAATCTATAACAATAACAGCCTCCCTCTCAGTTTGTTCCAGGCACAAAGTGGAGGATGGTACAGTGATCTTACTAGCCGATGGGGCTATTAGGTTAAGTGTTTTGTTTCATCTGTTTAAGTAGGACATAGGCTTTTGAATTGTGTTGTTATATTAGGGAGAAGTAAATAGCCTTTTGTTGTTAGTTCCACAGTTGTGGGGGACTTGTACGATTATAGTTCATAGATAATTCTTTGCCCGTGTCTCTGTGTCCTCCAAAGCGAGCCACGTGGTGTACTTAAGGGTATCTGTGTAAGTAACCTTTGTTTTAATTGTATGTTGACCAGACCACACTAGAAAGTGAAGGGACGACGGCGTTTCGGTCCGTCCTGGACCATTCTCAAGTCGATTGTTAATTGTATGTTACAGACTTGTAAATAGACTGGAGATTAGGCAGTTTCCGCTTTCCTTATCCTCCTTTTCTGTGCCACTGTATGGAGTGGGGGAATTAGTGGGATATTGTGCTATTCGCGAGCATTGTTAGACGGTCACGTAACAGACGGGACAGGGGTCCTGAGGCGCATGGCCAACGTGCGGGTACCACTTGGCACGTCCATCTACCAGAAGAAATGACGTTCCGATGGACACTCAGCCTTTGCTCAAACCTGGAAAAATGCCGACGTAGGAGATCGTCGGGGAACTCAAAAGGCACCCCATACATCGCAACGTAGGTAATCTCACCACAACGATCGGACACCGCCACGTCTCAGCCACCATCAGGGAGCTGAAAGGAGTGCCCATCATACTTCTTCACAACATCCCGGCACACTGCCACCGAGCCAAACTTCACCACAGTCCAGCGCCCAGCAATCAGCTGCTCTCCACAGACCTCCGCCACAGGAACACGCGACAAGTCCAAAACAGCCCCTTCCACAGTCGAGTAAGAAGCCAGGTCGGAGAACTCTAGTCCAATCGTCTCCCTCCGACTCACAGGGGGCAAGAGCACCATCATCCCCCCAGCCCTCACAGCCCTAAGGCCTCACACACAAACATTCATAGGCCGGCAAACCAGGAGCGCCCAACGATACGTCCACCACCACCAGAGGCTGGGCGAGGAGTCATGGTGGATATTGTATATTAGGCCAGATAAAATATAGTCTTAGCAACTCCACGAGGGGTACGGGGCCAAAACAACGAGCGTTCCGCCGCAGATTTTAAGGAACGACAAACGAGGGATCCACCAAATTTACCGGACTCCTGGTTCAATCTTGACGCCGAGCAGACATCTGCTGGCAGCCTCCGCCTGGGAGCCGCCGGATCACGTCCTGTTTTGCAATATGGATTTGATACTGCCATTTGGCATTCCTCTTCAACGGTCCGGTTGTACGACACCTGACGCACATATCGCCTTGGGTCACAAGATTGTTGATAGTTTTTTTTTTTACGTGTTCGTGTTTTTTTTACGTTTACGTGTTTTTTACGCTGGTTCTCCCGGCGGGGTGACGGTGTCCGACGCCGGCTTGGCCGAGAGGTGCAGGGAGTTGGTGGGTCTTGGTTTGCTCCTGGTGTGCCCTTACTTGTGGTGGGCGGTTGGCTTCTGCTTTGTAGGGGAGGCGCACTGGATGAATTTTGCTTTTTAACTGAGGGCTGAGTTTTTGGCTTTGCTACCCAGTGTTCTCTGTATAGGGCGGGGCCGGTGCTTGCCACCCTGAGAGACTCCTGGGGCTCCCCAATCATCTGCCTGTCTACGTTTATTTACCCCGAGGCATATTAGTTTCCCATGATTGGCGTCATTCGTTTCGCAATTAGGCTTGGCGTTTCACCTTTCCTGGCTTCACGATTAACCTTTTACGGGTACGCCAGGGCGCATCCGATCCCACGATCGTCGTCGCCCCTAAATTAATAACAACAATGACAACAACACCGACTTTACCCGGACTAATTTTGGAAAGTCATAACCATTAAGTAAGTTTCGAAAGCATTTGTACAAAACTCAATGCAGCAAGAGTGCAGTTTCTGTTCTATCCTAGTAAAAATATCACAGCTAAGTAGAATTTCATATGGTTGGCCAACGAACAGAGATTTGCAAATGACCATCTGATCCTTAGCTCTTCGTCGCCCCTCAACCAACAACAACAAAGAACAGATATTTATGTGGCTTGGGGAAGTGGGAATAGGAGATGGGTGCTGCCCCAAAAACAAGTTTTGGGCATTTCGTTAAGTAACATTTTGCGTGAATTATTTGAATGTTGAACTAGAACCAGCAATCTCGTTGAAGTGCTTCTAATATATGTAAGTTACACTAATTTATCTGAGTAGTGGTGTAACAATCAGAGAGTAGAGCTGTGACAACCTGAGAGTAGAGACGTGACAGTCTGAAAGCAGAAGTGTGATTGTCAGAAAGTAGAGATGTTGACTTTGAATCTGAATTTAAATGACAGTCAGAGAGTAGGGACGTGACAGTCTAGTAGTAGATCTGTGACAGTCTGGGATGTATAACCGTTTGAGACTAGAAGGGTAATAGACTCAGAGCAGAGATGTGACACTTTGAGACGATATATGACTTGCTCGTGTGAGCTAAGTGGTAGAAAAATGTGAAAACAAATTATAAACATTATTTCATCTGAGACAAACACTCCCGTCTTCGTGAGGTGATGCCACAGTTATGGTCTTTGCCCCCTCCCTTACAAGTGATTACATTAGTAATAGTCAACCCAGATAACAATAATATTAATAGAGGTTGACCTGTAGTACACGTGAAATATTAAAAATAAATTCATGTGAAATAAAGATCAATGTTAGATGAACAGAGAGTCTGTGTAGCTTTTTTCATGGTCCCTATGACTCGTATGGCCCTACACCGCTTGAGTTTATAAAACGAGAAATTCATACTGCAGTTTTATGTATTTAAAAGGGGTCAGTTATGTATATACAATATTTACAAGAAAATCTTCAATATTTTAGAGAGTTGTTCACTTATGATGCATTAGTTATAATCTGACCTTCATAGTATGGTCATGGAAAGAAGAAAAATATTAATAGCCAGAGAGTTTAAGAGATTTTAAAGAGGGACGGCAGTCCTCAGCAACATCAACGCTAACATAAGTTTAGAGTAATTCCAGGATAGGTACACATGGCGGAGACGGAGACGGTGACGGAGCGGTTGGTGGAGTAGGTGGTGATGGTGACGGTGGTGCTGCCTGTCCTCCACAGAGTGAAGAAGAACTTCTGTCGCTCAGACTCGCCCACAGTGTCCGCCAAGGTGTCCTCCTTAATGCTGCTGAGAAGTTCCACCTCGTCGTTGCTTTGGTCCATAGAACGCAACCTCAAGCGCCGAACTTTGCGACCGGAGCATGGCATGACCCCGGCATCAGCTGTGAGACACATAGGTGGAAATTAGTACAGCAGCAGTTCACATTATATATAACTGTGTGTGTGTAGTTATTATTTGTGCCTGCAGAATCGAGCTAATAGCTCTTGGACCTCGTCTTTCTAACCAATCTATTTTCCTCTATTATGTCTATTATATATACTTTTCTAACTCACATGCACGCACACACACATCCCCAGGAAGCAGCCCGTAGCAGCTGTTTAACTCCCAGGTACCTATTTACTGCTAGATAAACGGGAGCATTTGGATGAAAGAAACTCTGCCCATTTGTTTCTGCCTCGACCGAGAATCGAACCCGGGCCCTTAGAACTACGTCCCCGGAGCGCTGTCCACTTAGTCGCGAGAACCCCTCCCCCCCAAAAAAAAATATGTGTGTGTGTGTAATAACCTAAGTGTAGTTACATGATGATAGCTACGCTCATGATGTCCCGTCTTCCCAGTACTCTTTGTCATATAACTCTTTGACACTATTATATGTGTACTCACCTATTTGAGTTCGTATACACATAGAAGTTGTGTGTGTACTCACTTAGTTGTGCTTGCGGAGGTTGAGCATCAACTCTTTGGTCCCGCCTCTCAACAGTCAATCAACTGGTGTACATGTTCCTGAGATTACTGAGCTCTATCATGTCAACATTTGAAACTCTGTATGGAGTCAGCCTCCATCACATTATTTCCTATATGCATTCCATTTATTAACTACTCTAATATTGAACAAGTTCTTTCTAATGTCACTGTGGCTCATTTGGGTACTCAATTAACACCTGTGTCCTCTTGTGTGTGTGTAATTCCGTGAGAATTTTGTATGTAGTGATCATGTCATTAGTAATTTCTATTTACTCGTAAACCAGTCTCCCCGTTACACTTTATTCTCTCCACGATGTTTTTTTTCTGAAGCAGTTCCTTCACTTTATCTCTTCATTTGCTCCTTCTTTTTTTAAGTTTGATCTTTTCACATAATTTGTTTTTATTCTCCTAATATACTCATTTCGTTGAATCTCTAGCTCGTTCTCTCTGTATCTATAAAATCCACATTTTTTAATCAGCTGTCACGTCCTCATCCCAGCAAGACGTTCCTTTCATTGTTCAACCAGTTTATCAACTTCATAATCTCTCCAGGACACTTATCAACTTTTGTTGTCATCTACCAGATCTCAGTCAGTCAACTTCGACAGATGTATTATTTGACCTCTTTGACCCTTCTAGGCACGATCAGGGTGTCACCGCCTCATGTAACCTTACACAGTACTAACATGAGTCAGACAGACCTCCACAAATTCCACTGACTGCTCGCTTATAACACATGTTTAAGCTTACTTCTCTCAACAAGTACATGGTCAATTAAGCTCCTATACTAGTGCAGTATTTCCCCTGTACCATGGAGACCAGAACAATTGTCATTCGAAAAGGCCTTTTATAATGATGAATTTTGTGTACACACAGAAATCATAATAGCGTGATGCATCAAATGAACAAATCCACAAGGGCCGTAACGAGACCTTGTGGATTTGTTCATTTGATGCATCATGCTATTGTGATTTCTATGTGTTATGAAGTAAGGGCGAAGAGGTAGAATAGCTTATTGGCAGAGCTCGGGTGCGTGGGGGAATTGTGTAAAACCATCATTTTTGTCTCGGAGAGACTGCAGGATCCGTGGTAGGTCAAGTTGATTTCCCGGTTGGCATTCTTTTCCATGTCGTTGCTCAGTCAATTAAGGCGCGCCTGGAATCCTCTCCGACGTAGGTTCGAACCTCGTCACAGCCCTTGTGGATTTGTTCATTTTTGTGTATATTTGTAAGTATACATAACAGCTACATAACAAAGTATTTATGTTAATAATTCAAGAATGAAAAGAGTAGCATAACTGTGAGTGCATATATCTCTTCTAAATATTTGCAAGAAAGAATTGCAAAAGGCTTATTAGCCGCGAGATGGATATTATGGCAACAACTATACTTTTACTGACAAATCGATAAGTTTACTCGAATCCTGATCATAATCCATGACGAGAGTAAACTCACTATATAGCCCTCTGTAATGTTTTTTATGCTACCGCACACAGGATGAGTATGGGGTGCACAATAAACTAGCCGCCTCCGGTGGCAATAATCAAATCATCACTATATAGTGACCAGTAAATGAGTTACACTATACAAGGTGTATATACTTCTTGTAACAGGACTTTGGGACAGTCAACATGAGTGAAGACAACTGATGACTTACTGGTGTAACAGGTATATGGAACAGTTGAGGTGAACGAAGACAAGTAGGTCCAGGTGGTGGTTGAGTAAGACTTGATGAAGAACTTGCCCTCTTTTCCATCTGAAAATACTTATTATTTGTATAAATTTGTTTACTATTTATTTTAATTCTGCAAGAGACTGAACTTTGCAGGGTGACTATTGATGGGATGGTGAACTAACATGAACTGTTGGGGTCGGCCACATTTCTCCTGTTGGAAGGTGGCAAGCTCAGTCTCTTGAATGTCATCACTTTAAACCACCGTTTTATATATATATATATATATATATATATATATATATATATATATATATATATATATATATATATATATATATATATATATATATATATGCATAACGTTTCGAATACTTCTCGTATTCATCATCAGATCTAAAAGAAAAAAAATAGAAATCACAATCAAATAACTGGTAAACAAAGAACTCATACTGAATATAATTGCCTATCAAAGAAAGGAAAATTATTAAAAAACAAACACTTAAGCTTACTTAAAGTGATCAATACAAATAAAACTTATTAACTGTCACATAGATAAAAGCTAATTCCAAAAACATTAAATTACAACAGGAATTTTATAACTACTACAACAAACCATACTATTAAACTTACGCGAAGTGATCAACTTGTGTTTGTTTTTTAATAATTTTCCTTTCTTTGATAGGCAATTATATTCAGTATGAGTTCTTTGTTTAAAAGTTATTTGATTGTGATTTCTATTTTTTTTTCTTTTAGATCTGATGATGAATACGAGAAGTATTCGAAACGTTATGCATTTTAAAGTAAAGAATCTGAAACAAGATGTTCAGTATATCCCTGGTTTTCCTATTCATCTTGAAATATATATATATATATATATATATATATATATATATATATATATATATATATATATATATATATATATATATATATATATATATATATATATATATATATATATATATATATATAACATTTCCTGCTCAATAAGAATGACTTAATTTCTCCAGATGTCCTAAAGTAATGGATTACCTTCTACAGGTGATGTTCCCAAAAGTAATGGATTACTTTCTTCAGGTTCTGATGACGCCGAGACGACGGCCACCATGACGAGGAAGACGCTTACTGCTGCCTTCTGTAACACAAGAGTATCAACATGCTGAAGACTGCTGTCCTTTGCAGCGGTGGCTCGTGGCAACATAGAATAGAGGGACTGTGTCACTATCGTACAGCATGAAACCTCTATTTCTCTCTCTTATTTAATGTCAATTTTTAAAAATCGGTTTATGCTGAAAATAGCATATATAGACTTTTTGTTATGAAACATTTGTTAGTTGCTTATTGTTCTAGTGTGAGGTTCACGGAGTCATACGCCTGGACCACACCCAGAGTGCATGGGGGCATTGTCTGAAAACCCTGACTTGGTTTCCGTTGCATTACTTTAGACCATATCGTGGTGTAGTGGTCTAAGGCGTGTGCTGGGAGTACCCAGAGCGTTGGTTCGAATCCTAACCAATCCTCCTTACGGCATGTGATACCTAACCTCCTAGCGTGATACATCACGTTAATTTTGTGATTTCTTTGTGCATGTTCATGGAGAGGGTTTGTGTTCTGTTGCTAGCGGAAACTACCACAATATTTGTCATGCCCTGGTGGAACGTATTTCACATTTGCACAGTATACGACATAGACTGAAAATATTGTGATGATATCTTAATGACAAATTGTTCAGTAGTGTAACGGAGGTGAGATAGAGAATGGAAACATTGTGAAGGATGCTAGGATTCCATTGAACAGTCCTGGTAAGTAAAATTCCTAAACTGCCTGCTAACGTTCTGGGTCAGATTTCTGCTGCCAGAAATCTTAGCCAAATATCCCCAGTTTGCTAATTGTACGAAGTAACTGAGTGATTGTAACCTATCCACCGCTGCCCACTGGAGGGGGGGGGGGGTGTGCAGGATAAACATATCCATTGTGATACTAGCTTTCCACATATGTCAGTTGCTTAAATTTGAAACTGTACTTGTGGTCGACCTCGAGCTCATTGTTGATGTGACGATGTGCATTGAATTTTGTAACTAGCTCATCAAGCCATTCACACCAATTGCTGAAACTCAACGTCTACCTTCTGATGTCCCGCCTACTGATTTTACTGATTAAGCGAATGCACTTCAACTTGCATTCGACGATGTTCTAAGACAGACAACTCCTGGCTCTTCTGAAGTTTGACGGCTGCGCAGCATTGGCTACAACCTCGAATACAAGAAACATGTGGCTTGATAAAAATGCGGAACCTGACGGATTCGAAAAGACCCTCGATTAATTTACGAACTATGTGATGAATCTATTCTCGAACCACTACTTATATCAAATGATTACCAGGAATATAAACAAAAAAATAGTTATCCCTGAATATACGTGTATGATGACAATAAGCCAACCAAAGAAGAATGAAGAAAAAACTAGAAGAAGAAAGAAGACTCAAGAATGAAGACACCACCGGAGGACAGACTGTTACTACCAAGAATGAAGGAGCACTGCCAATACCGCCCTTCCTGACCCGACTCAGCGCCTAGCCAGTTGTGGGGTTGTTCCAGCATCGACTCAAGACACGCAGCTATTATGACTTTTGACTATCTAATGCAATTATTAGAAACATAGAAATTAATTCAGATTTAGAAGAACTAAGAAATGCCCAAAGACCTGAAAGCTGCAGTATTAAAAGCTATGACAAGTTTTGTAATAATAGGTATTTGTATGGTCAGCACAGTAACCGGACCAGGCAATGTGATGTAGCTGTGATAAACCTTTAATGCATTCACTAGAACACTATATTGTTGAATGTGAAACCGTAAAAGACTTTAGACCTCCAGGCCTCTTGTACCACCAACTGTGTAACTATTTTTCATTGACTCAAGTGTTCTGGACGACATCCTAACAATTTATCCAAAATTTGCTTGTCCATTTTAAAGAATGAAGAACAATTTTATTTATATTACTTCTAAGCTGCATCACTTATGAACCCATTCGTGCCCTTGTGTGGCAGTGCACAATAGAAAGTTGTTTTCACATATTCATACATTAAAACATTGATTGTAACCATGATATGTATATGTGTGCTTCAGCCTACAGTTTAGACCTATTGTCTTGTGTATGACCCTCTGTCCTGCGTGACAGTGAATACCAGCATTATCCTCACTTTAATAAGACTTAATTGAAATCCTCAGATTAGACGAAATTGTAATTAATTTTGTCAATAAAGATGTTAATAATAATAAAACTGGGTATAGCCCTGCCTCTTTCTCAACAACTTCAGCGCTTCCGCTCACCGACTTCTCTTCAGCTGTCCCCACTTCAAGGCTCGCCCTAACGGGTATCTTATCCTGTGTATTACTGATATTGATTGATTTCTTTTAACCTGGATTATCTAGGGGCTAAAGTGATCTAGCTTGCTCACTAAACACGCGTGGTCTTAACCGCCCAGAGGTTGACAGACAATAACACAAGCCCACCATGAGCAAATATAACATCTGTTACCCGTGATGTGTATTCTTCTGGTTGGTACTAAGATACACCCAGAGCTTGAGCAAACTGACAGGTTGAATTATTAAGTTGTTGTGGAGGCCTTGAGCCCAATATCAACCTAGAGACTTACCATCTTGAGAGCCCAGCTGAAGTGTACTCAAACAAATCGAGTTCCTTCATTATATATACTGCCATGCAGGCCAGCGATAATGAACCAGGATAATGAACTGAGAATCAACAGGGGGAATATATATTCATCACCTGTCCATCGCAACACCTTTGTTTAACATTTTCCTTCTGAAGTTATACTTTAGGTATGAAAAGATATGAAATATTTATCAAATTGATATTATCGTATTAAACAGGGTCAGAACTTTACTAAAATCTCAGTGAGAAGGAAAGTTGCAATTAATATTTTTTATGACAGTAGAGATGTAGCAAAACATTGAGGAAGTTTGCATAGAAATTGTGTAAGCCCTCATACGAACATCTAAGGAGCCGGGGGAGGGTGTTGGTACCTCCCTGCTGGTGAAGGTGTTGGTACCTCCCTGCTGGTGAAGGTGTTGGTACCTCTCTTCTGGTGAAGGTGTGGGTACCTCCCTGCTGGTGAGGGTGTTGGTACCTCCCTGCCGGTGAAGGTGTGGGTACCTCCCTGCTGGTGAAGGTGTGGGTACTTCTCTGCTGGTGAGGGTGTTGGTACCTCCCTGCTGGTGAAGGTGTTGGTACCTCCTTGCTGGTGAAGGTGTGGGTACCTCCCTGCTGGTGAAGGTGTGGGTACCTCCTTGCTAGTGAAGGTGTTGGTACCTCCCTGCTGGTGAAGGTGTGGGTACCTCCTTGCTGGTGAAGGTGTGGGTACCTCCCTGCTGGTGAAGGTGTGGGTACCTCCTTGCTGGTGAAGGTGTGGGTACCTCCTTGCTGGTGAAGGTGTGGGTACCTCCCTGCTGGTGAAGGTGTTGGTACCTCCCTGCTGGTGAAGGTGTTGGTGCCTCCCTGCTGGTGAAGGTGTTGGTACCTCCCTGCTGGTGAGGGTGTTGGTACCTCCCTGCCGGTGAAGGTGTGGGTACCTCCCTGCTGGTGAAGGTGTTGGTACCTCCCTGCTGGTGAAGGTGTTGGTACCTCCCTGCTGGTGAGGGTGTTGGTACCTCTCTGCTGGTGAGGGTGTTGGTACCTCTCTGCTGGTGAAGGTGTGGGTACCTCCCTGCTGGTGAAGGTGTTGGTACCTCCCTGCTGGTGAAGGTGTTGGTACCTCCCTGCTGGTGAGGGTGTTGGTACCTCCCTGCTGGTGAAGGTGTGGGTACCTCCCTGCTGGTGAAGGTGTTGGTACCTCCCTGCTGGTGAAGGTGTTGGTACCTCCCTGCTGGTGAAGGTATTGGTACCTCCTTGCTGGTGAAGGTGTGGGTACCTCCCTGCTGGTGAAGGTGTTGGTACCTCTCTGCTGGTGAAGGTGTTGGTACCTCCCTGCTGGTGAAGGTGTGGGTACCTCCTTGCTGGTGAGGGTGTTGGTACCTCCCTGCTGGTGAAGGTGTTGGTACCTCCCTGCTGGTGAAGGTGTTGGTCCCTCCCTGCTGGTGAAGGTGTTGGTACCTCCCTGCTGGTGAAGGTGTGGGTACCTCCCTGCTGGTGAAGGTGTGGGTACCTCCCTGCTGGTGAAGGTGTGGGTACCTCCTTGCTGGGGAAGGTGTGGGTACCTCCTTGCTGGTGAAGGTGTGGGTACCTCCTTGCTGGTGAAGGTGTGGGTACCTCCTTGCTGGTGAAGGTGTGGGTACCTCCCTGCTGGTGAAGGTGTTGGTACCTCTCTGCTGGTGAAGGTGTTGGTACCTCCCTGCTGGTGAAGGTGTGGGTACCTCCCTGCTGGTGAAGGTGTTGGTACCTCCCTGCTGGTGAAGGTGTGGGTACCTCCCTGCTGGTGAAGGTGTTGGTACCTCCCTGCTGGTGAAGGTGTTGGTACCTCCCTGCTGGTGAAGGTGTTGGTACCTCCCTGCTGGTGAGGGTGTTGGTACCTCCCTGCTGGTGAGGGTGTTGGTACCTCCCTGCTGGTGAGGGTGTTGGTACCTCCCTGCTGGTGAGGGTGTTGGTACCTCCTTGCTGGTGAAGGTGTGGGTACCTCAGATAATTGTGGCACTATGAGTGAACATGAAAATGTATGATTCACCTCACCATAAATGAAAGCACCAGACATCTTTAGAAGTGTAGACGGTGATAGAAGTCTTATTGTAGTACCTCGTCGTATCGTCGTACCTTTTTGTCGTATTACCTAAGGCATAGGAGCTCGTTGTCTCTTACCAGATAGGAAGGTTTGTAAGTACGTAGTGGTTTGAGTCTATGAGTAGAGGAGAGTTTTTGAGAAAGAAGTGACAGTTTCAAAGTAGATGAGCTACAGCATTTTTTTGTATATATAAATTAAAAACCAAAGTAGAGTTTAGCACGACAAGAAATTCCGGCGCCAGAGATTCAGACGACAGACAATGCACTCACACCTTTGTGCAGGACTAAAGTATTTTTGGTGGTTGGTAAGCTGATGGTGTTGCCTTAATGACTTTCCACAGGTTGACAGGCGTTAAGCCCATTTCCCAACCAATAAACTTATGTCATTTTCGTCGTATAACCCTATAACTCGTCTGTTAACAAAACGAAAAATTCATACTGCAATTTTATGTATTTAAAAGGGGTCAGTTATGTACATACAATATTTACAAGAAAATCTTCAGTATTTAAGAGAGTTGTTCACTTATGATGCATTAGTCATAATCTGACCTTCAAAGTATGGTCATGGAAAGAAGAAAAGATTAATAGCCAGAGAGTTTAAGAGATCTTAAAGAGAGGGACGGCAGTCCTCAGCAACATCAACGTTCTAACATAAGTTTAGAACAATTCCAGGATAGGTACACATGGCGGAGATAGAGACGGTGACGGAGCGGTTGGTGGAGTAGGTGGTGATGGTGACGGTGGTGCTGCCTGTCCTCCACAGAGTGAAGAAGAACTTCTGTCGTTCAGACTCGCCCACAGTGTCCGCCAAGGTGTCCTCCTTAATGCTGCTGAGAAGTTCCACCTCGTCGTTGCTTTGGTCCATAGAACGCAACCTCAAGCGCCGAACTTTGCGACCACCGCATGCCCTGACAGCGGCAGCAGCTGTGAGACACATAGGTGGTAATTAGCACAGTAGCAGTTCACATTATATATAACTGTGTGTGTGTGTGTGTATTTACTATTACTCACCTATTTGGGTGAGTATACACATAGCAGTTGAGTGTGTGTGTGTGTGTACTCACTTAGTTGTGCTTGCGGGGGTTGAGCTTCAACTCTTTGGTCCCGCCTCTCAACTGTCAATCAACTGATGTACATGTTTCTGAGATTACTGAGCTCAATCATGTCTACATTTGAAACTGTATGTGGAGTCATCCTCTGCCAGATTATTTCCTATATGCATTTCATTTATTAACTATAATATTGAACAAGTTCTTTCTAATGTCACTGTGGGTCATTTGGGTACTCAGTTAACACCTGTGTCCTCTTGGACGTGTACCACCCGTGTTACATAAACTGTCCTTATGTACCCTATCAATTTCCGTGAGAATTTTGTATGTGGTGATCATGTCATTAGTATTTCCATTTACTCGTAAACCAGTCTCCCCGTTACACTTTATTCTCTCCTCGATGTTCTTTTCTTCTGAAGCAGTTCTTTCACTTTATCTCCTCATTCGTTTCTTCTAATTTTTTAAGTTTGATCTTTTCACATAATTTGTTTTTATTCTCCTCATATTCTCATTTCGTTGAATCTCTAGCTCGTTCTCTCTGTATCTATAAAAAAACACATTTTGTAATCAACTGTCACGTCCTCATCCCAGCAAGACGTTCCTTCCATTGTTCAACCAGTTTATCAACTTCATAATCTCTCCAAGATTCTTATCAACTTTTGTTGTCATCTACCAGATCTCAGTCAGTCAACTTCGACAGATGTATTATTTGACCTCTTTGACCCTTCTAGGCACGATCAGGGTGTCACTGCCGCATGTAACCTTACACAGTACTAACATGAGTCAGACAGATCTCCACACATTCCTCTGACTGCTCTCGTATCACATACATATTTCTCTCAACAAGCACATGGTCAGTTAAGCTCCTATACAAGTGCAGTATTTCCCCTGTACCCTGGACACCACGACAATTGCCATTCGAAAAGGCCTTTTTATAATGATGACTTTTGGGTATATATATATTGCAAGTATACATAATAGCTACATAACAAAGTATTTATGTTGATAATTCAAGAATGAAAAGAGTAGCATAACTGTGAGTGCATATATCTCTTCTAAATATTTGCAAGAAAGAATTGCAAAAGGCTTATTAGCCGCGAGATGGATATTAAGGCAACAATAATAATTTTACTGACCAATCAATAAGTTTACTCGAATTCTGATCATAATCCATGACGAGAGTAAACGCATCATATAATGACCAGTAAATGAGTTACACTACACAAGGTGTATATACTTCTCGTAACGGACTTTGGGACAGTCAACATGAGTGAAGACAACTGATCACTTACTGGTGTAACAGGTGTATGGAACAGTTGAGGTGAACGAAGACAAGAAGGTCCAGGTGGTTGTTGAGTAAGACTTGATGAAGAACTTGCCCTCTTTTCCATCTGAAAATAATTGATGCTTTTATAACTCAATATATTAACTATTAAATCTTGCCGGAGATTCACTCACTCGAAATGAGAAACAATATAATGTTGTTCTAGTCTTCCTGTCTTCCTTCTCGGCCTCTGACGACCTGGCGAAGGAAAAACTACCAGACAATTTGAATGCTAGCGTGGTTACATGACCCATAGTGGGCAGAATGCATCGCAAGGTGGGATACCCTGGCAGCCCCAGCACTAGGACTAACCCTATCAAAAGCCAAGAAACAATCCAGCTGCGGCAGCCCCATCATGGACAAAGAAGCTTTAACTCATGGTTTATATAAACTAACGCTTGGGGATTATTCAAGCTGAAGACTTGTGTGATGCTGAACGCGATCACAGCATATTCAGGAAACTGATCTGTGCTTATGAACTACGAGGGTAGCCTGGTGTAGGGTGCATGTGGGTCTCACCACCTTCCTACACTTATAATTCTATCAATGGCCCGAGTGGGTATGAAACTGGGGTTGCCAGTGGTTGATGCCCTGGCGGTGTAGATTGCAATCTCTGAGGGATCATTAGAGTATTAGGGATCAACATTTTTACGGTTATATACATATTTTACCAAACTATACACTTATAGTTTACCATTCTGTATGTTTATTATCCTTCAGTTAGGGAACCTAAAACTATAGGAGACTTCAATATGCCAAATCACCTATCTACAATACACGTGCAAACATTGTTTTGGCTGTATATAAAATGAATTATTATTAAAGAAAGGAAAGGAATTATCAAGGGAATGCGCCATACCATTATGACTATATAGCACTGGGAAGGGGTCAAGATAAGGATTTGGCATGCGACGTGGGGGGGGGGAGGAAGGAATGGTGCCCAACCACTTGGACGGTCGGGGATTGAACGCCGACCTGCACAAACCGAGACTGTCGCTCTACCATCCAGCCCAAGTGGTTGGGCACCATTAATTATTATTAATCATGGATAATTTTAAAATATTTTAAAGGAAATCAATTTTGAACCTATCTCTAGCAATATTAATGGATTACCTTCTGGAAGAGATGTGGCTGATGGTAATGAACTCTCCCCGGGATCTGATGCCGCCAAGAGTATTGGATTATCTCCTGCAGAAGGTGATGTTGCCGCCACGACGGCCGCCATGAGGACGAGGATGACCACCGCTGCCTTCTGCAAGACAATACTCTCATCATGACCAGGTACTGCTGTCCTTCAGGCACTGTCTTAAACTGCTTATTACATATTTATGTATATATATATATATATATATATATATATATATATATATATATATATATATATATATATATATTACTGAAAACTCACACCCCAGAGTTTCACAAAACTCAAACTAGTCTGGGGCCTGGGGCCCATTCAAACTGGGGCCCATTCAGGCTTGTTTGCATATATATATATATATATATATATATATATATATATATATATATATATATATATATATATATATATATATATATATATATATATATATATATATATATATATATATATATATATATACATATACATACATTAAATAGGGAGTACCACCTCTGGCTGGAAGATGGAGACTTAGCCTCGGAGGAAATCATACAACGCATTAGATGGAATGTTTTGGTCCCCTCCATTACAGTTTGTGTGTGCTTTTCCCTACCAATCCCTTTCTTTTGTGTTTTGTTGTGCTTTATTAGATATTTAAAGGTTACATGATGTACATTGATTAATACAGTAGCTGCTTAAAGCTTATGGATCTCTTGAAGCTCCTCCGCTTCCGGACAGGAACCGAGGATACGGCGGGCGTTTCCCCTCTGGATCACCACACTGAGGCGCTGAAACAGTAGGGGTTAGAAGGGATAGTAGTAAGGGTCGTGACAAGTAAACAGTAGTGAGAAAGATAGTAGAGGTCCGAGTTTACTTTAAGGTTGGACCACTACTGTGTGCAGCTAGGCAAGGACTGCCATGCGAGCCGCTCTCAGTAAGTATTAAAAACGTAAAATGCCTAGAGCAACGGCACAAGAGCTTGAGGCGATCGTGCTAGGTATAGGTCGTGTGCGAGTCCCACCTGGAGATGCAGGCAAAACAGAGGTCAGTTCATCGAATTTATAAGATTCCGTGCTAGATAATTTGAGGTGACCTCTTATGAGTCCAAGTCCGTAAAGTATTGTTTACTGAGGGAGAAAGGATTTCCAGAAACACCACGTGCTTAACATCTATTTTTAAACTAATTAATAAATTAATAAATTAATTTATTAAACATAAAACGAAAATATATTTACTCATGGAAATGAGTCAGGTAAGTTATTCAAGAGTTACTCAGGTGACGTAACGAAACGCTATGCGTGTTAGTGACTGCAAGAATATAAAAATACCAACCTTATGTAATCTCACAACCCAGTGTACCTTCTTGTAAATAAAAATTATTATTATTATTATTATTATTATTATTATTATTATTATTATTATTATTATTATTATTATTATTATTATTATTATTATTATGCAACCTAACCTTAACACTGGTATAATGACCACCTCAGCAATAACGGCTGCCTAACACCACTGTGTATACAACAGGAACAATTTGGAACTCAAAATTTAAGCTCGGGTCATTAAGTTGCCTGCACAAAAACATAGACTGACATGTGTTGGAAATAATCACAAACACGCCCGTGGTCGAAACCAGCACTATGTGTGGCGTCTCGCTCTAATAGGCTTACCAGCTAGAGTCGACACCCCTCCACCAGGCTCACTGTTTGCAATTAAGCATCACAAAATGCGAGTCGATGTGATCACAATTTAATTACAAGTACTCACTCTTACAGGGCTCCAATCATACAGCGCTCTTCGTCGTCGGTGTATAGGGAGTCGTTCTCACCTGGAGTCGTGACTTGTAGCTTTCGAGGGTGAGCTCACTAGAGCACCCATCTTATCCTTTTCATAGCGTCTTGAGAAGTGCCTCTTAGTGGAGGTGGCTGAAAGAGCTGGCTCTTACCCTCCTCCTTAAAGTCAAAGCTTACAGACCAGCAACCAATCAGAATGCAGTGTCAACTATACATAAGTAAACTGAAGTCAAGAGTTCAGAAATGTCAACTGAGTTAGCAATTTTCCTGAATGGCTGAGCTCTGAACGCTCCTCGAGTGGGACCGGGTGAGAGACAGGGAAACAGGCCTACAGCGACCGTTGGCTTGCAGTTAGACAGCGAGACAAAGCGCGTACCTGCCACACTCACGGTTAAGTCTGGATGTGTACCTCCATCCATGAACATACAGGCTAGTTGTACAAACTGCCCTCCTAGTATAACTAGGAAGGCAGAGACTCCTCATTGCTATCCTATACGATGCCTAGTATAACTAGGCTTTGCACGTCAACAAACACGAATTCTGAACTGCTCGCACGATTCTCGATCCACAGACACCCAACACGATGGTACAAGTAGAGCGAGAACTTCAGTACTTGTAATTATATATATAGGTGAAACTAATGCTCAATACTCTTCCTGTGCAGAACTGTTCAGCAGTCGTGAATGCAAGTTTAGCTGTGAGAAACCGTTCTCTCAGAGTAGGGATCCACAGATGAGAATGGTAGTAGGAATCCACAGGTGGGATTAATAGTATGGGTCCGGAGATGAGAATGGTTGCAAGAGTTCATGGATGAGAATGATAGCAGTTGTACCAAAGTAAAAAGTTCTTGTAGGGCAAGAACTGTTTTCCAACAAATAACGTCGCATTTCGATCGTATGGCCTATCCTTTTACAAATTACGTCTGAATTTGGTCGTTTGCCCGTATGGCCGGAAATTGACGTAATTTGAAAATGAAAAATAAAGCAAATTAAATTTTGGATTTTTTTTTCTCCAACACAGCAAGTTAAGGGTTCTCTGGTAGGTTAGGGGGGGGCAGGAAGTTCTCCTAAGGTTTCAAAACGTCATGAAAAAAGTAAATTGAATGTTTCCTCTCCTAATCTAACCTAGTAAGCCGGAGGACCCAAAACAGATAACGGGACAATACGTCACTTTCATGAGCCGATTTAATTTCAAATTACGTCCATTTTTGGCCATACAGGCAAACGAACGAAAAATGACGTAATTTTAAGAGGACGGGTTGCAAAAATTACACTAACAAATGGAAACTGCTCGCGAAAGTGAGGTGCTGTCCCGTTTTCTGTTTTGGGTCTTTTGGTAGGCTAGGAAAGGACACTTTAAATTGGCCATTTTCTTGACGTTGGGAAACATTAGGAGGATGGGCTGTGTAAGGAGTCCACAGGTGAGAACAGGGGTGAATGAGACACACAAGGAGGAACCACCAGGCCCGCCGGTGGCTGTATGGATAGCATGCTGTACACGTAATCCTGTGGCTCGGGTTCGATTCCCGGCGCCGGCGAGAAAAAATGAGCAGAGTTTCTTTCACCTTAATGCCCCTGTTATCTAGCAGTAAATAGGTACCTGGGGTTAGACAGCTATTACGGGCTGCTTCCTGTCTGTGTGTGTGCATGAAAAAAAATAGTAGTAACAGTTGAGAGGAGGGCCGAAAGAGCATAGTTCAACCCCCGCAAGCACAATTAGGTGAATACTACCCTAGAGTGTTTACATTACTCCTGAACTTAGGTCCAGATCCAAATTATTCTTACTGGTTGGTCAGTTAGGTATTGTGGAGGCTTAAATGACTGACATATGGTCGACAGGCTTGTAGCTAAACTCCAAATCAATATCTAAACAGCAACGAAGGGACATATACACAGATGTACCCCATCTTCTTGGTGTATATACACAGAGAAGTATCCATCTTCTCGGTGTATATACACAGAGAAGTACTCATCTTCTCGGTGTATATACACAGAGAAGTACCCATCTTCTCGGTGTATATACACAGAAGTACCCATCTTCTCAGTGTATATACACAGAGAAGTACCCATCTTCTCGGTGTATATACACAGAGAAGTACCCATCTTCTCGAGGCTTGTAGCTAAACTCCAAATCAATATCTAAACAGCAACGAAGGGACATATACACAGATGTACCCCATCTTCTTGGTGTATATACACAGAGAAGTACCCATCTTCTCGGTGTATATACACAGAGAAGTACCCATCTTCTCGGTGTATTCTTCTTTCACTAGTACCCATACTATTGGCTTTACAAGAATGTAAACACCATGCTTTGTATCCTCACAAACCCGATGTACTTTCTTGTATATATATAAATAAAATAAATAAAAATAAAATAAGTACAGTATATACACTGACAGAAATATCCATCTTCTCGGTGTATATACACTGAGAGAAGTATCCATCTTCTCGGTGTATATACACTGAGAGAAGTACCCATCTTCTCGGTGTATATACACTGAGAATTTAGTCTTGAAATATAATCAGAGGTAAAATCAGCTTGCTTGATGGTCTTGTGCCCAACACCAGACCAGAGACTCACCATCCTGAGTGTTGCACTTGGAGCACAAAACGAGGCTTCCTCGGTATATATACTGCCTTGGAAGCAATCGGTCGTAAACCAGGATAATCTATTTATTATTTATATATAAATTATGTCCGTTATCTGTTTCAGGAGGAGGAAGCCTTAATCAACTGACATTCTGCTATACAATTTACGCATTAGTCACAAAAGGAGGCAAGTTGATGTAACCATTATAAAATGATCAGCACTTTATCAAAACGTCAGAGAGAGCGAGAAGGAAAGTTTGAATTAATTTTTTTTGTCCTTTTATGAAAATCGAGATGCAGCAAAAAAACGAAGGAAGTTTGGATCAAAATTGTGTTGTACTTATTCAGATATCTGTGGAATAGAGAGAGGGGCGTTGGTACCTTCCTGCTGGCGAGGGCGTTGGTTCCCCTCCTGCTGGTGAGGTTGTTGGTACCACTCCTACTGGTGAGAGCGTTGGTATCCTCCTGCTGGTGAGGGCGTTGGTACCCTCCTGCTGGTGAGGGCGTTGGTTCCCCTCCTGCTGGTTAGGGCGCTGGTACCCCTCCTGCTGGCGAGGGCGTTGGTACCCCTCCTGCTGGCGAGGGCGTTGGTACCCCTCCTGCTGGTGAGGGCGTTGGTACTCCTCCTGCTGGCGAGGGCGTTGGTTCCCTCCTGTTGGTGAGGGCGTTGGTACTCCTCCTGCTGGCGAGGGCGTTCGTACCCTCCTGTTGGTGAGGGCGTTGGTACCCCTCCTGCTGGTGAGGGCGTTGGTACTCCTCCTGCTGGTGAGGGCGTTGGTACTCCTCCTGCTGGTGAGGGCGTTGGTACCCCTCCTGTTGGTGAGGGCGTTGGTACTCCTCCTGCTGGTGAGGGCGTTGGTTCCCCTCCTGCTGGTGAGGGCGTTGGTACTCCTCCTGCTGGTGAGGGCGTTGGTACCCCTCCTGCTGGTGAGGGCGTTGGTACTCCTCCTGCTGGTGAGGGCGTTGGTACCCCTCCTGCTGGTGAGGGCGTTGGTACTCCTGCTGGTGAGGGCGTTGGTACCCTCCTGTTGGTGAAAGCGTTGGTACCCCTCCTGCTGGTGAGGGCGTTGGTACCCCTCCTGCTGGTGAGGGCGTTGGTACTCCTCCTGCTGGTGAGGGCGTTGGTACCCCTCCTGCTGGTGAGGGCGTTGGTACCCCTCCTGCAGGTGAGGGCGTTGGTACCCCTCCTGCTGGTGAGGGCGTTGGTACCCCTTCTGCTGGTGAGGGCGTTGGTACCCCTCCTGCTGGTGAGGGCGTTGGTACCCCTCCTGCTGGTGAGGGCGTTGGTACCCCTCCTGCTGGTGAGGGCGTTGGTACCCCTCCTGCTGGTGAGGGCGTTGGTACCCTCCTGTTAGTGTGGGCGTTGGTACTCCTGCTGGCGAGGGCGTTGGTGTCCTCCTGTTAGTGAAGGCGTTGGTACCCTCCTGCTGGCGATTGCATTTGTTCCCCTCCTGCTGGTGAGGGCGTTGGTACCCCTACTGCTGGCGAGGGCGTTGGTTCCCCTCCTGCTGGCGATTGCATTTGTTCCCCTCCTGCTGGTGAGGGCGTTGGTACCCCTACTGCTGGCGAGGGCGTTGGTTCCCCTCCTGCTGGTGAGGGCGTTGGTACCCCCCCTGCTGGTGAGGGCGTTGGTACCCTCCTGCTGGTGAGAGCGTTGGTACCCCTCCTGCTGGCGAGGGCGTTGGTTCCCCTCCTGCTGGTGAGGGCGTTGGTACCCCTCCTGCTGGTGAGGGCGTTGGTACCTTCCTGCTGGTGCGGGCGTTGGTACCTTCCTGCTGGTGAGGGCGTTGGTACCCCTCCTGCTGGTGAGGGCGTTGGTACCTTCCTGCTGGTGAGGGCGTTGGTTCCCCTCCTGCTGGTGAGGGCGTTGGTACTCCTCCTGCTGGTGAGGGCGTTGGTACCCCTCCTGCTGGTGAGGGCGTTGGTACCCCTCCTGCTGGTGAGGGCGTTGGTTCCCCTCCTGCTGGTGAGGGCGTTGGTACCCCTCCTGCTGGTGAGTGCGTTGGTTCCCCTCCTGCTGGTGAGGGCGTTGGTACCGCTCCTGCTGGCGAAGGCGTTTGTTCCCCTTCTGCTGGTGAGGGCGTTGGTTCCCCTCCTGCTGGTGAGGGCGTTGGTACCCCTTCCTGCTGGCGAAGGCGTTTGTTCTCCTCCTGCTGGCGAGGGCGTTGGTACTCCTCCTGCTGGCGAGGGCGTTGGTACTCCTCCTGCTGGCGAGGGCGTTGGTTCCCCTCCTGTTAGTGAAGGCGTTGGTACCCCACCTGCTGGTGAGGGCGTTGGTACCCTCCTGCTGGTGAGGGCGTTGGTACCCCCTCCTGCTGGGGAGGGCGTTAGTTTCCCTTCTGCTGGTGAGGGAGTTGGTACTCCTCCTGCTGGCGAGGGTGTTGGTTCCCCTCCTGTTGGCGAGGACGTTGGTTTCCTGCTGTTGGTGAGAGCATTGGTACCCTCCTGCTGATGAGAGCGTTGGTACCCTCCTGCTGGCGAGGGCGTTGGTACCATCCTGCTGGGGAGGAGAATGCTGACAAATCGCAGCATGATGACACGTAGTCAATAAGAAGACACAAAAGACGAATGAAGATGAAGAGAGAAGGCACAGATAAGCAAAGAGAAAAGATGAGAAGACACCGAATGAAGAGAGCCGTCTCTACCAAGAATGGTGACAGATTTCCACACCAGAGCGCCCCCCTACACGTCTACAGGACCACGCCTCGTCGCCCAGCAAGTCATGTTGTTCAGCCCAAGTCCACAAGTCTTTATCTACGACTCCAAAGCTTCCTCTCAAGACTATTCTTCAGCTATACGCACTTCCCGCTTGCTCCATGGGAATTTTGTCCTGTATTTAATCTTCAGTCTCTCTCTCTCTCTTACACGAGTATTTTGGTGCCGTCTCCAGCATGGCAAGTACTTGGCTTGGAAGATTTGTTTTAGTTTGGTTTATTTATTATGCACCCCATACCCATCCTGTGGGCAGTATTGAAAGGGGTTACAGAGGCACATAATGGGCTTAGGGACTGATCTCCACAATTCATTTAGCTAAGCAAGTTACAGTCTTGATGAGCTAGTTACAAAATTCAGTATAAGTCGACACATTAACAATGGGTTCGAGATTGACCACAAGTTCAGTTTCTAAATTAAGCAACTGACATATGTGGAGAGCTAGTGTCACAATTCATATGTTTGTCCTGCACACAGCCTTCTATCCAGTGGGCAGCGGTGGATAGGTTACAATCACTTAGTTACTAACTACAGTCAGCAAACTGGGGATATTTGGCTAAATTTCTGCTAGCAAATCATTTTGAATGAAATATTTACACATTGTTGGAACATTTGTTATGGAATTGAATCTGAATTCACGGATCTTTTCACACTCTATCACATAGTGACGGAGGATGTGCGAATAATGTTGTTGATACAGTTTACATTTGATCAGATCTACATCAGCGGATAATGAGAATTCCCAGAGATACTTGTAACCGAGCTTAAGCCGAGTAGTAACATCTAGAAGGCTGCTGATTTTATTGGATGACCCATAGATGTGTGGCTCCTCTTGCATGATAGTATGATGATAGATTGAATTACTGGTGTCGATTTCACTTTGCCTCAGATCTACAAGATTTTGTTGAAGTTCTTGGTGTACGACTGCTCATTGACAATCCAAGGTTACACTCAACGTCTCCATTAAAGGCAGATTCTTTGGCTAACTCATCAGTTCTATCATGCATTCGGAGGCCAACATGAGATGGTGACCACATGAAACGGACTCTGTTACCATCTTTAATAATTTTGTTGTATTTGTGTCTAGCTTCGGACACGAGCATGTTACAGTTATGTCTTAAAGAGTTGAGAGCAATTTAGGATGATAAGGAGTCACTTAACCTTGCCAGAAAAGTCCCACAGACTCTGACACATATCAACACATATCTCTCAGGAAACTATCCATACTCTCTCTTCTCCTTTCACCAGTCAGCCCGACAGATGTTGTGTCCATCATACACTCACTAAAAACCAAAACTGGGAACATCAGTGAAATCCCATCCATTGTATACAAGAGTGTCTCCCATGCCCTTGCGCCACCCATAGCTCTGCTGTTCAACAAATCCCTAGAGTGTCATACCTTCCCTGATATCCTTAAAAAAAACAAGAGTAACGCCAGTTCATAAAGGAGGCAATCCGGCAGACATAAACAATTATAGACCAATATCAAACCTACCCATACTATCAAAAATATTTGAAAAAATTATCTACAAACAGCTCTACTCATACCCCGTAAAATTCCACATACTCAGCCCCTGTCAGTTTGGCTTCCGCTCCCAAAAGAGTACCAACGATGCAATTATTAGTCTCCTTGATATAATTTACTCAGCCCTTGACAAAAATGCGTTTCCGATTGGACTCTTCATTGACCTGAGAAAGGCCTTTGATACTGTTAATCACAACTACCTCTTACTTAAACTCCATCATTATGGAAGCCGAGGCCATGCCCTGGACTATATCCAATCCTCCATCATTATGGAAGCCGAGGCCATGCCCTGGACTATATCCAATCCTATCTTATTGATAGACACCAGTGTGTAGCCATCAATATTATAACCTCTCCCACTCTACCAATAACCGTTGGAGTGTCACAGGGCAGCATCTTGGGACCTCTCCTATTTCTTATATACAACACTGATCTCCCTAATGTCTCTAACATTCTTAAACCTATATTCTTTGCTGGTGATACTACCGTCATCTACTCAAACCCCAACCCCCACACACTAAATAATGTTGTTAATAATGAACTAAAAAAGTCCACTTATGGATTTCAACCAACAAACTAACACTTAACATAGAAAAGACCTACTATATCTTATTTGGAAGCAAATCAACAAATGCAATTCAGCTTCAAATGGACAATGTTAACATTAGTAATAAAAATTATGGAAAGTTTCTTGGCCTATTCCGAGACAAGAGACTCAACCTCAGCACCCACATACAAAACATAACTAAGAAAGTCTCTAAAACAGTTGGTATACTTTCCAAAATCAGATATTATGTAAATAACTCTGCTCTCATCTCACTATATTATGCTCTAATCTATCCCTATCTTAATTATGGTATCTGTACATGGGGTTTAACCACTGCAAACCACCTCAAGTCCATCAACACCCAGCAAAAATCTGCTATCAGAATAATAACAAATTCTGCTTTCAGACAACACTCAGCCCCCTTGTTTAAATCCTTAAACATGCTAAACATAAACTCACTCCACACATTCTCTTGTGTCAGCTACATTTACAAAACCCTGTTCTTAAATCTAAACTCTGCTCTGAAATTCTCTCTGGACAGATGTAATAGGACCTATTATCACCACACCAGAAATAAATATTTCTGTGAGTGTTTACACAAATTAAGTCAAACTTAATTTGTGTAAACACTCTATGCAAATAAAGGAACCTAGTCTATGGAACTCACTCCCTAGTGAATTGAAAAGCTGTCCAACTTTTGCGTCATTCAAAAACAAAACTAAAAAGTACCTACTTTCATCTTCATAGTTTCCTACCTTGCTGCTTTAAAATTGTACTGTATCTAGTGCTACCCAATCTTCCAATCTTTACGTACCTAATCCAAACGACTTTACCATTGTGGTCATTGCTGCTTTCTTATATGTGCTATCAATTTGCTGTATGGTGCCTTTTAATCTTTGTTTAAATTACCAATCAAGCTGTCAATGTGCTTTAATATACCTACTAATCTCTCTCATCTCATTGTTTTTTCTTGCAACGTATCTGTTATCATTTTATTAATTCTGCTAGAATTTACCTACTTAAAATTATTTGTTAGATTAAGGACCTGCCCGAAACGCTGCGCGTACAAGTGGCTTTACAAGATTGTAAATACCATGCTATGTATCCTCACAAATCCAATGTACCTTCTTGTATATAAATAAATAAATATATAAACTTACAACTAATGTATTAAGTTTGGAGACTTGTACACATTTCAGTGCAAGAAGCAAGGCAAATAGTTCAGTCTGAAGGGTAGAGGCCCAGTTGTTTATATGGACTCCCCACTCAAAATGTAAGCCATCGCCTATTGTCAGGACAACTGCACTTCCAGCTGCACCCGTGGTGTGGTGTAGGGAACCATCAGTGTATATGATTAGAGAGAGAATGTTCTGTCCACAGAGCATCAATATGACTTAAGGCGTTGAGCTTTTCATTCTTTTTGAATGAAATATTTACACATTTCTTGAACATTTGTTATATAATAGTATCTGAATAAGAGAATCTTTTCGCACTCCGTCACATAGTGACGGAGGGTGTGCGAATAATTTTGTTGACACAGTTTACATTTGGTCAGGTCTACATCAGCAGATAATGGGAATTCCCAGAGATACTGATAACCGAGTCTAAGCCGAGCAGTAGTAACATCTAGAAGTCTGTTGATATTATTCGTTGATCCATAGATGTGTACTCACCTAGTTGTGCTTGCGGGGGTTGAGCTCTGGCTCTTTGGTCCCGCCTCTCAACCGTCAATCAACAGGTGTACAGTTTCCTGAGCCTATCAACTTGGTTCTTCTTGGATGATAGTATGATGATTGATGGAATTACTGGTGTCGATTTCACTTTGCCTCGGATCTACAAGGTTTTGTTGAAGTTCTTGGTGTATTATTGCTCTCAGACTGCTTATTGGCATCCCAATGTTATACTCAATTTTCTCCTTTAAAGGCAGATTCTTTAGCTAACTCATCAGCTCTATCATGCATTCGGAGGCCAACATGAGATGGAGTCCACATGAAATGTTACTGTTACCATCTTTAATAATTGTTACCATCTTACTATTACCATCTTTAATAATTGTTACCATCTTACTGTTACCATCTTTAATAATTTTAGACTGTTACCATCTTTAATAATTTTGTTGTATTTGTGTCTTAAAGAATTGGGAGCAATTAAGGATGATAAAAAGTCACTTACAAGTAATGTATCAAGTTTAGAGACTTGTGCACATTTCAGTGCAAGAGCAAGGCAAATAGTTCGGTCTGAAGGGTAGAGGCCCAGTTATTTATATGGACTCCCCACTCAAAATATAAGCCATCGCCCATTGTCAGGACAACTGCACTTTCAGCTGCACCCGTGAGGCGGTGTAGGTAACCATCAGTGTATATGATTTGAGAGGGAGAATGATCTGTGGATAGAGCATCAATATGGCTTAAGGCGTTGAGCTTTGCCTCAAGACGAAGCTTGAGCTGATCTCTAATTTACTTCTTAGGTGGAAAGGGAGGGATTAAAACTGAAAAGGGTGTAATCTCCCACAGTGCAACAGAGTGTCGTTGTTGTCTCTCTGGTACAAATTATAAATCTGATATATTCTGAGTTCAGTTCCAGTTTTAATTATCCATTTGGAACAATGTTGACCTTCAATAAAGAAATTCTGGAGGGCTTCTGTGCAAGGGTTAGGATGCGTTAGCCTAAGCATTTTTATACGAATTTGACAGTTAATTTCATTAACACAATCAACGACGCTCGGAATATTAAGTTACTTTCTCATGTTAAGAATCTTTGTGGAACGAGGGCACCCAAGGATTATCCTCAAAGCCTCGTTCTGCAATTTTTCAAGCCATCCAAGCTTTTTTCAGGCATCAAAATTAGCAGAGGTGCATCATAATCCACTGAGGAGAGGGTGGGTAAGCTAACTGAGGTCCCGTCCTAGGTTGCAACCCACTAATGTTACATGACTTCTGGGGTACCCATTTACTGATAGGTGAACCGAAGCACTAGGTGCAAGGAAACATATCGAAACGTCTTGCCCTGTTCGGGAGTGAAACTTGAGTACATATCCAAACGTCTTGCCCTGTTCGGGAGTCAAACTTGAGTACAATCATATAACTGGCCCCTAATGAATCGGTGCAACACGAACCTCTAGTTGTTGGGAATTTTGATGGGACTAGTGTGCTCCTGGGCAACCCTAAATACAATGCAAACACCAGTGAGCCAGTTGGAATTAAGCAAGACCTGGCCCCCAGGGAATTTACGCTCATCAATTTACCTATTGTAGCAGATGATTCACCTAACTCCAAACTGGCGCGTAGGAAACTCATATTATTTGATTCAACCACAAACCCTACCATAACAAAACCTTTTGCACTACCTCATCTATGTGGGATATTACTTAAGCACAATATCCCACATAGGAGGTCGTCCGTACAAGTCTTGTAGTACTACAAAAAGAAGACTTACAAACACAATACTATAGGTAGGCCTACAGCCTCTGAAGGAGACATACAATTTGAAGTTATCACTTAACTCCCTATGATACGATAATCCTCTCTAGCCTTAACCACATACAACACAATAAAAGTGGTTAGGACCAGAATTGTACATATTATATCACTAATGAAACAAGAATGGTGACCTGAAAGTTAACTGGCACTTATCTTTAAAAGACATTAGCACACGCCCTCAGGAGACATCCAGTCCCGACCATTTTCCAAACAGCGATCCCTTCTCTTCCCACGATGCCTTGAGCCTCCCCAATGTCATACTGTATTGCTCATTTTACAGGACATTAAACAACCACCAATCTCTTATGTAATTACAACCTATCTGATATAACCTTCTAGCTGTCTTTTTTCCTTAACCAAACTTCCTACTAACTTCACTTAAACAAGCTAGGAGCTGATATCGTGTTAATCCGTCATACGGCTGGCACCATTTCTAACCAACTGCCCCTACCTCTGTACTGCACTTGTTTAATTTTGTTTTTTAATTTTGCCCTGATGAGCGAGTTTATTGGGCAGCGCCACTCATCCTGTGAGTGGACATGCCGCCATAGCAGTATGTACAACACTCCCCCCAATAAGAAGAAACCCCGCTGGGTTGTTCATCCTGTCACTTGTACCCAGACACAGCTGGGACTTGCTTAACTGTCTCAAGTGAACAGCTCCTTAAACAAGAAAATTAACATTCGTCAACCCTTAAAATCATACGTTATCTTGCGGATGCAAAATGGGGAAATCTTTTAAGAACAGTATCTATATTTGACAAATTGTGTTTTCCTAACTCAAATAATGTGGGGTTTATAATTCTATACATATTTCTAATGACTCTTAGATGTTCACACTCTCTCGGGTAGTGATCAAGGCGGTGTCTTCTTTTTTTTTTACAGGGATATTCCCGCGCGGGCCATAAGCCTCTGGCTGGCCCACTAAATGTTGCTTGTTTCTGTTTTACTTGGGCGGAGTATTAGTATTTATGACTCATATGGTCGCTTCAGTAAGAATTTGTCCCATGTGTTTAACAACTTCTGCTCTGTTGAATCTTAGTTGAAATCTTAATGGGATTGTAACTGCACTGTGTTAGATAATGTTCCAGTGGTCTGTCGGGCATTTCTCCACAGTGCTGACATGGCGGTGTCGATCACTCTCATCACAGATTCTGTAACTCCTCTACTCAACTGTTGTTTCCATTCCGAATCTCCATGGATATTTGTATCCAAGACGAATTCTCGCTATTACTGATTCTCTCCCGAGGCCTCCTCCTCTTCGTCCATACTGATATCGATTGCCAGCAGCAACCATGTTGTACCATCGTACAGATTCGCTGATTTGTGTTTCTATCCTCCTTTCCTCAGTTACCTTGTCACGGTGATGTTGCCTGACAATACCTCTAATTTGTAGAAGAGTCTTGAGTATGAAGTATTCAATATGGTCTCCTTCAGCAGCCAGCACATCTGCTCGTTCATTTCGACATATTCCAACATGGGAGGGGATCCACAGAAATTTGACAACTCTTCCCTCGTTGATTAGTACCCTCACAGCTCTCTTAATTTCAGAAACTATCGCAAGATTTTCTGCCCGATTTTTACTTAGGCTTGTATCATGACATCATGTTGGATTTTTTCGTTACCATTTCATTGATGATAATCCTGCGTGAGTCATTCTCTCAGTGATAACCTACAGGCATGAGCTCATGGGCTTGCTCAAGCAGGTGAATTTCTTCGAGGTAGCAGACTGATCTGTGATGCCATTTTTTGCTTCTCCTGTTTCCTCCTGTAACACAGAACTTAATTTTTCTTGGCAATATCACTGTAATAGGGATCTCTGAGTATCCTAATTGCAAGCTTAGAATTCAGTTCCTTAACTCTGCTTTTAACACTGGGGAGGGACAACTCCTCTCGTAGATTAGACATTTTGGCAGTTCTTGGAACTCCAAGAATAATTGTCATGGCTTCATTTTGTATGCTTTCAAGCCTTTTCATATCGCTTTGGGAGTAGGTGCATAAAACTCGTGCGGCATAGTCTATGACGGAGCGCACATAGGCTGTGTGCATCATTTGGAGAACGACAATAGAGGCTCTATGCCCTTTCCAGGCCATAGCTTTCAGTGCCCTGAGTCGACTTTTGCATGTTCGTATGAGTTGGTTGAGCTCCTCTTTCTTCCCCTTGTTAGAGCCGACAGTGACGCCAAGGTACCTGTAGTGGTCAACCCGTTCAAGTGTTACACCATTAATTTGCAGTTCTTCATTTGCTCTCCGCTTGTGATGGGAGAATGCCTTCGTCTTGTTTGTGAAGAAAGTGAAACTGAGCTCAATACATTTCCTTGCAAGGAGTTCAATGGACTGTTTTCCAAGGTTGGGGCTTGTATTAGAACATCATCTGCATACCCCACTTGTTGCGTCCCTTCCGGAAAATCAATATTTGCAGTGGCGTTCATAAGTACATTGAATAGTGTAGGACTTAAGACGCCGCCATGAGGCGGGGGGGGGGGCCGAGTTCCATATTCATTGTTCTGGAGACTGCTCCATTGAAGCAAACCTTGGCTGTCCTTCCTGTGAGGTAGTCTTCAACCCAATTTCATGAGTCTGCCCTTGACACCCATGCATGCAAGGTCGTCCACGATCGCAAAACCTTGTGCTTTGTCGAAGGCTCCTTTGATGTCAACAAATTCAGAGTACCTAGCCGTGTCATTAGCCAAGTAATTAACTATGCAAATCGCTGTGCTGCGTCCTTTAACAAATCCATTGACCCCCCCTCCCCCTAGCCTGTCTATTTTGTGCAACAGTCGGTTTAGGATGATCCTTTCAAGCATCTTGCAAGTGCATGCCATGAGACAGATAGGTCTGTAATTGCCAGGGTCATTGGGCTTCGGTATGGGAACAATTATTGCGTGTTTCCATGTGTGGGCAACACTCCACTCAGGAATGACTTGTTAAACAGGTGGAGTAGTGGATTCCAGAGATGGTCTGGGAATGGACAGGTGGAGTAATGGAGCTGGTCAAACAGGTGGTCTGACCAGCCCCATCACCACCATCACCACCACTCTGACCCTCCCATCACCACCAGTCTAACCCTCCCCATCACCACCAGTCTGACCCTCCCAATCACCACCAGTCTGACCCTCCCCATCACCACCACTCTGACCCTCCCCATCACCACCAGTCTGACCCTCTCCATCACCACCAGTCTGACCCTCCCCATCACCACCAGTCTGACCCTCCCCATCACCACCACTCTGACCCTCCCCATCACCACCACTCTGACCCTCCCCATCACCACCACTCTGACCCTCCCCTCACCACCACTCTGACCCTCCCCATCACCACCACTTTGACCCTCCCCATCACCACCACTCTGACCCTCCCCATCACTGTAATGATCTGGTGCTCAGATCATTGGTTCTCCCTTCCCCCTCTCTCCTCCTTCCTTCTCCCCTCCTTCCTTCTTCCCTTCTCCCTTCCTCCCCTCCCCTTACCCGTCATTCGTCTTCCCCCTTCACCCCCCCCCTGTCGCCCATTTGTCAAGGTCCAAGGTTGACCTGAGGGTGGTCGTGCAGCCGACCTCTGTGATACCTTGCTTCTCCCACTCAAATTTCCCCTCTCATTCCCTCGCCATCCCCCTCTCTCCCCCTCTCTTCCCTCTCTCTCCCCTCTCAACGGTCCCTTCCCCATACCAGTCGAGTCAAATGTCCCTACCCTTTATCTTGCTGGAGACGGGCTTGAACATAAATTATCAGTTTTGGTAAACATTGCTCGGGAGGTGCACTAGTTGCGGGTATCCAATACAGTGGTACCTTGTTCCCATCGCATAGCCGGGGAGTACTGACTCAATCTTCGGGAATTCATGTAGCCTTCCACGGCACCTCAGGGAAGATGATTGGCGGGAGATAAGGGCCAAGTCCTTATTGGCCCTAGAGAGCCAGACCTCAGGCCTAAGTGTAAAATGGTTGGCCATTGCCAAAATAATGGGTGGAGCCCTGGGGCTGTATTAGATGGTGGGAGGTGTAATCCTTCCCAGCAATAAGCTGGTAAAACAAAATTTCATTTAGTGTGTCTTGGGAGTGTTTCGGGACTGGAGGGCTGCCAGCCCGCATCCAAAGGGGCTGAGGGCCGCCATCAACATCTTGGCCGCAGTGTGTTATTTAAGGTATTGTGCACTTATTTCATGTCCTCAGTAGATATCCATCGTGCCTCTAGGGGAATAGAATAGGGTATATATCCAAATTGTCTTAATTTACATGATTCATACAATAAATGTGATAACTTGTCCAGTGGTATTCACTTAACTTCCCTTTGATATTTTCTCTACCTTGTCATTTTTATGTGGTGAATTGGAAACCCCATGTTCTCCTCCATTTAGTAAATATTACAGTTGCCCTTGGATTTAAATAAGTAAAGTAAACTAAACAAACTAATTCCCAACATTGATTACTGGTTCCTTGCCTTCCTGGGGAATCGGTGATAGATACATTCAGGTATGGTTGGACGGGAAGGTGGTGGCAGTGTTTATTAACGTATTGTTGTTATCCATAACCCTTGTTATGGATGTACCTTCCTCAGTTAATATTCAGTTTATATTCGTGGCAGTCCAGTGAGGGGTCATACTGGACTGTAACAGAGTTGAGCTGGGTTATTAAGTGAAGAGAGAAGAAAATTATACAGTGGTCAGAGAGACGATCACAGAGTACAGTGAATGATTACAATATTATGGTACACGGCAGTCAGCAGTAGATGTTATTCAGAGATATTACCGTGATGACATTCAGGGGACGTTACATCACCCACCACTCTGACCCTCCCCATCACCAACAGTCTGACCCTCCCCATCACCACCACTCTGACCCTCCCCATCACCACCAGTCTGACCCTCCCCATCACCACCAGTCTGACCCTCCCCATCACCACCAGTCTGACCCTCCCCATCACCACCACTCTGACCCTCCCCATCACCACCAGTCTGACCCTCCCCATCACCACCAGTCTAACCCTCCCCATCACCACCACTCTGACCCTCCCCATCACCACCACTCTGACCCTCCCCATCACCACCACTCTGACCCTCCCCATCACCAACAGTCTGACCCTCCCCATCACCACCACTCTGACCCTCCCCATCACCACCAGTCTGACCCTCCCCATCACCACCACTCTAACCCTCCCCATCACCACCAGTCTGACCCTCCCCATCACCACCACTCTGACCCTCCCCATCACCACCAGTCTAACCCTCCCCATCACCACCACTCTGACCCTCCCCATCACCACCATTCTGACCCTCCCCATCACCACCACTCTGACCCTCCCCATCACCACCACTCTGACCCTCCCCATCACCACCACTCTGACCCTCCCCATCACCACCAGCCTGACCCTCCCCATCACCACTACTCTAACCCTCCCCATCACCACCAGTCTGACCCTCCCCATCACCACCACTCTGACCCTCCCCATCACCACCACTCTGACCCTCCCCATCACCACCACTCTGACCCTCCCCATCACCACCACTCTGACCCTCCCCATCACCACCACTCTGACCCTCCCCATCACCACCAGCCTGACCCTCCCCATCACCACCACTCTGACCCTCCCCATCACCACCACTCTGACCCTCCCCATCACCACCAGTCTGACCCTCCCCATCACCAACAGTCTGACCCTCCCATAACCACCACTCTGACCCTCCCCATCACCGCCACTCTGACCCTCCCCATCACCAACAGTCTGACCCTCCCCATCACCCCCAGTCTGACCCTCCCATAACCACCACTCTGACCCTCCTCATCACCACCATCTGACCCTCCCCATCACCAACAGTCTGACCCTCCCCATCACCACCACTCTGACCCGCCCCATCACCACCAGTCTGACCCTCCCCATCACCACCACTCTGACCCTCTCCATCACCACCACTCTGACCCTCCCCATCACCACCAGTCTGACCCTCCCCATCACCACCACTCTGACCCTCCCCATCGCCACCACTCTGACCCTCCCCATCACCACCACTCTGACCCTCTCCATCACCACCACTCTGACCCTCCCCATCACCCCCAGTCTGACCCTCCCATCACCACCACTCTGACCCTCCTCATCACCACCATCTGACCCTCCCCATCACCATCACTCTGACCCTCCCCATCACCACCACTCTGACCCTCCCCATCACCACCAGACTGACCCTCCCCATCACCACCAATCTGACCCTCCCCATCACCACCAGCCTGACCCTCCCCATCACACACAACTCCACCACTGGCAGGGATGTGGTACTTGAATTTTGTATTTTCTTTCCTTGTTTCTATTTTTAGCGTCGTTTTCCTGCCCAAAATAATTTTTGATTCCTATTATATTTTAACCATATTCCAGTTCCTTTCTAATACATCCGTTTGTTTAATGAACAAATATTTATACAGCAACAACATTAAAATAAAAGTTTGTACCTAAGAAGATGTTTTAACAATATTTTAATCTTTCCTTCTTCGTTATAACAAGCATAAAAAAACGTTATTTAAGTATATGTTCGTTCTCGGTGTACTTATATAAATGGAACTTCAAGGGAACGTGTGATCATTTTGCTGGCGCCTCCACGATGGTCAGTACCTCCCGCACGCTCCGCGGTAGACATTTTATATTTTGTGTGAGCGTGTACGTATGTGAGTATCTAAACTATAAGAGAGAACGTCTGTCTGCTGTCTGTTCAGATTTGGTTGGAGGCCATACGCTAGGGACTAGGTTCACCCAAATTGGCAGATATACTAGTCTGGGGTATGGGATGAACATAGGTGTAAGCTAACTTCCAGCAGGTAACACAACCCATGTACAAGCAGCTAGCACTAACCGGATTACCATCCGCTAAAACTACCAGGACCTAACACTACCGACAGCTAACACTACCAGCAGCTAACTACCACCAGTGAACGTTACCAGAAGCTAACACTACCAGCACCTAACACCACCACCAGTGAACGTTACCAGAAGCTAACACTACCAGCACCTAACACCACCACCAGTGAACGTTACCAGAAGCTAACACTACCAGCACCTAACACCACCACCAGTGAACGTTACCAGCAGCTAACACTACCAGCACCTAACACCACCACCAGTGAACGTTACCAGAAGCTAACACTACCGGTACTTAAACACCACCACCAGTGAACGTTACCAGAAGCTAACACTACCAGCAGGTAGCACTACCATAACTACAAGCAGTTAACACTACCACAACTAGCAATAATAACAAACAACCATCATTGACTGTGGACCATAACTGCCTCTTCACTTCCAGAAAGCACCAACGGGACTCCTGGTTCTCACCCTCTTGTGCTCAGCCGCAGCCCAAGACTCAGAGGACAAAGGTCAGTGTAGCTCCCTGGACGGACCTTTCCAAGAATTCTTATTTGGTGTTCCTTAGCATTAACAATTAAAATAATAACGTGTTTCGCCCACAAGTGACGTATTGAACAAGACGTCGTAAAACGGTCCTTAAATAATAATTATGCCCTCTCTATAGCATAAGGTGTATATTTGCATTGACACAAAATGTTAATGACCTTATCATGGNGACAACCATATTAGCACCCTATCGGAAAGGAAAGTACACCTAAGGGAAGGGAAAGTACACCCTAAGGGAAGGGAAAGTACACCCTAAGGGAAGGGAAGGTACACCCTAAGGGAAGGGAAAGTACACCCTAAGGGAAGGGAAAGAACAATATGGAAAGGGAAAGTATAAATTAGGGGATGGAAAGTATATCCTAAGAGCAGGAAAACACACCCAAAGGGAAAGGAAAGTACACCATTAAAGAAAGGAAATTACACTATGGGAATCGAAAGTACACCCTATGGGAAAGGGAAGTAGTCCCTAAGGGAAAGGAAGTACACCCTAAGGGAAGGGAAAGTACATTATAATGGAATGGAAAGTACACTCTAAGCGAAGGGAGTGCACACACTAAGGGAAGGGAAAGCGCACCCTTAGGGCAGCTTTTAGATTTGGAACATAATAAGGGAGGTGGGCTAACTAGGCCTATCAGCGGAAACACATGTACAAGCCTAGCAAGCAGAGTGACGCTTTCTGTGGCTCGTTGGAATCTGTTCATAGAATTTGACAACACCATATTAAAGGAGGGGTCCCAGGAGCCGAGACTCGGTTCCCACACACACACAGCTAGCTAAAAACACCCACGCTCCTTGCCTGCTAGGTAAGCTTCCTACAATCGCGCTAGGAACGTTATCCTACACATATACATGAGACGGCTACTTTATTGCGTGTAGGAAAGCTCGAGAAATGTGTGGCAACTTTTCAAAATATCTCAAAAGAGGGGGGGGGAGGTATATACACTGAGGTGTACCTTGCTTCTCGATGTATATACACTGAGAGTTTACCTTAGTTCTGGGCTAAGTCCAGGACTAAAGTATACTTGTTGGTGGGTCAGTATGGTCTTGTGTGGCATTTATAACCCTCCAGAGGATGATCGGGCCTCAGGTCCAACACCAAATCAAATTACAAGCATAAGTTATGAAACTTTTTAGGGTGACTGTGAACCACGTTAAGGAGAAAGGCGAATATTATCAGCAGTAGAGCCGTAGAGCGCGGGGTGCCAGCGGAAACAGAAGAGTACTGTTTGATCACGAGGAAAGCTGTTTGACCTGAGAGGATGTGTATGTGACTGAGCAGCGTCCGGGGGGTCTTAAAAACTTCATATGTCATTCATCTTGTGCTTATCCAAGTGCTTGGGCACCATTCCTTATCCCCCTCCCCACCGTTCCGTCCCAAATCCTTATCCTGATCCCTTTTAAGTGTTATATAGTGATAATGGCTTAGCGCTTTCTCCTGAAAATTCCCTTCCCTATCTCGCGTTTCTTGTCTGGAGTAAAACTTCCTCAGTTTTTTCCTATTTTTGTTTGTTTTCGGTTCAATCAATCTCGTGGCATGTTTCTGAACGTTATATCTCGTTCCTTTTTTTTCAGTTGTCGACTGGGAGCCAGGAGATGCATACTACAGCACTGGTCTCACGAATGTAGTGAGCAGTACATTTCTTGCCCCCCATATTCTGGAAGCTTCTTGGATATTATGGAGCGTGGCATGTGCCGCTGATGTGATGCTCTTTGTGAAGTCTGCAAGTGATCACCCCCCGCTGGGGAGCGAACGGTTGGTGGCTGTATGGAAGGCAGAGGAGGAAGGAGCTCAGTTATGGGTCCTTCTCTATTGAGGAATGTAACTTTCTCTACACTAGGGAGCGAGACTTTCTCCCTACTGATAGCATGTATGGGGAGGAAGTCTGGAGAACTGCCAGGAAAACCTCTCCACCTTCCGTCTCTGTGTTGAGACGCGAGACCTAGAAACCGTAGCTCATCTCCACCACATGTACAACTATGTAATGACTAGGGAAAGCACGAGCGTAGACACACACACACACACACACACACACACACACACACACACACACACACACACACACACACACACACACACCACACACACACACACACACACACAACACACACACACACACACACACACGTGCTGGGAAGACGGGACAACCACGAGCGTAGCTCTCATCCTGTAACTACACTTAGGTAATTACACTTAGGTAATTACACACACAGTTAAGTTAAGAGAGGGGATAGCTAGCCAGGAACCACTGGAAGAGTTTGAGATTACAAGCGGGGAAGTAAGAAAGTGTTTACTAGAGTTGGATGTGACAAAGGCTATAGGCCCAGATGGAATCTCTCCTTGGATACTTAAGGAAGGAGCAGAAGAACTGTGCCTACCACTCTCCATAGTGTATAACAAATCTCTGGCAACAGGGGAACTGCCAGAAATTTGGAAAGCAGCTAATGTAGTCCCGATATACAAGAAAGGGGATAGACAGGAGGCACTGAATTACAGGCCAGTGTCCCTAACCTGCATACCATGCAAGCTGATGGAGAAGATTGTGCGAAGAAAGCTAGTGGAGCACCTGGAGCGAAAGAACTTTGTAACACAGCACCAACATGGATTCAGGGATGGCAGGTCCTGCCTCACAGGGTTACTTGAATTCTACGACCAGGCAACAAAAATAAGGCAAGAAAGAGAAGGGTGGGCAGACTGCATATTTTTGGATTGTCAGAAAGCCTTTGATACAGTGCCACACAAGAGGCTAGTGAAAAAGCTCGAGATGCAGGCTGGAGTGAAAGGGAAGGTACTCCGTTGGATACAGGAGTACCTAAGCAACAGGAGACAAAGAGTCAGTGTGAGGGGTGAGGTCTCAGATTGGCGAGACGTTACAAGTGGAGTCCCGCAGGGGTCAGTCCTTGGACCTATACTGTTTCTGATATATGTAAATGATCTCCCAGAGGGTATAGAATCGTTTCTCTCAATGTTTGCCGATGATGCAAAAATTATGAGGAGGATTGAAACTGAGGACGATAGTAGGAGGCTACAAGACGACCTAGACAGACTGAGTGAATG
>WNGS01042707.1:31477555-31487866 GCA_020271785.1 Procambarus virginalis
GTGTCAATGCAAATATACACCTTCATGCTATATGAGAGGGCAAATTATTATTTATAGGACCGTTTTACGACGTCTTGTTCAATACGTCACTTGTGGGCGAAACACGTTATTATTTTAATTGTTAATGCTAAGGAACACCAAAATAAGAATTCTTGGAAAGGTCCGTCCAGGGAGCTACACTGACCTTTGTCCTCTGAGTCTTGGGCTGCGGCTGAGCACAAGAGGGTGAGAACCAGGAGTCCCGTTGGTGCTTTCTGGAAGTGAAGAGGCAGTTATGGTCCACAGTCAATGATGGTTGTTTGTTATTATTGCTAGTTGTTGGTAGTGTTAACTAAATGTTAATGACCTTATCATGGTGATTTTAATGTGAGTCTCCTTGAACACAAACACACATACTTCCTCTCCCTGTAAGAGTTAACGTAAGAATGGTTTCAATTTCAGATAAACAGGATCCCAAATTCTTCATAAAGTCTATTCAACGACTACCTGGACCTTCTTGTCTTCGTTCACCTCGACAGTTCCATACACTTGTTACAGAAGTAAGTCACCATAACCCTCACTGGTTACAGTAACTATAATTGGTGTGTTTACAAGATCTCTTGTAAGATCTCTCTTCTTAACAAGTCTGTGTGGGTCAAAGTGGTAACCATGAATAAAGAATGAGAATCGGTCAGATTATCATTATTATTATTTGTTTTGTTCATTACTAATTACTTTAATGGTTTCATACTAGATTATCTTTCATGTACATTTTATGTACATCTGAACATTTATTATAAGCTTTTAACGAATATTATTGTGCGTTATTATTCAATCATTGCAACATGATTTTTAATTTTTGAAGAAAATTTGTTTGGTTGCCATGTTACAAAAACGTGTTCCATAGTTTGACTCTTTCAAAGTAACGAGATTGTCGAAATTGCTCTCTTCATTTATAGGAAGCAGCTATCCGCTTGTTACAAGATATAAGATATAACGTCTCTTGTCAGTCAGTTATTCCTACGGGAGAGACTTGTAAAGAAGCTTACTTCTTGGTATACATCTTTGATTGAATGAACTTTGTTGATTTTATTTTTGTGAACTTTGTTGAATACACACAGACAAGTCACAGCTCTTCTGTGTTGGAGAGTCTAGATGTACAGTGCTTGTGAATGGGAGTCTGGAAGTACAGTGCTTGTGAATGGGAGTCTGGAAGTACAGTGCTTGTGAATGGGAGTCTGGATGTACAGTGCTTGTGAATGGGAGTCTGGAAGTACAGTGCTTGTGAATGGGAGTCTGGAAGTACAGTGCTTGTGAATGGGAGTCTGGAAGTACAGTGCTTATGATGGGGAGTCTGGAAGTACAGTGCTTATGATGGGGAGTCTGGAAGCACAGTGCTTATGGTGGGGAGTCTGGAAGTACAGTGCTTATGATGGGGAGTCTGGAAGTAGTATTTTGAGATATATGTAGCTTTATTCCAGTTAAATAATGGACAAAGACTGCAAGGAAAACAAATATGACTTTGTGTTTTATTGGTCGCTTTTTAGAATTTCGATCGGGAAAGGTCATGCTACCTCCCTACAATTCACTGCGTCGTCCAATTATTGAGTGTTCCATAGTTTCGGTCATAGTGCTTGAGAAAAAATGTTGAGAAATTGCAACCATTTCAGCTCCGAGCAACGAAGATGGTGTCAAGGCAGAAATACATAATTCCAAGCCATCTAAAATAACCAAATTTATACGGTCTCGAAAAAGGCAGAATACGAAGTGTTTCAAATCATCAATGCGCATGACAGTATTAATTTTGAAAAATATTTTTAATACCCCACAACACAGAGCAATAGTTGTTAAAGTACGGTAACACAATCACACGCTACTGAGACTGAAGACGTCTTTCATCGAGTGCTTAATACATTCAAGAGCTAACTTGGATCTAATAGTCTGTTGCTATTTGTAATCCTCTTAAATCTTTTGTAATCCTTTGTATGTGATAATACTTCCTTCTCGCGCAGCCTACTCGGCAACGGCCTGCCAGGGTCGTCGGTTGCGCAGGACCAGAATGGCCGACATGACGGGAGACTTCAAGAGTTTCGACCTCGCTGGTAGTCTTGACGACTCGGCCACTCAAGAGAGCGAGTCTGAGAAAGAGAAGTTCTTCTTCACTCTGTGGAGGACCGCCAGCACCACCGTCACCGTCACCACCTACTCCACCAACCGCTCCGTCACCGTCTCCATTTCCGTTGCCTGCACCTATCCTGGATATGTTAGCAATATGTGCTAACATTGCTTGCACCTATCCTGGGTTTGTTAGCAATAGTTGCTAACATTGTCTGCACATACCGTGGACGTATTAATAACAGCTGTTAGAGTGGACGACTTCATCCACCGATTGAGTTCAACCTTACAGACTTAATTAATAACGATGACTTTTTCCTCTTTCATCTTTATCACTATCTTCCTGCCGACGAGTGAACTATCTACATTATAGCTCGACATTGTAAACATTGTAAATACATAAATGACCCCTAATAAATAGATGCACCAGCCTCCTCTCGTATAATATTGTGTATCCTTTGGTAGTTCACTGGTCTACATTTACGAAACGTTCCTAACCTTACCTAACCAATCCTTACCTAACCTATTTCAACCTTACATATCTGTATCATTAATTCATTTTCTTAATATAATATATTATTAATGTTATAATAATGGAAAGAAATATTTAAAAATCACGAAAATTCCCGTGCCTATTAAACAAATCGGGTTTTGCTTACTAGGCCAAGTACCGCAGTTCTGTTATTAGGTATGACATATAAATATGCCCGGGCCTCTGCCTGTCTGTGTCTTCTTGTTCTGCTTCTGTCTCTCTCTACCCCTCTAAAGTCTCAAATTCTCTCATCCACCTTCCCTCCCTCTCGCGTTCTCTTTCTGTATATTGTTGTGGGGGAGAGAAGAGGAACTATCTATTGCTGAGAGGGATGCAGATGATACACTGTCACTTCCCTCTACAGTGCTCTCACTTCCTTGTTATTGAGGGGCTCAACACTGCGAGGATATCTTTTTCTCCTTTCCCTGTACTCCTCTGCCCCTCGTATCAAAGTCAGCACTCAACCTCTATGCACACAAGTCAAGCACAGGGGCCTCAGCAGCTCCAATGAAGATTTGCTAGGCTAGCATTCAGTCCCTGGAGGGCGGAATGAAGAACGTAAGATGTTAAGATGATTATATGTAGCGATCCCAGCCACCTGGTCACTTTCACGAACAAAGATCACATTCACTCCAAAATTCTACCACTTACGGGCTATTCATGCCCCTGCCGCCACTTTAGTGGCTTAATCTTCATCGATCAATCAACCTGGTGACCCAGTTACCTTATGTGAGAAAATCCTAGCAGGCATTTATATATTTTTATTACATTTTTTGTTAACTTCAATATTGTATTATTATGGTGCTAAGTGGACTGTATATTTTATACAGTCCACATATTTATATATGTGGACTGTATATTTTATATGTAGCTTATCATATATGTACATATATGATAAGCTACAATTGTTTCCCTCTGCAAAATATAAATTATACCACATATGGTGGCCTAATCTACAGTATTTTTGTTAGTACTACTCAATCTTATGTTTTGTTAGTACTACTCAATCTTATGATTATATTACCACAATACCTTCTTATAGCAGCGTTTATTTCCGCGTTGCTATATCCGTTGTTCACCAATACCTGAGTTACTCTTTCAAACTCTCTACTCACGTTGCTCCATTCAGAGCAGTGGGTAAGCGCTCGACGAATATAGGCATTGAGAACACTGGCTTTGTATCTTTGGGGGCACTCACTTCTACCGTTCAGGCATAACCCTATGTTGGTGTATATACGTTGGTGCTTAAAGAGGTTCCTGTTTTTGTTATTAGTACATCCAAGAATGGCAGACTATTATTTTCACTATTTTCATATGTAAATCGGAGTACTGACTCTCTCTCTCACGATGGCTTTTTTAGATGAATTAGTTCATCTGAGTCTTATACTTTTACGAATATGTCATCTACATAACGGCAATATACAGTTGGTTTTTGTCTGCTATTGAAGACTCCATACCTAACTCCATACACTCCAAGTAAGTATAGTCTACAATCATCAGCAGATTTCCTAGAATTAATCAAATCTACTCAGCCCGATGGAATCATTGCTTCCCTGGACGTCGAATCCCTATTTACCAACGTCCTAGTCGACACACCCATAGGAATGATACTGGACAGAGTATACAGAGACGAGAGCACCCCCAAATTAGACATACCTGAGCCACACTTGAAGAGTCTTCTCGAAGCATGTACAAAGAAAGCCCCTTTCATCAGTCCACAAGAAGACATGTATTTACAAATAGACGGAGTAGCAATAGGCTCTCCCTTAGGAGTTTTATTTGCTAATTTTTATACGGGAACCATCGAAGACAGAGTCTTCAGTAGCAGACAAAAACCAACTGTATATTGCCGTTATGTAGATGACATATTCGTTATAGTAAAAGACTCAGATGAACTAATTCATCTAAAAAGCCATCTAGAGAGAGAGTCAGTACTCCGATTTACACATGAAAATAGTGAAAATAACAGTCTGCCATTCTTGGATGTACTAATAACAAAAACAGGAACCTCTTTAAGCACCAACGTATATACTAAGCCCACCAACATAGGATTATGCCTGAACGGTAGAAGTGAGTGCCCCCAAAGATACAAAGCCAGTGTTCTCAATGCCTATATTCGTCGAGCGCTTACCCACTGCTCTGAATGGAGCAACGTGAGTAGAGAGTTTGAAAGAGTAACTCAGGTATTGGTGAACAACGGATATAGCAACGCGGAAATAAACGCTGCTATAAGAAGACACTTGGACCGTTGGTATAATCCTAAACCTAGAACAGAAACCACAATACCTCCAATAAAATTATATTACAAACCAACCATGCACAGTGAACATATAAAAGAGGAAAGAATAATGAAAGAAATAATCCGTAAAGGAGTAAAAAGCATTACTCCTAACCAAAACATAAACCTGATAATATTCTACAAAACCAAGGAGACTTCCGAACTCCTTATCAAAAACAGCCCGAAGCCGACGGAGAACCCTCTACAGCAGTCAAGCGTTGTATACATGTACACTTGCCCCCACGAAGGATGTAACCTTCGATCTAAGTACATAGGTATGACTTCGACCAAGCTGACGAGGCGTTTGACATGCCATCTTCAATCCGGTGCCCCAGGAATCATATGAGACAAGCCCATGACATCACCCTAACATGAGAAATGTTGAACAAAAATACCTGTATAATAGGCAAAACCCAAGATGCAAGAAGATTACAAATTCTTGAAGCAATTCACATAAGAATAGAACAACCTACCATGAACACCCAAATCATGGAACTATTTACTCTACCCACCATGAGAGTAAGGACAAGACCAGAACATAACGAAGCCAACACAGAAGACACTGTTCAACATAACAAGCCAATTACATTTGATTAATCCTTGTATGTAGATAGGAGCTGCCTCGTATAGGCCAATAGGCCTTCCGCAGTTACCTCCATTCTTATGTTCTTATGTTTCACCCCCCATTTATCCCTTATGTACACCCCCCCATGTTTTCACCTTTATTGTCTTATCACCTGACCCGGTGCGGGTATAAAATCAACCAGTCCTGAAAATTCTTTTCACTTGAGAATGAACCATGGAGGTTCGAAACGTTGAGCAAATTGTATAAATAAGTGTAATACATTCTATAGTAATTCCTTCTTTTCTTCACCTTGAAATTACGAAAATGAGTTTTGGAGAACTCCTATTTCAGCTAAGCCCTGATGCTAAGAAAATAGTTAGAGGGATAGAAGCAGTAAATCAGAAGATAGTAAATACAGAATATGCAGTCATATTCAATGATACATTTTTAAAAGAATACCTGCTGCCAGTATACACCAATATATATACATATATATATATATATATATATATATATATATATATATATATATATATATATATATATATATATATATATATATATATATGTTGGGTATCTGGGGCTTGAACTCAGAAATTAAATTATTTAATTATTGTATTGAAATAACTCGAAGGACCACCCACTTTTGAGAAAAGAGGGAAAACAAATAAAAGTGATCATTTGAATGACACTAGAGAACCAGTGTCTATGGAAACTCATTTAATGAATAATCACTTGAAAATAATGAAGACTGTAATTATTAATTAAAGCCAAAGCCTCAAATATCAACATTGGGGGGTTATTTCTAGAAGTTCATATATATCTAGGAACCAGTGTGGTTCGTCACTAGTTCATTGTGGTATTAATAATATGGTAAATCTAACTACAATATATTCAAATATATGGTAATCAAATTATATTCATTAAAGATCATGAATCATCATTAATCACTGAGCATAAATATTGAGCACAGTTAAAGCATAAACATTAATTACCAAATCTGGCATATGAATTATAGAATTAATAATCAAATTGAATAAATTTGTACGAAAAATGTGTCTTAGCTGTAAGACGATTTCTAACGCCAGTTCATCATTCGTCCTCGTGGTCACGGAATCCCCATAGAGAAAGAACTCGAGGTAAATAACACGATTGATGAGAATCTTGCTGGCACCTCAAATACACGCTGTAAGCAAAGGAATGTAAAGTAGCAATTGACTAGGCTACAAATTATGTTCAGATATTCATGATACTGAGATGAGTGATAAACATTACTAACATGTTATTTTTGATGTTCATTCTTCCTGACGACAAACTACTCACAAATGTACTAACTACTTTGATGCATCAAAACAGAGTAATACTTATGAGCGTAACCGAGTACTGAGGTCTGCCGAAATTCGCGTCTGCCGGACTCAATGTTCACTGCTGTGCACACTTAATTACGAGTCCTGGTACTAATTGTAGACACGTTATTAACTGATGAGGCACTAGAGAACACATAGGCAAGTAAATTTCACTTATTAACTGGGTATCAACGTAATTCTTGTCGATAAGAATTCCCAGCAACTGCCATGTGCTTCACCCACGCTGCCTCGTGACCAAGCCTTGTTGAGTAATGGCGTCACCGCCTTCCTCCCTCCCCGCTCTCGCATTCACCACGGAAATTATTAAACACAAATTATTCTTTTCCACGCAATTATGGATGAAATGCGATAATATGAACTGGGTTGGAATTATAGGGATTTAATAATTATAATATTCTCGATAAATGATCTCTAGCGAGAAATGGAGATGTTACTTATACTTCTCCAGAGCATTCGATCGTAACAGAATAAAAACTGTTACTAAATAATTTCAATTAATAACTCTTGATTTTACAAGATCAGGAGTAATATTATCAACAATATGCTCAGATTAAATTATATTAACACTACGGTTAGTGGTGTTAAGAGCTACTGCAATTAGTAAGTTAATGGTAATTTATTATAATATAATAATAGATGATAAGTGTTGGAAATTTCCAACATATATATATATATATATATATATATATATATATATATATATATATATATATATATATATATATATATATATATATATATATATATATATATATATATTATATATATATTAGTATATTTTGGTAGCAGTCTTTCCTGTAGACATATGTTATTAAATATGACCGAAAAAGTAAGATTAATAATTCTAACACGAATTTTCTCAATTTTCCTTATGTTTGTTTTTACTGATGACGGTAAATTAAAAATCAATTCTCCAAAATTCATTCTTTATTTCTTAGTCTGACGCGACACTTGAGCGCGTTTCGTAAAACTTATTACATTTTCAAAGACTTTTAGTTACACACACACAGAACAACTTTACAGTCTCCGTGGTGTAGTGGTAAGACACTCGCCTGGCGTTCCGCGAGCGCTATGTCATGGGTTCGTATCCTGGCCGGGGAGGATTTACTGGGCGCAATTCCTTAACTGTAGCCTCTGTTTAACGCAACAGTAAAATGTGTACTTGGATGAAAAAACGATTCTTCGCGGCTGGGGATCGTATTCCAGGGACCTGCCTGAAACGCTACGCGTACTAGTGGCTGTACAAGAATGTAACAACTCTTGTATATATCTCAAAAAAAAAAAAAAAAAAAAAAAAAAACTATAACTGAACAGAGTTTAAATACCTGCATTTGGGTGAGGTGACATGTTACAATGGTTTGGGGTGAGGTGAGAACAAACACAGAACACGAAACAATGGGTATAAGGGAAGAATAGATCTGTAACTGCAGAAGGCCTATTGGCCCGTATTTCTTGATGTTTCTATATTGGAGCGGAGTCTTGAAGTGGGTAGATATAGTAGTGCGTTAATTGGCTGTTGATTGCTGGTGTTGACTTTTGATGTGTAGTGCCTCGCAGATGTCAAGCCGCCTGTTGTCGCTGTATCTATCAATGATTTCTGTGTTGTTTGTTAAGATTTCTCTGGTGATGGTTTGGTTGTGGGAAGAGATTATATGTTCCTTGATAGAGCCCTGTTGCTTATGCATCGTTAGTCGCCTGGAAAGAGATGTTGTTGTCTTGCCTATATATTGAGTTCTTTGGGGCTTACAGTCCCCAAGTGGGCATTTGAAGGCATAGACGACATTGGTCTCTTTCAAAGCGTTCTGCTTTGTGTCTGGAGAGTTTCTCATGAGTAGGTTGGCAGTTTTCTTGGTTTTATAGTAAATCGTCAATTGTATCTTCTGATTTTTGTCTGTAGGGATAACGTTTCTATTAACAATATCTTTCAGGACCCTTTCCTCCGTTTTATGAGCTGTGGAGAAGAAGTTCCTGTAAAATAGTCTAATAGGGGGTATAGGTGTTGTGTTAGTTGTATCTTCAGAGGTTGCATGGCGTTTCACTTTCCTTCTTATGATGTCTTCAATGAAACCATTGGAGAAGCCGTTGTTGACTAGGACCTGCCTTACTCTACAGAGTTCTTCGTCGACTTGCTTCCATTCTGAGCTGTGGCTGAGAGCACGGTCGACATAAGCGTTAACAACACTCCTCTTGTACCTATCTGGGCAGTCACTGTTGGCATTTAGGCACATTCCTATGTTTGTTTCCTTAGTGTAGACTGTAGTGTGGAAACCTCCGCTCCTTTCCATGACTGTTACATCTAGAAAGGGCAGCTTCCCATCCTTCTCCATCTCGTAAGTGAAATGTAACACAGAATTCTGCTCAAACGCTTCTTTCAGCTCCTGCAGATGTCTGACATCAGGTACCTGTGTAAAAATGTCGTCAACATACCTGCAGTATATGGCCGGTTTCAAGTTCAAGTCGACTAAGACTTTTTCCTCAATAGTACCCATGTAGAAGTTTGCAAACAGGACGCTAGGGGAGAACCCATAGCGACCCCATCTACTTGCTTATACATGTGCCCATCCGGCTCAAGAAGGGTGCCTCCTTAGTACAAGCTTGGAGTAGTTTCCTCAGGATATTTTCTGGCATGTCAAGGGGAGTACATGCCGGGTCTCGATACACTCGGTCCATTATCATCCGATTGTTTCATCCACAGGTACGTTGGTGAACAGTGATTCTACGTCCAACGATGCTCTTATCCCTGTAGCCCGTGTTCCCCGCAGTAAGTCAACAATTCCTTCGGGGATTTCAGGCTGAAGTGCACGGGACATAAGGAGTCAGTAAGCCGTTGAGTCGTTTCGCAGTCTGTACGGGGTGGGGTATCTGGCTGATAATTGGCCGAAGTGGGTTTCCAGGCTTATGCGTCTTGACGTTTCCATACGCATATCCAGGTTTATATTCTCCAATAATCTTTGGCAGGTGGAGTCCGGATTTCTTGGCATTCACAGTTTCAATCAACTTGTTGACCTTTGTTTTCAATTCGGCTGTAGTGTCCTTCGTTATATATATATATATATATATATATATATATATATATTATATATATATATGTCGTACCTAGTAGCCAGAACTCACTTTTTGGCCTACTATGCAAGGCCCGATTTGCCTAATAAGCCAAGTTTCCTGAATTAATATATTTTCTCTAATTTTTTTCTTATGAAATGATAAAGCTACCCATTCATTATGTATGAGGTAAATTTTTTTTATTGAGTTAAAATAATGTAGATATATGACCGAACCTAACCAACCCTACTAACCTAACCTAACCTATCTTTATAGGTTAGGTTAGGTTAGGTAGCCAAAAAAGTTAGGTTAGGGGTAGGTTAGGTAGGTTAGGTAGTCGAAAAAAAATTAATCCATGAAAACTTGGCCTATTAGGCAAATCGGGCCTTGCATAGTAGGTGAGAAGTGCGTTCTGGCTACTAGGTACGACAGA
>WNGS01042707.1:31488866-31511539 GCA_020271785.1 Procambarus virginalis
ATGTTCTCTGCGTTGGTCCTAATGTTCTCTGCGTTGGTTCTGATGTTCTCTGCGTTGGTTCTGATGTTCTCTGCGTTGGTCCTAATGTTCTCTGCGTTGGTCCTAATGTTCTCTGCGTTGGTCCTAATGTTCTCTGCGTTGGTTCTGATGTTCTCTGCGTTGGTCCTAATGTTCTCTGCGTTGGTTCTGATGTTCTCTGCGTTGTTCTGATGTTCTCTGCGTTGGTCCTAATGTTCTCTGCGTTGGTCCTAATGTTCTCTGCGTTGGTCCTAATGTTCTCTGCGTTGGTCCTAATGTTCTCTGCGTTGGTCCTGATGTTCTCTGCGTTGGTTCTGATGTTCTCTGCGTTGGTTCTAATGTTCTCTGCGTTGGTCCTAATGTTCTCTGCGTTGGTCCTAATGTTCTCTGCGTTGGTCCTAATGTTCTCTGCGTTGGTCCTAATGTTCTCTGCGTTGGTCCTAATGTTCTCTGCGTTGGTCCTAATGTTCTCTGCGTTGGTCCTAATGTTCTCTGCGTTGGTTCTGATATTCTCGCCATCTTCATCGGTCTGGTTTCCAAGTGCCGAGAACAGTAAGCCTATTAGGCCTATGGAGTCCCCCCTTCCCCCCCCCCAGGCCAACGGCTGATCTTTAACAGTATATAGTCATCAACAGTCGACTTACTTCCAGGTGTTATATACTACTAGTGGTCACAGAGAACGCCAGTGCTAGGAGAAATTGTCCCAAACGTCTCTGGTCGGGAATCGAACCCGAGACCAATTGGTTAGCCCGTCCTCATAAACAAAGACCAAAGTTCCTTCCATGTACCAACCCGTCCTCGACTCAAGTTCATTCCATCCAGCGGTCGACCTCACAGACGCATTCATAAATTTTTACATGCTGTTCATTCAAAACGGGAATTTTCTCAAATATAAATGAATATTATAACATTTTAGCATATTGAGCATATATAAACATAGGTTAGGTTAGGTGTTTAGGTTCTGTTGGCGATTATTTGTATTTGTAGTTCGTGGGTGAAGTATTTACAGTGTTGTGGTTCGAACAAAATCCACAGTGAAGCACTTGTTCCGGAAGTGTTCAAACGTCATCAGTTGTGAGTCGTGTATAAACAGTTTTTCATTCATTAAAAGCGGGTTTGGCGGGTGGATGGAATGGACTTTGGGCCTTTGTTTAGAGGACGGGCTGCCTCAGACCAAGTTCATTCAGTGAATTCTAGTTTTTTCTCATCATTTTGTACATGTGTGTGTGTGTGTATTTATTATTTGTGTTTACAGAATCAAGCTATTATATTATATATAAATACTTTATTATATTTATATCTAACACAAGCACACACACACACATCCCCAGGAAGCAGCCCGTAGCAGCTATCCTAAGTCCCTGGTACCTATTTACTACTAGGTGAACAAGTGCCTCAGGGTGAAAGATACTGCCCATTTGTTTACGCCTCGGCTGGTAATCGAACTCGGGCCCTTAGGACTACGACCCCTGAACGTTGTCCATTCAGCCGCGAGGTCCTACCATCACCACCACCAAGTTGTAGTGGTGGGATATGTGTGTGTGTGTGTGTGTGTGTGTGTGTGTGTGTGTGTGTGTGTGTGTGTGTGTGTGTGTGTGTGTGTGTGTGTGTGTGTGTGTGTGTGTACTCACCTAGTTGTGCTTGCGGGGGTTGAGCTCTGGCTCTTTGGCCCCGCCTCTCAACTGTCAATCAGCTGTTATACAGATTCCTGAGCCTACTGGGCTCTGTCATATCTACATTTGAAGCTGTGTAGGAAGTCAGCCTCCACCACATGACTGCCTAATGCATTCCACCTGTTAACTACTCTGACACTGAAAAAGTTCTTTCTAACGTCCCTGTGGCTCATTTGCGTACTTAGTTTCCACCTGTGTCCCCTTGTTCGCGTACCACCCGTGTTAAACAGTTATCTTTATCTACCCTGTCAATTCCTCTGAGAATTTTGTAGGTAGTGATCATGTCTCTCCCTACTCTTCTGTCGTCCAGTGTCGTGAGGTGCATTTCCTCAGAGGTATACAAGGTTATGAAAGATTCCTTCACAGGTTCCTGAAGGCAATTCTGATGTTAGCCAGCGTCGCATACGCCGCAGATGTTATTCTTTTTACGTGGGCTTCAAGAGACAGGTTTGGTGTGATATCAACTCATAGATCTTTCTCTCTGTCCGCTTCATGAAGTACTTCATCTCCCATACTGTATCCTGTGCCTGGCCTCCTGTTTCCACGGCCTAGTTTCATTACCTTACATTTACTCGGGTTGAACTTTAGTAGCCATTTGTTGGACCATTTATTCAGTTTGTCTAGGTCATCTTGTAGCCTCATACTATCTTCCTCCGTCTTAATTCTCCTCATAATTTTTGCATCATCAGCAAACAATAAGAGGAACAATTTTATACCCTGTGGGAGTTCATTTACATATATCAGAAACAATATGGTTCCAAGGACTGAACCCTGCGGGACTACTGGTGACGCCTCGCCAATCTGAGGCCTCACCCCTCACAGTGACTCGCTGTCTTCAGTTGCTTAGGTACTCCCTTATCCAATGGAATACTTTTCCTTTCACTCCTGCCTACATCTCCAGCTTTTGCACTAGTCTCTGATGTGATACTGTGTCAAAGGCTTTCTGGCAATCCAAAAATATGCAGTCTGCCCACCTCTCCCTTTCTTGCCTGATTCTTGTTGCCTGGTCGTAGAATTCAATTAACCCTGTGAGGCAGGACTTGCCATCCCTGAACCCATGTTGATGTTGTGTCACAAAGCTCCTTCGCTCCAGATGTTCCACTAGCTTTTTTCGCACAATCTTCTCCATCAACTTGCATGGTATGCAAGTTAGAGACACTGGTCTTTAGTGCAGTGCCTCCTGTCTATCTCCCTTCTTGTATATTAGGACTACATTAGCCGTCTTCCAAATTTTTGGCTGTTCCCCTGTTACCAGTGATTTATTATACACCATGGAGAGTGGCAGGTACAGTGCTTCTGCTCCTTCCTTTAGTATCCATGGCGATATTCCATCCAGGCCTATAGCCTTTGTCACATCTAACTCTAGCAAAAGCTTCCTTTCATCCCCACTGGTAATCCCAAACTCCTTTAGTGGTGTCTGGTTAACTATTCCTTCTCTTATTTCTGGAACTTCTTGTTCTAATGTGAAGACCTCCTGGAATTTCATATTGAGATCCTCGCACACTTCCTTGTCGTTTTGCAGTGACTCTGTCTGCCCTGATACTCAGTTTCATTACCTGTTCCATCACTGTCTTTTTTTCTCCTGATGTGGCTGTGCAACAATTTAGGTTGAATCTTTGCCTTGCTTGCTATGTCGTTATCGTATTGCCCTTCTGCCTCTCTTCTCACCCTGACACATTCATTCCTGGCTCTCTGGTATCCGTCTCTACTCACAAGTATCCTGTTGTTTCTATAATTTCTCCACGCCCTTGTACTTAGTTGCTTCGCTAGCTTACATCTCTGATTAAACCATGAGTTTCTCATCTGCATTTATTTTGTTCCTTTTAGACCGGGATAAACTTGTCTGTCTAGATAAACTTGGTGGAGGCGCCTTGGTGTTGGGGGACGTCAGCCAGAGGTTGGTACTCACCTAATTGTACTCACCTAGTTGTGCTTGAGGGGGGTTGAGCTTTGGCTCTTTGGTCCCGCCTCTCAACTGTCAATCAACTGGTGTACAGATTCCTGAGCCTACTGGGCTCTATCATATCTACATTTGAAACTGTATATGGAGTCAGCCTCCACCACATCACTGCCTAATGCATTCCATTTGTCAACCACTCTGACACTAAAAAAATTCTTTCTAATATCTCTGTGGCTCATTTGGGCACTCAGTTTCCACCTGTGTCCCCTTGTTCGTGTCCCACCCGTGCTGAAGAGTTTGTCTTTGTCCACCCTGTCAATTCCCCTGAGAATTTTGTAGGTGGTTATCATGTCTCTCCCTTACTCTTCTGTTTTCCAGGGATGTGAGGTTCAGCTCCTTTAGCCTTTCCTCGTAGCTCAATCCTCTCAGTTCCGGGACGAGCCTGGTGGCATACCGCTGAATCTTCTCTAACTTTGTCTTGTGTTTAACTAGGTATGGACTCCAGGCTGGAGCTGCATACTACAGGATTGGTCTTACATAAGTGGTATACAGGGTTCTGAAAGATTTCTTACACAAGTTTCTAAAGGCAGTTCTTATGTTGGCCAGTCTAGCATATGCCGCTGATGATATTCTTTTGATGTGGGCCTCTGGGGACAGGTTCGGTGTGATATCAACCCCCAGATCTTTCTCCCTATTTGACTCTTGCAGGATTTCACCTCCCAGATGATATCTTGTGTTCAGCCTCCTGCTCCCTTCGCCTAATTTCACCACCTTACACTTCCCCGAGTTGAACTTTAGCAGCCATTTTCTAGACCATTCCTCCAGTTTATCCAGGTCATCCTGTAGTCTCTGTCTATCTTCACCCGTCTTGATTCTTCTCATAATTTTTGCATCATCAGCAAACATTGAGAGGAATGAGTCTATACCCTCCGGAAGATCGTTCACATATATTAGAAACAGGATGGGTCCAAGTACTGAGCCCTGTGGGACTCCGCTGGTGACATCTCGCCACTCTGATGTCTCCCCCCTCACCGTTACTCGCTGTTTCCTGTTGCTTAAGTACTCCCATATCCAATGGAGCACCTTCCCTTTTACTCCTGCCTGTTGCTCCAACTTTTTTAACAGCCTTTTATGGGGTACTGTGTCAAAGGCCTTTTGGCAATCCAGGAAAATGCAGTCGGTCCACCCTTCGCTTTCCTGCCTAATTTTTGTTGCCTGGTCATAAAATTCTATTAAACCTGTGAGGCACGATTTACCATCCCTGAACCCATGTTGGTGGTGCGTTACAAAGTTATTTCCCTCCAGATGCTCTACGAGCCTTTTCCTCACGATCTTCTCCATCACCTTGCATGGTATACAAGTTAAGGAAACTGGCCTGTAATTCAGTGCCTCTTGCCTGTCACCCTTTTTGTATATTGGGACCACGTTAGCTGTCTTCCAACTTTCTGGTAAGTCTCCTGATTCCAGTGACCTGTTATACACCATAGAGAGTGGCACACTTAGTGCTTCTGCACCTTCCTTTAGTATCCATGGTGAGATTCTGTCAGGCCCAACAGCCTTTGTCACATCCTGAATGGTGGAGGTGTCTTGGTGTTGGGGACGTCAGCTAGTAGTTGGTGGAGGCGTCCTGGCGTCTGTTTGCCTTGTGATTTTTACTTATAAATATTTCTTCTTTTTAAGAATTTTTCTCTTATAACGTGAGGTGTTCAGGTGCTCTAAGCGGAGGCCAGGACCAGGATTGATCAAACATTTACGTGTCCACTTGCCAAACTTGTACATCGTTCCTCAATCATGACGGATTACTTTATGTTTGTTAAACAGTTTAGGAGCATCAAAACGTCATAACCCGAGGTTATTCAAATTCACATTTTTATTAAATAAATGTGTGTACAAAGAACATAAGAGGCGCGGGGACACGAGTTACACAAAGTAATAAAGCTACTAATTTGAAAAGAGTTCCGAACAAAACTTAAATTAATGTGGAAAAAGAAACATTATTTAAAGATGTGAAGAGGTAAACACTTAATACTAAATGAGAAGTAAGATAACAAAATTGAGCTAGAAGTAAGCTAACAAAATATTATTGTTATAAATAACCTCGTAGTGCATTAGAGCTTATAGGCTCTTGAGTAAATGCAAACTGAACCACCATGGTATGGAAGGACGTACAGGTTTCGTAAATGTTCAGAATTTTTAGTGTCCGAGCTGTTGTGATGTTTGCATTCCCCTATTATGGTCGTATTAACTTCTGGTACTGCCTAGGGCTCCGTCTCCTTGTACGAGCAACACATTCACTCATGACCAGAGTCATGGGGATGAACCCACTTTGGTCAATTATTAATTGATCTGGACTTTTGTGTTGACGTGTACTACCTGTACATACTCTTCCAGCTGCTTAGTCGTGCGGATTCGAGGGTGCAGACCTGCCTATGCGGTGTCTGGTCGACGTTAACACTCAGGCCGTGGGCTGTCCCTGGTCGGTGGGTGGTGGGGACTATCCGAGGTGAGGTGCTGTGGTCTCTTCATTCAGGTACATCAAATTGCTACAGGAACGTATCGGTCCTCACTCATACAGGTAGAGGAGACCCGGTACATTTTACACCTCAGCATCGATAAGACGAGCTCTTACTGATGGGATTTTCAAATGTAACTTTCCTGACATCTTTGCTAAGTATCTTGGGCCGCCCGTATGAAGGAAGCACTTCCCTCGCTCGTGAAATAATGAAATGCGTGCTATTTTTGTCATTATTAAACTACTTTAATCTTAGATCTTACTCTATATTATTTCCTTGTCAGCCACCATATGTGGTCATCTGGAAATAGACTCGTGGCGTTCTTTCCTGCGAGTTCATCCGTTCTTATTGTATATAATATATAGTGACCCTAGTCTACAGCTACTTAGTACTCGCGTCCCAGGGATGATGGTAAGGTCTCACACACTTCTTGTGGCGAGGGATAAAACTCTTAACTTGTCCACAGGTGTTGCATTTTTTATTTTTTTTATTAACATATATAAGTACATCTGCGTTTGTGCAGCTTCCCTAGACTATATGAAGGAGAGTACAGCGTGTCTAAGAAACTAGCTACGTGATGCTAAAAAAATCCCCATCACACAGGAAGGTTAGTCATACAGAGGTATGTGATAACCAGTGTGCACTGGCAGACTCCGGGTGCATTATGAGGATATCATGAACACAAGAGTGAATAAGGCAGCAGTGATACTAGAAGTTCCCATCCGGCAGGGAGGTTAGTCATACAGGGCCATATGTTCAGTAGCCTGCACATGGAAATATTAAGGTAGGTTCCCATCAGATTGGCTTCTGTTTTCTAAACGGGTAATTGATTCTGATATCTTTATTCAGGTATGTAAAGATATTTTAATTTATAATTGTTTTCAACTTGCTGTAATTATATTTATATGTAACATAATGCACACAATTTAAATTGAATTTCTAATATTTAAACCAAATTCAGTACAACCCATCTTTTGCATACTTAGAATTTATTTACAGTTAACCCAATTGTAACTTTAGGATAACATCTTTGCAGTCTCTGCTCTAATAATATCGTTTATTCTTATATATATTTTGTATATTTTGTTAAAATTATGAATATTTGTTTTATATATACTTCCCCATTCTTAGTTTGTACTTAACTTTCCATTTTCCAGTGAGATTATTTGTTCTCATACAAATATTTCATATGTTCTCATCTGTTTTGGGTCATTGTTGTTCAACATAAATGATTTACGTGGAATTGTTAGAAGGTTTTTAATATGGAAACCCTACCAACCCATCACACACAGAGATCACTCTAACGTGATGCATCAAATGAACAAATCCACAAGGGCCGTGACGAGGATTCGAACCTGCGTCCGGGAGCATCCCAGACCTACCAACCTACCTCCTGTGCTTAGGTTTACACAGTCTACCATCCCAGCTTGAAGTTCCATAGATTCCACCTTCATCCACGATTCTGTCATCCCAATACCATCTGCACGTTCCGTATACACAGACGCTTCTACCTCACCCAATATATATGTTTGGTACCTAGAGCTTCTGCCATGTCTGTAATCCATCCTCGAGGTAATATCTCATGCCATTAATACTCTGCATAGCTTTCCCATCACTACTCTTAACTCCTTACCCAGCACCACTCTGGCACAGTCAACAGGACGACAACTCTTCCCTCTTCCTCCCTGCCTCTTTTCCTAGTATATTACCAGACCACAAACCTCCCCCTTCCTCCAATATAATTAAATGTACCCTATGCCTAGCAAACACGCGAATTTTGTTATAGAATTTGTCCCAGTATGTTACCTTATTTGAGTTGCAATAGCTCTTCAAATGGCAGGTGACATCAAATGCTTTGGACTGCCCTCATTGCAGCAACTTGCACCAACATTAACTGGAAGGTACTTAGTTTCAGAGACCCGCAGCAGCAGCAGCAGCATGTCTGTTCGTCCTGGCTATAGTGGGCTCCTCCACAGCGGCCGCAGAGCAGGAGAAACAAGGTAAAGTGCTTCACATCAGAAGGAGGAACAAAATAAACTTCTTCACACTTCAGCAGTAGGATATATATATACAGAAAGGTATACACCGCCTCTTTGTGTATAAATATATAATATATATATATATATATATATATATATATATATATATATATATATATATATATATATATATATATATATATATATATATATATATATATATATATATATACCCCCTGAGAGAGATTACTTTAGTCCTGGACTATGTTTAGACCTAAAGAATTATTACTGGTTGACTAGTAAGCTATTGTAGTGGCCTTAAAGTCTATCAAAGGTTTGTAGAGCTTAAGCCCAACTCCAGACCAAGCAGTAGGAATGAGACAGACCGTCACGCCACAAAATGGGTCCCGGTAGTGCAGTCGGGATCGTTCTCGACGCACAATCGAGATTTCAGAGTTCGAATTCCGGGCGGGACAGAAATGCTTGGGCACATTTCCTTTCACCAAATGCACCTGTTCACCTAGCAGTACGTATGTTGTTGTTTTAGATTCAGCTACTTGAAATAAAAGTTCCAAGTAGCACGGGCTATGGTAAGCCCGTAGTAGACTTAGGTACTCAGGAGTTAGTCAGCTTATTGTGGGGTTGCATCCTGGGCGGGGGTCAGTAATTCAACCTTTAGGGGAGGGGAAATTGGGGGGGGGGGCTAAACCTAGCCATTCGTGTAAGAATACATTCTGGCTTCCTGTCCCACGACACAATTAATTATTATTATTATAATTTAATTATTATTTAAACACCAAATGCGAAAACATTTGGATAAATGTTCATGCAGAACTCTGTCTCACTCAGTCTTGGGTTGTCGCTTTGCGCACTTCTTGGTTGCTGAGGTGGTGGGTTAAAGGCCCGTTATCCTCTGGAGGATAACACAGCCGCGCTCCTGTGCCAGGTAAGTCCAATACGGGCTCACCATAGCCCGTGCTGCTTGGAACTTTTTGTTCCTAGAAGCTGAACCTTAAACAACAACAACTGGAGGATAATTAAGGCCTCAGCAAGTATACTTAAGTCCTGTTGATAGTCCCAGCCTAAGTAAACTCAGTGTGTATACACCGTGAAGCTGGGCACAAAAACTAAACTATTAATTTCTTCTTTGTAAATGAGTTAAACATATATTAAACATTACAATTTACAAAATATACGTTTCGTACACTTCCTTGTATACTGAAATTCAAAATTAATGTAATGATTATATCGGTTCCAGAGATTTGGATTAGGATCTAATCCTTAATCTTAACTCTGTGTTTTTTCACTTCCTAGATTCAAGTAAAACAAGATAAATATGGGAGAATGCAGTAAAATACTGAAAATGGTCTCAAGGTTAATATTTTTAATAAATATTTTGGCCAATATGATGCCATATGCTCCGAAATTATCCCAAATAACAAATAATAATATTTTGAATGTATATTAACAAAGTTTTGCTTTTAATTAGGTAACAAGAGCCAAATATGTCAACATTTTGTAATTATTGTTTTTTATTAACATATTTATTCTTAAATATCTTTACCGAATGACGGCATTTAACATATGTCGCATAAGTTTCGAATGATTAATTGTGTATGTTTAGTAGCTCAGTGGTGAGAGCTATGATCTAGTTGTCTATGATTCTAGGCACTTGAGGTCCAAGGGAATGAAATGTTATTAATCCACGTTTTTTGTGGTTATCTCTCTCTCTCTATATATGTATGCGAGCAAGATTGAATGGTCCCCAAACCAATATGCAAATGAAAACTCCACACCCCAGAAGGATTTGAACCAAGACAGCCAGGAGCACTATGCACCTTGGCATACCTGGTACTTTACCCACTCGACCACCGTGACTGTACAAAAGTCATTGGTAGCCGAGGCTATATCCCCAACAACCCGACAGCACTTGGTAGTAAGCCTAGAATTAGATATTTCATCGAATCGCCTCACTTTGTGGGGCCACGTAAGCAACACAAATGCGAACTAGCTTGAATGAATTTCTTGAGTTATTAATCCACGCGCGTACATTGGATAACATTAATCCAAGTTATTCCGTCCTTTTCTTTAGTTGGTGAAATGAGAGGTACGTGTTACTGTGTCGGAAGAGCCGAGTAGTCTCGTCCTTCAGTCTCATTGTTGGTCGGCGGAGGCTGTAGGTGTTCTGTAAATTGATTGATTGATGAAGATTAAGCCACCCAAGAGGTGACAAGGGCATGAATAGCCCGTAACGTTCTGTAAACTGATAGTTCTCCTTATATAATCGTCTTATAACTTATCAAATACATACAGACATCATAAATGCTTCTGGCTCTGCAGAGGTGCAGGAGCGTGGCGCGGTTCAGTAGGCTTTTACCTCTTGGACATGAGGTGCTGAAACACGAAACCGTATTTTTGGGTCTATGGTTTGCCTAATGAGAGTCACAGCCAACTCCTCCGGGGAAATTAAATTCACGCTTACTCCTGGAACAATTGGTCTTTGAGCCTAGCGGCACGAACCTGTAACAGTGCTGAAAATCCCTATATTTACTGGATTTACGGGTGTCGCTGAAAGTGCCAACCCCACTCTCTTCCGATGCACAGTACTGTAGATAAGTATCAGCCAATGTAGATGCACATGTAATAATTTATTGTGTCGGGGGCAGCCAGTGTATTTATACATGTTAGGCTTATATCAAGGTCACCCCCCCAAGGTCGAATTACTGACCCCGCCCAGGATGCAACCTCGCAAACAAGCTAACAACTGGGCACCGACTTACTGCTATGTGAACAAGGCATTAGGTGATAGGAAATAAACGCCCAACCATCTAACAGCTGGCGCTAACAGCTGGGTGGACAGCGCTTACGGATTCGTAGTCCTGAGGTTCCGGGTTCGATCCCCGGTGAAGGCGGAGACAAATGGGCAAAATGTTTCTTTCACCCTGATGCGCCTGTTCATCTAGCAGTAAATAGGTACTTGGGAGTTAGTCAGCTGCTACGGCTGCTTCCTGGGGGTGTGTAACAAAAAGGAGACCCGGTCGAGGACTGGGCCGCGGGGACGCTAAGCCCCGAAATCATCGCAAGATAACCTCAAGATATCTTAATAGTGTGTTGACGACTTCATGCCAAGCTGTTATTTCCTCTGAGCTACGACAGGTGAGACCACAGTGGCCGTTTAGCTCTGCCGATGATCGCCACAGCTAGACATGTGCTAGATGGACATGTGTAGCAGAGCGAAGTAAAACAATATGATGATCGAGGGAGGAACTAGTGACAGCTAATATATAATTTCCAGGATGAGGGGCTTGCACAGGCGGGAAGAGCGCATTATATATCGTGGATTCTGACCCAGCGTTGCTGAGGCAATATTCTCCACCATGAGGCTATCCCAGTATGTTTGTTTGCAATCGTTTGGGGAAGTTGGCTGGCTTGAAAAACCTGCTAGAAGTTTTTCCCACAGAAAGGCATCTTCAGTGAACTTGTGATCACGAATCCCAATGAAGTATTAAAAGTGCTCTGGTACGATCTCTCCGATCAATTCATTAGCAGAAGAACGCAAGAATAAGAATGCAGGTGGTGCTATCTGCGATGCCGTCAAGATACTTATACGTTCGAGTCTAACTGTAAGCGTTTGCTTGATTCAGTTTTCTTGACTCGGGAAGAGGAATAACACTTTCATGGATATTGCTCTCTGACGTTTATCATATTCTTTTGTCTTTGGACTGCTGGTAAAGGGATTTAATTTTAGGAAATAGGTAAGCCTAATCAAGGCCAGGCGAACACTCGCCCTAAAAGTATTAAAAATTGCTTAACTTAATTTATTAATTAAATTAATTAAATTAATGGCTCTCCTCATTTATATAAACATTTAAATTTCTATGGGTATTTGAAATCCTGAGAAGCTCCAGCATGTCCACGGATCGATAAAATAATTGAAGGAAATATATTTATATTAGACGAGTTCTCATCTGAAAACAAAATATAAACAACTACTTTGAATAGAATGTTATTAGAGATTAAAATGTCGATCCGTTACAAAATTAGGTACATAGTAGCAACAGCGCAAAAATTACTAGTCTACCAGGAATGTTGATAGTCTACCAGGAGTCTTGATAGCCTATCGGGGTAGATGGTAGCCTACAGGTATAATGTGGTACGTACCGGGATATCTGGTAGCTATCGGGATAATTGGTAGCATACAAGGATAATTGGTAGTCTACAGGGATAGCTTACCGCGATAGTTGGTAGTTTTCCAGGATAATGATAGGATTAGTAAATATTATTTTGACTACAGTCTTGCTTATTGCAGAGGATGGAAGTTCCCCGGATGCCAAGGCCTTCGTGAAGTCCTACTCCACTACCACCTGGACCTTCCTCTCCTCCTTCACCTCCACCGTCCCTTACACCTGCTATACCAGTAAGTCCCCAACACACCTGCTACACCAGTAAATCTTCAACACACCTGCTACACCAGTAAATCCCCAACACACCTGCTACACCAGTAAGTCTCCAACACACCTGCTACACCAGTAAATCCCCAACACACCTGCTACACCAGTAAGTCTCCAACACACCTGCTACACCAGTAAGTCTCCAACACACCTGATACACCAGTAAGTCTCCAACACACCTGCTACACCAGTAAGTCTCCAACAGACCTGCTACACCAGTAAGTCTCCAACACACCTGCTACATCAGTAAGTCCAGAAAGTAAGTAAGGGAAGATATTGTGATCTTGCTGATCTTATCCAGCTGTACTTTAATATTTAACAGAGTTTTGGCGTTTACGGCTTCAGCGGGTAGGCAGTTCCATGGGTTTATAACCCTGTGGGTGAAAAAAGCATGTCCTGTTCTCAATCCTACATTGTGGCTTGCAAAGCTTGAAATCGTTGCTCCTTGTTTGTGTTATATCAGACTGTTTGAAGAAATTTTCCGGATCAGCGTCTTCCAAATTGTTCAGTATTTTAAAAGTTTCAATGAGATCCGCCCTGTCATGTCTCGTTGCATGACAGGGCGGATCAAGTCCTGTGGCCCTTAACCGTTCCTGATACGTGAGTTGGCTTAGGTCTGGAATGATTTGTGTTGCCCGTTGTTGTACTTTCTCCAGAGCAACCATTTCCTTCTGAAGATGTGTTCTCCATGCTTGGATACAGTAATTCAAATGTAGGCGTACCAGAAATTTATACAATTGAATCACTATCTTCTTTTCCTTAAAGTCAAAGGTACGCTTGATTATCCCAATGGTTAGCTTTTTTTGACTGTTGTTCCTCCCTGCTGATTTGTAATAGATTTCTACCTATAATGTGTTTGCTCTGAGGACGGGTTCTTTGTTAACCACTTTAATAATGTTCTTACTGTGTATTTGTTTATTGATGCTTTATACAGCTTAATGCTACTCTACAAGTTTACTTTGTTATTACATGTTCAATTACATCTTACTTATTAGTTTATAGGGGCTTCACTTAAGCTACCGTCCTAACCTATTGTTGTAACATGGTTTAATGGTCATTGTGATCCTACTAGCGGGCACAAAGTCAACACCCTTGGGATGTGCTGGCCGCAGACTTCACCGCAAAAAGAACATGAAGATGTTCTTGTCACCTGCGGCAGAGGATGACGAACTCGACAGCAGTGTGCAAAGTGACTCTGTCGACTTCTCGGAGGACGTCAAGTCTGACCAGGAGAAGTTCTTCTTCACGGTGTGGAGGACCGCCAGCACCACCGTCACCGTCACCACCTTCTCCACCAACCGCTCCGTCACCATCTCCGCCTCCATTGCCTGCACCTACCCCGGATTTATTTTTAATAACTGTTAGGGCATTCATCGATGCGAAGACATTGTTCATCTCTTGCTCATTCCATCAGCATTGTGTTCATAATATTTAGGAAATTATCTACAACAATTTCCTCCAGGCATTCCAAAGTGTGATGTTTGTTATTCCGTTGATAGTCAAACTATCTTAGTTAAAACACTGGATGTTAGTTTAAAATATTTGACCATAGTTATATTGACCGGCAGTTGAGGGTTATATATTGAAAAAAATGAGATGCAATGCTCAATTTAATTACATAATAATACCTCTGCATTTAATATTTTGATGAACACAGTCAATTGAAAATGGGATAAGCAAGCGTTAACATTCTCGGAGAACGAAACTGTTTTGTAATGTATATACATAATTGACCCCTATTTTAATATATATTATATTAGATTGATGATTTGAATTTTCTCATCCTTCCGTTCATCCTAACTTTTTATGTGAGAGCTTATAAATGGTCTGGCCACAGTGATCATCGTAAGAGTATTCAACCAACACATTATGAGCCCGACTAAGATGAATTTAGTTTTTCGTGTAACAATAAATAGTACTCTCAAATCAACCCATCCTCCAAATGGTACATCGCATTTTGAAGTATACTTTTACCAAGGAGAAAAATGGATGTAATAGTAGCGGCTCGCGAAATTGCCTTTGTGCCCCGTTTTCTATTTGAGGGTTCTCTGGTAGGTTAGGTTTGGGCAGTTTAGTACAATACTTTAAAAACGGTGGAAACATTCAAGAGAACGGATTGCTCAAATATAATTTAATATTGCTATATATTATGTGTTTGTATGCAGTTAGCCTTAGATACATTAGGCTGTTTATTTAGATTGACTTCGGTGTTATTTACACAACCCATAATATATATCCGCAAGTCGTTCTCGCGGCTCGTCCTCCAACGGTTTGCCAACGTCAAGAAACTGTCGTACAAAAATGCCCTATCACAACCTACCAGAGGACCCAAAACAGAAAACGGGAGTATGTTAATTTTGCGAGCCGCTACGATTTTTTAGTAAGACAATTTTTGCTCTTAGGTAGAGTATACGTCAAAATGCGACGCTCTGTTAGGAGGACGGGTTGTTCTCGTCCTTACAGTATAGTATAATATGTATATATTTTGTTATATATACAAGAGTTCTTACATTCTTGTACAGCCACTAGCACGTATAGCGTTTTGGGCAAGTCCTTAATCCTAATTTTCCCCCGGAATACGACCCGCCTAATCGCTTAACAACCAGGTACCCATTCACTGCTGAGTGAACAGAGGCTACAGGTAAGGACTAGCGCCCATTCAATCCTCCCCGGCTAGGATACGAACCCAGACGAAAGCGCCTGGGTTCGCACTGTGTAATCAAGACAGTATTATCTTACTTACCAATTTAGTTCATTGCCTTGGTTACATAAGGCGTTTCAGTTTCGTCCCAAACCATCCTCAGACCATGCTCGTCCAAGCTGTGCCTTCCCCAGTGGCACTTTCCTCAAATTTTCCATGTTTCACTCAAGCAGCCCATCAGGTTAGTAAGAAATATAAAGGATTTCATGATAGTTCTAATTTGGACATATCCAATCACCAATATAAGCATAGTACTTATTTCCAGGTGATGTCGTCAGACAATACCGTTTCAAATGACACACTATTATATTGTTTAATGTAATAAACATTACAAGCTTGTTTTTTAAAGTGATTTATTCATTTCCTACAGTCATATCCTAACCATGGATAGAGAGTAGATAATAGCACCAATTATGTAGTCGTTCCCAGTCCATTCCCTTGGGTATTAATAACTTGCCAGAACCTAATCTTATCGAGGACCCACGAATAGAAAACGTGACATCACGTCAATTTTGTGAGCCACTATGATTTTTAGTAAATAAATTGATTTAGACGTCAAAATGCGATGCACTATTCAAGAGGCCGGACTGCACACATAGAAGTAAATGAAATTGTCTTTTACATATACAGGCACAGTGGTATGGTCTCTCACACATACAGGTACAGTGGTATGGTCTCTCACACATACAGGTACAGTGGTATGGTCTCTCACACATACAGGTACAGTGGTATGGTCTCTCACACATACAGGCACAGGGGGTATTTTCTTACACATACAGGTACAGTGGTATGGTCTCTCACATACAGTTACAGTGGTATGGTCTTTCACATACAGTTACAGTGGTATGGTCTCTCACACATACAGGTAGAGCGGTATGGTTTCTCACACATACAGGTACAGTGGTATGGTCTCTCACACATACAGGTACAGTGGTATGATCTCTCACACATACAGGTACAGTGGTATGGTCTCACACATACAGGTACAGTGGTATGGTCTCTCACACATACAAGTATAGTGGTATGGTCTCTCACACATACAAGTATAGTGGTATGGTCTCACACACATACAGGTACAGTGATATGGTCTCACACATACAAGTACAGGGGTATGGTCTCACACATACAGGCACAGGGGTATTTTCTCACACATACAGGTACAGGGGTATGGTCTCACACATACAGGCATAGGGGTATTTTCTCACACATACAGGTACAGGGGTATGAGCTTTCAGATAAACAGACAAACCTCCAAGAAGCCTCGCACCTCACTTACATCAAGGCGAACCTTCAATGCCGGGATTATCATTAATACATTTCCTCGTTACTATTTTAGGCTCCGCCGTCACCTGTGTCAAGAGTATGTTTTTATCCTCTCCTTAACTCGCCATACACCAATTATTTTTATCATTGCCCAGTGATACACATAGACCAGGGTAGCAGATCTTTATTGGGAGTATAAATAAATCATAACTGGCCTGTTTTCAACTTATCTGAACCTCGTTGTGAGAGGCACTTGTATGCATGTTTTCCTCAGCTATTACTTCCGTGTTATGGGAGGTAGCAGGTTAGAAATGGTTTAAGTGCATATTTATCCCTGTATTAACGTTTTCCGCCCATGTATATAATGGTGGGGTGAGCTTCGTTAACCTATGTTGTGCCCAGGAAGCAAGGATGAGGGTAAGAGTCTGTGCTTGTTGTGTTGATTTGTGAAGGGAAAAGGAGAGGAGAGATGGGGGAGAGAGCGGAGAAGAGAGGGGAGAAAACGAGAGAACAAAAACATCAGTTGGTTTTGGTTTAGTGTTAGGCTTGAGGCCTGTCGCTCGCAGGAAGATTCTTAGGGCCGTGACACTAACTCCCCAGTAAGTATATTTTGTTCTGAATCTTATGCAAAACAAAAGTAATCTTTCATTGTATATTCTCCGAGAAGATGGGTATACCTCTCGGTTTGTATAGCGAGAAGATGGCTATAGGTCTCGGTGTATATACACCAAGATGGGTATATCTCTCGGTGTATAAACACAAAGATGGATATACCTCTCAGTGTATATACACCAAGAAGCTGGGTACTCCCTCCGTTTCGGTGCCATATACTAAGAAGATCTGTACACCACTCGATATTTTTATTTAATTTATTATATTTTTTATTATTTTCTACCAAAGACGTGGCCGAACATTCACAATGCTAACGAGCATATATGTATATATACATTTTCTTTTATACATGTACAAAGTGTACAGGCACAATGTAAAATGTACACCTCTCGGTGTATATACGCCGAGGAGATGGGTTTTCCTCTCGGGTTATATATCCTTGTGATATGCGGACTATATTGAATCAGAATCCAGTGACTGCTGTTTAATATCGAGCGTCACAATATCCGAATACACTCTATGTGAAATATTACTATAGATGGCAACAGAACTGTTTTTCTTCAATAATTTTTAAATAATATATTTAGATAATACTTTGCATGATATCTCAACACTGGGAATCACAGTTCCAGGAAATCTAATGGGTAAGGCTTACCATGAGCTATGGGAAGGGAAAGCTCTCATCCTGCTAACAGGAGTCAGCAGTCGTCTGTTCCTTTACCCACCTATGTAGAAGAATAAATAAATAAAAAAGGTATTGCGATTTATATATCTATAGTGACCAAATTGGTTATGTTTTTATTGAGACACATTTCATATCTCTCGCGAAGGGAGCCGAGCGGACAGCACGCTGGACTGTGATCCTGTGGTCCTGGGTTCGATCCCGGGCGCCGGCGAGAAACAATGGGCAGAGTTTCTTTCACCCTATGCCCCTGTTACCTAGCAGTAAATAGGCACCTGGGTGTTAGTCAGCTGTCACGGGCTGCCCCCTAGGGGTAGAGGCCTGGTCGAGGACCGGGCCGCGGGGACACTAAAGCCCCGAAATCATCTCAAGATAACATAGGCATCCAGCAGTCAGTCGGGGGGGAACATCAGTAAAATGTATATATCAGGGAAATTTCTTTGACCTTTCGTTCCGAGTAGCTGAATCTGAAACAACTGCAATAATTAATTTAATTTGAAAAAACTGCAATAATTAATTGATCGACTTGAGAATGGTCCAGGACGGACCGAAACGTCGTCGTCCCTTCACCTTCTAGTGTGTCGTCTGGTCAACATACTTTAGCCACGTTATTGTGACTCATCGCCTGCAACTGCAATATATATATATCAAGAAATCGAGGGTTTAAATTTCAAAAACAATTTCTTATAGTGGAAATTCATTGAGTTTGCTGTAGTTCTTATATTAGTTAAGTTGTAAAAAATACACATCCCTCCAGTGATTGACAGGTTTCAAGCTCAACACCAACTCATTCCATCTTTTCGGTGAAATTACACAGAAGGTTTATTTTCATCCTGGACTATATTCAAGGGAAAAGTACACTTGCTAGTTGACTATTAATCTACTACGGTGGTCTTAAGGCCAACACTAAACCAAACCAACACTGTTCTGCTACCTAACAGTACCAGTCGTGTTATATTGGTGGAAATAATCTGACAAACCAAATATTATGAGTGGATTCCCCCAAGTTCAAGTTCAAGTATGTTTATTGAGACAAGAAAAAAATACATCTCAAAGGGATTTAGTAGCTTAGGCTATTTCTACCCCCCCCCCATGGATTTCCCAAATGTTTCATTTTATAGTCAACCCTTTTTTGTAATATGCATCAACAGCATATTTGAGAAAATCACAAACTTCACCAAATTTGCAGATGACTCCTAAATCAATGGAAAAGTGGTAAGTGAAATGATATTGAGGCCTTTCTAAACTATCTACATGAATTCGACAAATGGTTAGAAGACTGACAACATTGAACATTGCAAGGCCATACATGTTGGGTAGACGCGTACAACGCCAAAATTATCATAACAACAACATAAACACTAATAGTCTAGATAGCGAATATAGCAAGTGAAGTAGTTTGTAAACGGTATATTGGCCGACGTTGCCCATCAGCAAGAGTCAATCGGCCCAACCCGTCCTCTTACAAATTACGTCACTTTTCGCTCAAATGCGCTACGGTCAAAAAAGGCCGCGATTTGAAAATGAAAAATAATTAAAAACAAAAAATTGGATTTTTTTTTATTTCCAAAACAGCATGTTAAGGGTCCTCTGGTAGGTTAGGACGTCCTATTTTAGCCTGTGTGCGCATACGAGCGAAAAGCGACGTAATCAGTTGTCACATCTCACATTTGAGATAAGGCTGTTACGATTATTTGCCTAATGATTACGAGTAAGTAAAGTATTTAATAAAGTGTTATATATGTAAGAAGAATATGTAAGAATGTTATATATGTAAGAAATACGTTATATATGACGTATTGCATAACTATTTACGTAAGATTAGGATATTTGTTGATGATTTAAATATTGAGTTTCGGTAGAGGATTATAGTGATATTACTGTCAGTGCTAAAGTCGTTGCGTAAATATTAACACTGTTGTCATTGTAGCCATTTATTTGTGTTAACGCCCCATCAAGGCTAAGTTCCAATAGTTGAGCTCTTGTGATAATTATATATTTATTGAGTGATTAAACTGCTGCATTGATAATATATGCTGTTTTTAATTTTTATCATGATTGCTTTGAGATAATAACAATGAACTGCAGAAAGCGTTGTCACCTCTTTCATTTTCCATCTTTACTTTTGATGGGTTAATTTTTAGGTGTTGAGATTTATGCACTAATTAACATTTTGTATTAGTGACGTGTATAGGAATACGCCAGTTTGTATATCTTCCCCAGGCAACATTTTCACTACTAAGTCGTATCATATATCTTAGTGACTAAGATATGTCAATCTTTCATTATGTTTAGATAAAGAGATTTTATTGATCTGTTAGCTCTAGTCTGTGTATGCAAGGAAGGCTCTACTGGTAATGCGAGAGCACTTATGACCATTACCAGCAGCTAACAATCTTCTGATTGTTAGCATTTGAGCCTGTCGGTGTTAAGTGGTCTAAGGTATATACTTTGGAGTACCCGGTGTGCAGGTTTGAATCCCCCACATGGTTCCTACAGAATTTCTCGATCTTTTGATTACTAGCAGACAAACTCTTAATCTGCTACCATATGCAACAGCTTGAAACACTAATAACAAAGGAAATTCGTTTCAGAGAACAGCAGCAGCAGCAGCAGTAGGGGTCCTGCTCTTCCTGACGCTAATGACCTCTACAGCGGCGGCAGAGAACAACGAAAAAGGTAGTGACACCTCCACAAGTCAAATTAGTGTGTAAAAACTCGATAAATATATAAAAATATTCCCACTTGTCTGTTGGGGAAAGGTCCTCACCTGGTGAGAAAATCCTCATTTGGGAAGATGGCCTTCTCCCTAATACAGTACGATGACCATCACCGGCGGAGTATTCAAATGAAGACCCACTCCCAATGTCGTTGCACTGAGAATGGGTCTTCACCGGGAAGTTACTCTAAGGGAGATGGTCTTCGTGTAGATGATGGCTGTCGTCGTATGGGGAAGCAGGTCGTCTCTTGGGAAGGATAGATCGTCACCTGTGAAGGTGGCGTGTACCAGGGAGCATGTTCTGTGGACCACTCGGTGTTTTCCATAATCTAGAAAGGCTTACCAAATAAACTATATTTTATAATTTACAATCATATGCTTGCCATTTCATGCAACGCAAATTTACATTAGTCTCAAAATGGCTAAATTTTCGCACAAAAGATGAAATGTTTGTATGTCCGTGTCTTCGTCCACATACTTTATGCGCCGTGTGATCTAGATCCCCATAAGTTGAGCTGCTAGATACTTGTAGTCTATTTGTATTTTTGCTGTGTCAATATCTATCAGTTTACAGAGTGGTAGTCTACCGAGATTACTGGTGGGATTGATCAGCATGTTGACTCTTCCCTGTTGCTCTTTGCAGATGATGGAGGTTCTGCTGACGCCAAGTTCTTCGTGAAGTCCTACTCCACTACCACCTGGACCTTCCTCTCCTCCTTCACCTCCACCGTCCCTTACACCTGTTATACCAGTAAGTCTGCAGCACACCTGCTTCACATGTATTCCAACACGTGTACAACACTAGCTGGCCACCTATAATCCCCTCACGAGATGAAAAACCCTGTATTCCTACATCTCCATCCCCTCCATCACTATATATTTATCCCCAGCATGGAAATACATACAGTTAATAATGTTTAAACATCTTATCGGCTAGCTACTCTGTTGCTGCAACTTTGTTTAATTATTCTTGTGATTACCGCAGCCGGGGGGATGCAACCAGTCGCGTGTTCTGGCCGCAGACTTCACCGCATGAGAAACGCAAAGCTGTACATGTCCTCTCAAGACGACCTTGAGGAACTCGACAGCAGTGTGTTGGGTGATTTTGACGAACGGGAGAAGTTCTTCTTCACGGTATGGAGGACCGCCAGCACCACCGCCACAGTCACCACCTACTCCACCAACCGCTCCGTCACCATCTCCGCCTCCATTGCCTGCACCTACCCCGGAATAGTATATAATAATTGTTAATACATTCCTCGACGAAGACATTGTTCACCTCTTGCTCATCCCAACTTCAGTGTTTACCATTAGGAAAATATCTGCAATAATTACTCAGATGCATTCGAATGTGTGATGCTTGTTATTCTATGTATAATTATTGAAAATATCTTACCAAAGCTGGGAATATTGACTGGGTGAGTGTAGCATATTAACGGAACTGAGATGCTGTACTCCATTTAATCGCCTTGTAGTATCATCGCTTATAATCTCTTGATGAAAACCATCGGATTAAAATGGGATAAGCAAGAGTTAGCATTCTTGGATAACGAAGCTGTAATATAATGTATATACATAATTGACCCCTACTGTTAAAATATATATATTATGACTGATATGAACTTTATCATCCCCCTTATCGACCTTCAAGCAGAGATCTTATAGTCTAACATATCAACACTTAAGTAACAAACTTTATGGAGCAATGTATGCTAAAGCAGCATTAATTAAAACAAAAATTAATATTAGACTTGTCCCGGTACATGATTCTCATAAACAGTTGGTGGAACCCCACAGGCACGGTTCCTCGGGAGGTTTCGTAAGCGAGGCACGAACAAATGACATGAGAACGAGAATCGTCTGTCGGTCACTTTTTACTTGTTCATAACAGCATCCTCGCGGGGGAAGTAGCACTCCAGGTTGTAATTCTCTTACAATGTCGTGGTACAGTTGACTAGAGCGTGTCTGGGAACACTTAGCGCATAGGTTCGAACCATCATCAAAGCTCCTGTGGATTCAAGTTCAAGTATGTTTATTGAGACAAGAAAGAAATATATCTCAAAGGGATAGAGTAGCTTAGGCTATTTCTATCCTCCTGTCTCCTGTGGATTTGTTCAGTTCACTCCAGTATTCAATAGGAGCTTCCCATGTGAGGCATATTT
>WNGS01042707.1:31518876-31572493 GCA_020271785.1 Procambarus virginalis
ATATATATATATGTATATATATATAACTGAAAACTCACACCCCAGAAGTGACTCGAACCCATACTCCCAGGAGCATACCAGTTGCGTTGCTCCTGGGCATACCAGCATAACCCATACATACCAGTTGCGTTGCTCCTGGGAGTATGGGTTCGAGTCACTTCTGGGGTGTGAGTTTTCAGTTGTATCTAGTCCTGGGGACCATTCAGGCTTGTTTGCATTTGTGTTCCTCACGTGTTGCCCCAAAAAAGAGGTGATTTGATAAAATGCTATGCCCAAGATAACCATCCAGGTGCCGGCGGGGAAGTGGTTCATATAGCTCAGGCTATCACTTCCTTATGTCCGGTCGTGATGGTCAAGTGGTTTAAGGCATCCCTGTACATACCAGTTGCGTTGCTCCTGGGAGTATGGGTTCGAGTCACTTCTGGGTGTGAGTTTTCAGTTGTATCTAGTCCTGGGGACCATTCAGGCTTGTTTGCATTTGTGTTCCTCACGTGTTGCCCCAAAAAAGAGGTGATTTGATAAAATGCTATGCCCAAGATAACCATCCAGGTGCCGGCGGGGAAGTGGTTCATATAGCTCAGGCTATCACTTCCTTATGTCCGGTCGTGATGGTCAAGTGGTTTAAGGCATCCCTGTACATACCAGTTGCGTTGCTCCTGGGAGTATGGGTTCGAGTCACTTCTGGGGTGTGAGTTTTCAGTTGTATCTAGTCCTGGGGACCATTCAGGCTTGTTTGCATGTATATATATATATATATATATGTATATATATATATGTCATACCTAGTAGCCAGAACTCACTTTTTGGCCTACTATGCAAGGCCCGATTTGCCTAATAAGCCAAGTTTTCATGAATTAATATATTTTCTCTAATTTTTTTCTTATGAAATGATAAAGCTACCCATTTCATTATGCATGAGGTCAATTTATTTTCATTGGAGTTAAAATTAACGTAGATATATGACCGAACCTAACCAACCCTACCTAACCTAACCTAACCTATCTTTATAGGTTAGGTTAGGTTAGGTAGCCGAAAAAGTTAGGTTAGGTTAGGTTAGGTAGGTTAGGTAGTCGAAAAACAATTAATTCATGAAAACTTGGCCTATTAGGCAAATTGGGCCTTGCATAGTAGGCTCACAAGTGCGTTCTGGCTACTAGGTACGACATATATATATATATATATATATATATATATATATATATATATATATATATATATATATATATATATATATATATATATATATATATATATATATATATATATATATATATATATATATATATATATATATATATATATATATATATATATATATATATATATAATGTCGTACCTAGTAGCCAGAACTCACTTTTTGGCCTACTATGCAAGGCCCGATTTGCCTAATAAGCCAAGTTTTCCTGAATTAATATATTTTCTCTATTTTTTTTCTTATGAAATGATAAAGCTACCCATTTCATTACGTATGAGGTAATTTTTTTTTATTGGAGTTAAAATTAACGTAGATATATGACCGAACCTAACCAACCCTACCTAACCTAACCTATCTTTATAGGTTAGGTTTGGTTAGGTAGCCGAAAAAGTTAGGTAAAGTTAGGTTAGGTTAGGTTAGGTAGGTTAGGTAGTCGAAAAACAATTAATTCATGAAAACTTGGCCTATTAGGCAAATCGGGCCTTGCATAGTAGGCTGACAAGTGCGTTTTGGCTACTAGGTACGACATATATATATATATATATATATATATATATATATATATATATATATATATATATATATATATATATAATATATATATGGTCACAAGGGAATGTGGGAGGAGACTGAGGCATGCTATGCCATATTGGCCTTGTTGTCATGAAAGTGGCCAAAACAAAATGTACTGTACTCCTTATATAATTTATTTTTAATTTCAAACACTTACAGTACAGTATTTAAAAAATTTTTTTTAGCATTACCAGTAGAAATATGGAAGTTTCCATGCAGTAATTCTAAAGGCCCTATTTTTAACTGGAGGAAAGAACAGGCATCAAAACTAAATATATAGTATGAACAGAACATGTGTACAAACTTTCTCAAACAACACAGCCAAAGAAAGAGAATTGTGGGTCATGTGACTGGCACTCTGAGACTGGAGTGCCTCAGATGTCAAACAGCAGTTGAATGAGGTATAGCTTCTATAATCACAGCCACTATCTCCAATGCTAATAACCACCACCCATCCTGTCTCCCTTCCCCTCAAATTCCCTGACGAGAACATTTGTAAAGATACTTTTCACTGTGGAGAAATACGGTCAACAAGAGCTTGGCAGGTGGTAGTCCTGGTTGGACTACATGGGCTCTGGGTCAGGGCATTCAAAGTACTGTCTCAGGCAGAAGTGTTTTGTCTTGCCAACATTATATATATGTATTTTTAACTGCACTGTTACTGATTGCAGGTGGAATATTTGACTTGTATTATGGTATCTTTATTTGTGTAATGAGGCTTTATTCACTCAAACTCGCTAAATGTTTTGTTATTCAGAGAGAGGTAGAGGAGAATTTTTATATGAGCACTTTTATCGTAGATTGTTGTGCTTGCACAAGGAGGTTTTAGAGTATTTTTAGACTGTGTGTATATTATTTCCATTGAAGTCATGTACTATTCATCTGCTAAGTTATATGACTTAAGTTCTTGATTTTGTTTTAATCTATTGTTTTTCACTAGATTGCTGCAGCCTTTGGTCTGAAGACAGTGAATGTGGTGCGTGACCGGCCAGCTATCAAGGAATTAAAAGAATTTCTCATTAAATTGGGAGCAACTGTGGTTGTGACTGAGAATGAATTGAGGTAGGATGAAATATCATAGAAGGATGTGGCATGGGGATGTGGAAAGCAATTTGTTTTAATTTGAATGTTGGATTTGTTTCATAATGCCAATGTTTAGAGTGCTGTATTCAATCGAAACAGTTAAAAGGTGAATTAATATTCTTAGGCCTAGTTTTAAATTATTGTAATAAACATTTTGACTTTCAACATCCAGTCTACATATGTTAATAAATGTTTCAGTCTTTCCTAGAATATCTTCAAGTCATGTAGTGCCTTGATAAGATTTTATGTAGTTTAATGCCTTCATGACAGACTGAAATATCATCACTATTAAATTTTCAGATGTGTGGGTTGAATTTCTAATTTTCAGCCATATTATTGTGACGTACTGGCTGCATTTTGACTCTTTATGTTACTAGTTTGAAAATTGAATTGCTGTAATAAAATGTAATGTTTTTGGTTGTTAGGAAAAGCGAGGAAGTAAAGGCCTTACCACCTCCAAGTCTTGCGCTGAACTGTGTGAGTGGTCGGAGTGGAACGGAACTATTGAGGCAGTTGGCACCTAAAGGCATCATGGTCACGTATGGGGGCATGTCTAGACAGGTGACAATACTGTATTTTTATTTTTTACTGCATATAGATTATCTTCAACATTTAGTATTGGTCACTCAACATCTTATTTTCTTCAAATGTTATAAATTGGCATTTAAACAGTTTTGCTGAAATAGTAATGCCTTCTGATTAAACTAGTACCAGTCTGAGTAGTTGCTAATTCTAGAGTAGGTAAGATAACTTCTTTTACATCATGTGGAAATGGAAGAATAGAACAATAAAATAAACACTAGAACCAGTATAGGACACACTGAAGGAGTGTTGTTAGGATCTGTAGCAGTCTGGGTAGGTCAGCATTCCACACTGACACAGGAATTTTTCAAACCTTTTCTATCAAGTCATAGTGTATTGCAGAGGATCGGCCAATGGTGGTGTTCACTTTCCTCTGGGCTCCCTTCGTATCCTTGTATGTTGAGTTTGCAAGGCATATATCTTGACATCTTCATGAGGAGTAGGTGCTATTGCCCATGTAGGTAGGAGTAGGTGCTATTCTTGAGGTTATCTTGAGATGATTTCGGGGCTTTTTAGTGTCCCCGCGGTTCGGTCCTCGACCAGGCCTCCACCCCCAGGAAGCAGCCTGTGACAGCTGACACACCCAGGTACCTATTTTACTGCTAGGTAATAGGGGCATAGGGTGAAAGAAAATCTGCCCATTGTTTCTCGCCGGCGCCCGGGATCGAACCTGGGACCACCGGATCACAAGTCCAGCATGCTGTCCGACCGGCTCCCGACTATTGCTCAACCCATGTAAGGGCTGGGATAAGCTTGCACTCTATGGTGGTATCTGTTGGCTTCTGCCTTTGTGGCAATAGCTTTGGGCCTTGGTGATGTTGGGCTGCAAGCAGCCTGGAGGGCTGTAGCCTTCCCGAGTGTCTTTGCTTTGCTTACTAAATGTGGTGATTCCAGCTGCCAAGAAGGTCCTTGTTTTTGCTCTCTTGGGTAGTTTCACAGGGTGTCCAGCACTGGCCTGGATTTGTAATTTTTTTCACAGGTGTTGGCTTTTTCTGCTGGTTGGGATTCCATGGGCTTTCATCTTGTGCACCCGTTAAGTAAGCTTGTATCAATGGTAGCCTGGCTCTTCCGGGTTTTGATGACAGCCTTGGAGTTTACCTTTGTTTTGGCAGCCCTCGGATTTTGTGGTGATCACAGAGGGTTCTCGGCTCTTCTTAGGCTGTGTGCCTAATTCTTCCAGTGTGTGCACGTCTCTTTCCATGTTTGCCCGGTTTTTCCTGAACTATGTGCCCAGGGCAGGGTGTAACAATTTTTTTTTCCTATCCATCTTGTAGTAATTAAGGATCTGAATGTAACGTAATTGGTTGGTTGTGTTCTGAAGGTAAACATAACATTGAATATCTTCACCACCTCCAATATATGACCCATGTTCTAAATCCCAATATACAGCAAAGATATAACCAGAACATGTATATTTAAGAATTAATTTATTTTATATTTTATTCCAGCCAGTGACTGTGCCAGTAGGAACTTTAATCTTTACTGATGTCACTCTTCGAGGTTTTTGGATGACCCGATGGAACAAAGAACACCTTAACCATCCTGCACGACACCAAATGCTAGATGAACTGTTTCATCTTGCACAAACTGGTGACCTAAAACCACCAGATCACACTTTTGTTCCCTTTTCCAACTTTCGTGTAGCTTTACAGAATGCCATGCCAAGTGAAGGAATGTTGGGTAAAAAACAAATCTTACTATTTGAATAATCAATATATAAATATATTGCTACTTTTTCTACAATGTTATTCAGTTTATATAGTAGAGGAAACTCTCAAACACATGCAGTACTGTAATGACCTCCACGGTCTCAACCTGCTCGCTAAATACAGTTAAGATGCTCACAGAACAAATACCTGCATAGAATCTGGAGTGGCCAGTACATTGAAACTGTGTATATAATATTACTTAAAGTGGAACTTCCCATAGGTTTTAATTCTTCTAAACTTAGCAATATTTTGGTTATGATTGATTTTTAGAAGAATATAAAAAATTCATTGCAATATTCATTATTCATTGCAATACGATATGTACAATACTGTATCCTTATTTATTAAGTAAGGATAATTTATTAAGGCCTTGATAAAATTGCTACCATTTCATTATGATGTACCTGGCTTGGGGCCTTCTTTTGATAATTGATTACTTTTTTAAATTCTGTGTTACAACTTATCCATTATAATTTTGTTTTGTAATATCTAAACCTTTCATTATACAGGTATTCCCCATTTTGACTTTGGCTTGATGCCTTCCCACTCTAATATAGTGGGGATTTAAGTAATGATAATGCTTTATGTATATTAGGCAATGTAACCTAAAAACAATTGCACGAGTTTCATTTCATCATAATTGAATTGTTGTACTGTGTGAGAGGTTGGAAACTTGCAAATATGACATCAGAGACTGTTAGTAACATTGTGCTGCATTATCTTTTCCTTGTATTTAAACTGAAATTAAGTTTCCAAATTCCTGTTGCTTGTCAGCCTTGTTGTAATATATATTTCATGTATAAAGTTGTATATAATTAATTCCTAACAAATACAAAATAATTTATCACTGTTAGAATATTCCTATTAGCACTTGAGTCGTCAAAAGGCTTGCATAATCATCCATCAGGGTTTGACTAGTAAACTTGTCTTGGTCACATGTACAAGTACTTTCATATACATTATATACAACACACATTGAACTTAATACTACCATTCAAAGATTTAATTTTGTATACATTTTATGAAGAATGCACTTTTGTGAGTTCTGTAATGTATACTGATGTGTAGTGGGTAGCTAATATTGCTTGCACAAGATTCATTGATGTTTACTGTACAGACTCCAACACGCAGAATTTGGAGACCAAAGGAAGGAATTGTTCAGACCAATATACAGAATTCTACACAGCATTTGTCAAGCCAGTCCTGGAATAAATAGAAGCAAGGAATTTGCACTTTAGAGCATAAGAAAATGAGAAAATTCTGTGATTTACTAAGACATGTGGCAGAGATAAACAGCTGAACAATGATAACACATTTAAATAACTCAATCTATTGACACTAGAAGAGAGAAGGATCAAATGGGATTAGGTTACCACTTATAAGATACTGGTGGGCATAGATGAAATGGACAAAGTTTATTCTTGCCAAGTGAAACATGAATGAGTTAGATGTAAGAAGATACCTAGACTTTATGCATATTTTAAACAAATGGCACATGCATCTTTTTATCAATCTTTTCAAGAGCAAGTATAACTACTCAATGTCAGGAATTACAGAACTTCAAGTGCTCCAGATACAACAGCTGTGAGGCGGGGCTCTTAGAGCTAGATTTTGCTCCTTCTAGGGACCTAAGCATAGTTCATCCTTTGTGCAGGTAGTTGAACAGGCTAAGACAAATACACTGACAGGTCCAGTTTGTCCTTAGTTGTTGGGATTGAGCCCATTGCTGATGTACAGCCTACCAGGCAATATTTACTAAGGCATTATTATTCTTTATGAAGGTATTCTTATGTACCAATTTCAATAAATCTAAAATTAAGAGGGGGAGGTTATGAATCAAATTCTGTCTTTTAAATACTTCTAACCTCCTCCACCCCTTGCAAAATTAATAGACAGGATCTCATGGCAACAGTTATGAATAATGTGACAGTGACACTGAACTAAGGGTTTAGAATTTACTTTGTATGGATTGTATCTTATACTGTACTGGTATATTTCAGCATGCCTCCAACAAGAAATTCAGTTGGACCTAGGTACCCTTGACTATTGTCAAACTCAGCAATTAGGTTCAACATGAAAGAAATTATACACTTAAAGACATGAAAGCACTATTATTTGGAATAATTTATAAATCATCTGAACAAATGACAAATGAACCTTTGACAAGCCACCGGCTTCTTGTCTTTGTTGAGGCCACTACTGAGATGGTGGCCCTCAGGTAAATTCAGGTTTAGATTTGACATCCACCAGATAGTGTGATTACAGTAATTACCAGAATCAGGTTAGGCCACTGTTAATTGTGGTAGGTAGCTACAAATATGAAATTTGCTTTTAAAGTTCCCACATGTAAGTACTGTACTGTACTGTACTGTACTGTATACTGAAAATAAACCAAGATATACTCTCTTAACATTATATTATTGTATAAAATAAGATAATGTTTATTCGGGTAAAAGTACATACATTCAAAATGAGTTACAAACATAATGTTGGATTTCTAGATAGAGCTAGTACAGTGCATACTATGCCAAAAGACACTAATACACACAGCATTTCAGGCAACCAGGTATTTTGGGTATATCCAGGCACAGACTCGTCAAACCTGCTGGTAGAAAATATCTAGTCTCTTGTTACCAGTGCCTCTTGTTCTCTGCTTGAGCTCATACATATAGTAATTAACAAAATATATTTATTGTGACTGGTGACAGTCATTTGCTTAATCTTCGTCTGGTAGTCTTGCCTCTGCGCTGAGTGTTTTGGCACTACTGCTTGTTCTTGCAGGTCTGTGATCGATCTCCAATGGGCCAGATGGATGGCTTCTTTCACTCCATTCTTATATCTCGGCTCCTATCCAGTTTTCATATCCCTCCCAAACACTACGGTGCTAGTGGCTGTACAAGAATGTAAGAACTCTTGTATATATATAAATAAAAAATGTGTTATATAGTCATTCTATATGCCTTTACCTTTAAAGAAAAGAAAGTCGTTCAATTGTATAAGTCTCTGATGCGCCCCCACCTGGATTATTGCAACCAGGCATGGAGACTTCATCTTCAGAAAGACAGCTGCTCTGGAGATGGTGCAACACCGGGCAACAAAAATCATACCAGGGCTTAGTCATCTCACGTATCAGAAACGGTTGAGGGCCACTGGGCTAACAACACTGTAGACCAGGCATGAAAGTGTGGATCTCATAGAAATCTTCAAAATACTGTACCAAACAATTTGGAAGATGTCGATCCAGACAGTTTTTCAATAGGTCAGATGTAACACGAACGAGGAGCAATGGGTTCAAGCTCAACAAACCACAATGTAGGACAGAAAACAGGAGATGTTTTTCACCAATGGGGCTGTAAACTCATGGAACTTGTCCTCGTTGAGGCCACTATAGTATTAGTGGCCCTCAGGTAAAAAATACTAGATTGATAATTACCTTTCGTTGTCTGGTGGTTGTATCAGGGACTTGAAGGGGTCTCGTGGTAAATTTGGTGTCATTCTCGACTCGGTCATTGATCCTAGGTTTGATTCTGGATGGAGAGAAATGGTTGGGCATGTTTTCTGCTAATGCCTCTGTTCACCCAGCTGTAAGTAGGTACTGGGAATTAGGCAAATGCTATGGACTGGGAGTTTCATCCTGGGGTAGGTCAGTAGTTCGACTGACCTATACACACACACACACACACATATATATATATATATATATATATATATATATATATATATATATATATATATATATATATATACATATATATAAATATATTATATATATATATATATATATATATATATATATATATATATATATATTATATATATATACTATATATATATTATATATATAATATATATATATAACATACATAATACATACATACATACATATATTAGAAAGAACTTTTTAGTGTCAGAGTGGTTGCCAAATGGAATGCATTAGGAAGTGATGTGGTGGAGGCTGACTCCATACACAGCTTCAAGTGTAGATATGATAGAGCCCAATAGGCTCAGGAATCTGTACACAGTTGATTGACAGTTGAGAGGCGGGACCAAAGAGCCAAAGCTCAACCCCCGCAAGCACAATTAGGTGAGTACATACATACATACATACATACATACATACATACATACATACATACATACATACATACATACATACATACATACATACATACATACATACACACACACAGGTTTCTTGTCCCTGACAAACTTAAAAATAAATTAAAACCATGATAATTAATAATAAAAGCTCAATATTAAATGGGCCCTGTAGCTCTACGTCCTTGGCTCACAATCCAGGGTCACGGGTTCGATGCCCAGGCAGGGCAGAAGCGGTTGGTCACTTTTCTTTCCTTCCACTTGATGCGTCTGTTCACTTAGCAGTAAACCGGGAGTTAGGCAACTAATATGGGCTGCATCTTGTGGAAGATCAGTAGTTTGATCTCGGAGGGACCTTGATTTGCCAAAATAAAGGCTTCCTGTCCCTTCCTAATTCCATACTGGGCGTCGCCGATCTCAAGATGGGCACATCTCAAGTTGGGGTCCGAGCGGAGGCTGGCGGGTCGGCTCCAAAACACAACAATGTTGTCGCCGCTGGAGGAGGCTGACCTCGGCTGTGTTATAGCCCAGCTGGAGGTGGGTGCTGCATTTACACTCCCACGGCTGGAGGTGCAGGCCTAACATACACTCCCTAATTTTGTTGGTCATCGAAATAGTTGTCCCTGATGCTGGATACAAAGGAATTTTGGATGGAGCAAGAAGAGAGTTTGCTCCAATTAGGCAGTTCAAGTGGGACTATACTCAGCATTTCACAAAGTCAAATATTACCCAGAAACTTTATATATTACATAAATAGGTGCCTCATCGTCTGTGAAGTTAATACTTAGTATTAACATAACCTGTCACTGAATATACACACACACACACTAACATTTTAATTCAAAGTGTATGTGTGTATAAATCATTGGCAATCACTTCCAACTCTCTTATATGTTTGATGATTGATTGTAGTATTAGGTTGAGTTGGGATAGGTTAGGATAGGTGGTCAAGTTAAGTTAATTAAGCTAGGTTGTTTACAATTTCCATCAAATTTGAGAATTGCGCATCTTGTTCCTGCAAGTTGTTTTTGGCTGTACAGTATCTTTAGTCAATTTTTTTTGTATTTGTATATGAAAGATATAAATAAATAATAAATAAATGTTTATTTAAGTAAGGTACATACATACAAGAGATTTTACAAAGAATGATGGATTTATAGATACAGCTAGTGCAGACAATGCCTAAAGCCATTATTACGCAAAGCGTTTCGGGCAGATATTTTATACTGTTGCATAATACAATACCAGCAGATAGTAACAAATCTAATAGTTTTTGTTACCATCGCATTGTGTTTCAGGCCCTCAAATACAATGGTTTGGAGACTCTGGAGCCGAGCTGGGTTCACTCGGTGCTCGTCACACCCGGGGCTCCCAGACAGAGCCTCCTGACGTGGGCGCTGATTCAACTGTTTCCACTTGAGGCAGCCGAGCTGGCCACAGCCCCTCAGCACGTACACACTCCGAGTAAGGCATTGTTGATTGTGAATTTAAATCCAGAATTATTTGTCATCATTTTCAATAATTTGGTTCGTGTTAGTACAGCAGCATGCTACACATGATCTTTAATTTGAACCAGGAGTCTGTAAGATCTTGCTCTTCATATTCAACTCAAAGATTAATTTATATCTTTTTCACAAAAATAATGCATCATATTAAATGATGATGAGTCTACATCAACAAAAGTGATTCATTATTTTGTTGTACAGTACCAAAATATATCCTGCATATAAAGTGTCTAATTACAGTACTGTAGCTGTTTTCTGTATTACTGTAGCATGTGATGCTATGCCAAGGTTTATTATTATATGAGATGACATTCATTTTACAAATGGGTTACAGCAGTGTTGATGGAATTCTTAGCCGTAGTAATGGATCCAAGACACTTGAGGTAGAAAGGGTTAATTGTTGTTTCAAATTTTGTTTGTTGAAGTGATACAATTTTGAATGCTTTTATGTTATGGTAAAGTATAACATATTTTGATCACAGGAATACTGCAGTGCTTTTCATGCATGGGAATCTGTAAGGCAGGAGATTCTGATGTCATTCAGGCAAGTATAATATACAGTATAGTACTTGAATATTTTTCATTAGTTATTTTATTTTGCATAAGATAACTAATATAGCTAGATGAAAGATGTTAAAAGCTTTCATTATACATATTCAGTGGTCACTCAATAATTTGAAAGAATTGCAACCTGATATTCCAGACTACTACTCATTATGACAATTATTATAAGGAAGGCAAGAAACCACATGTTTAGCTCTCATCCTGTAATTAGCTTAATTTATTACACACACACATGCACTACACATGATGTTGAATAATTTAAGTGGTTCCACTCCCTGGAACCAGGCTTAAGTCCTACTATAATGTAGTATTCCATATCTGGAATAATACATCTTGGGTTCATGAAAGAATATACATTAGCCGAGATATTATCTTTAATACAGGGAACAGCACCAGCACCAGCTCAGTTGAAGTTTTGGCGAAGGTGTTTAGATAATGTACGAAACTTGCAAGAGTCTATTGCCTTTGCTGACGATAAGCGAGTGGAACCCCAAGCTTCGAATGCCCTTCTTGATCAATTGGCTTATTCTCCGCATCTGCAGCCAATACTGAAGGTTGGTGCACAGAGCAATTTGAGTGTAATGTACTTGTGTTTTATTACTTTCTACTGTAATTCTAGGAGGGATGGAATCTTCATTAATATTTGTTCTATGATGCATGACAGTGGTCATTAATGTTTATTTTAGGATGCTTGGCAGTCTTCATTAATATACATTACTACTGTATATCATACATGTATATTACAAACAATAAAACAAATAGTAAAGAATGATTTTTTGACTTCTAGGTATACTATATTTTGCTTGAGGAACACCCCTTGAGTGTTCAGCAGTAGTTGGCCAGCATATTAGAACTCCACGTACCCTGGTAGCATTTTTCCATACTCAAAATGTCCTGGTGAAATATCTCGCTGTGTTCATTGCTGATAGTGTCCAGATTATCCAGGAAGATAATCCAAGAAGTGGATTTTTAGATATTTTACATCCCAAATATTCATATGAGCTCAATAGTTCACGCACTAAATCACAACAATACTGATTTCCCCCAAAGTTTTTAGTAACATTCTTGAAAGATGGCCATGTTGATGTTCCTTTTTTCAGCAGAGTTCAACTTCTTAATCTTTTTATGTATTGTCTCCCTTATTTGAAGACCTGCAAAAATCACCTCATATATTTGTTTCTTCACTTAGCAGTGATTAAACGAATGTTCTTTATTGTAAACCATTATTGATAAAATACCTGTGAATTCAGTGACTGAATAATTAAAACAATTTGCAGTCACAAAAAATTATAGGTGATAGATAAATTGTGATTGTAGATCACAGTTTAAATTCAGTTTAAATAATTACATAAGAGACACTATATATGTGCTGTTTGACAGAAAATATATTATAAATAATTACTGATGAAATACTTATAAATTCAGTTACCGAATACTGTAATTGCAAAAAAGTCACATAAAAACTATGGATGATAGAACAGTTCTGATTACAGAATTGAATTCAGCACAACAATTTTTAAAAAGAATCAATATCTTTGCCCTATGTGAAAAAAAATGTGTTAACCAGTGATTTTAGGAGGCATGACAGTGTTCATTAATATTTTCACTGCCGATTTATTATAGATAAATTCTTATAATGATTGACTAATGATAATGATGTAAAGTATTATGTATCACCTAACACTGTAACACATTTGACATGTGCAATAGTGTGTAGACTGGTTCTTGACATCTTGTACACAGATATGTTCTTTTTATAACTTAATACTTTACTCTCTCTCTCTCTCTCTCTCTTTCCTCGTATATTTTTAATTACTATAAATGGTACTGTATTTATTACAATATTGAGTGGCACATCATCTTGATGAGTATTTACTATTGGCTACTGCATTGTTACACTTGCCACTTCCACCCACAATACTGACAGCTCTTTCCAATACCTTCAGGGAGGAGGCACGAGTCTCATTCCAGGAGACCTCCAGGAAAAGTATCGAACGTGGTGCAAGTATGGACAGTATATTCCACTGGGCGATTTGCTGCAGGATAGTCATGATCAACTTACTGAACAGCTGAAGAAGTACAATAATATTGAAGAGGTTAACAGTATTTTCCTTTCGTCACATTTTATAGTAGTACAGTGTGGAGGGAAAGTCTTGTATATGAGCAGTCACACTTTATTTACAAATCTGATTTACTGGCAGTTTAGCCAAGTTTGGGATAAATATTCCAATTGCTGAATAAATGGTGTAAAGTTTGTTATTTATACATTAAATGTGATTCACACATTGTAAAAAATATAGGGTAAGTTCAACGATTGAATACAAAGGCATTAGTCTCCTAAGTGTAGTGGACAAAGTGTTGGGCAGGAGAAAGATTGCAAGAGTACAGAAAATAACTGGGAAATTGGTTAGTGATGGATAGGTTGGGTTCCATGATATAAAAGCTGTGTGGATTGATGTGACATTGCAGTGTGACAGCTAGTGGAGTAGTCATGCAAGAAAGATTTTAAAGTGCACAGTCCTTGAACTTTAGGGGGACTCTGAGAAATTTCAGTATATGAAGAACTAGTAAAGAGGGACTTGGGAGAGTAATGAGCATGTATTAGGATTGTAGAATTAAAATTTATTGGAAATGTTTTATTTAGGAACCAGTTCACATGTAAGTGTTAATGACATAATGGGTGACTAATTTGAAATTAATGTCTGTACATGCCAGGGCTGTATAATGTCTCCATGGTTGTCCAGTATACTGTATATACATGTCCTATATGGATGGGGTCACAAGAGAGGCCAAGAAAAGAATACTAATGAAGGGTTTGAAGTTTATGACTGGAGTGGAACACTGTAGTGTGTGTAATGTGATGTATGCTGATGATGTTTATGTGAATTGGCTGAAAGGTTATTGATGTGTGTAAGACAAAACTACTAGAATTAACTGTGGATAAAAATTAAAGTATTGTATATAGGGGTGGAAAGGAAGTTGTATGCAAATTTAGTGTGAAAGGAGCACTGGGAGTTTGTGTTCAGTTTAAGCACCATTAGTGTGTAGTTGACTAGCAAGGAGTTTTGTGTAATTAAAGTTGAGAGTAGAAATCAGAGAAATATAGTGTCTAGTATGATGAGAGATCTGGTTAGGAGAAAGATGGGAAGAGATGGTGCCAGAGAGCTGCAAGGAGGAGTTGTAGTGACTAGAGATGTACTGATGTATTGCCTAAATTGTTTCTGAGATACCTCTAGTAGTGAGTATCCTTATTTTTAGATGCCAGATATTTGTGTGTCATGTGCATAAAAAATAAAAAGAGTAATTAAAATTAACAGTTTGAGAAGAATTTGTGGTTATTTATTTATTTATTTATTTATTTATTATTTATTTATTTATTTGTTTATACACAAGGTACATTAAGTTTGTGAGCGTACATAACATTGGTGTTCTTACATTCTTGCAAAGCCAAAAACATGCAAAGCGTTTTGGGCAGATTTGGTTTGAGGCGTGTTAGAAAAGCATATAGAGTAATGAATGAAAATATCATTGGAGGATGTGAAGTGCAAACATTGGTAAATAGCAAAATTGTGCATTGGATCAAAATGGATTGATTATGCCAAATGAATGGATGATGATAGAATGGTGGAGTGTCTATTCATGTGAATTTAATGGGATGATGGGAATACATGGTGAGTGCATTAGGAAGCAAGGATTGAGTGTGTTAGAAAGCAAAGAATCCATAGTATGACGAGGCAAGGATTGAGTGCATGTAGAAGCAAGGACTGAGCACATGTGGAAGCAAAGATTGAGCACATGAGGAAGCAAGGATTGAGGACACGAGGAAACAAGGATTAAACACGTGAGGAAGCAAGGATTGAGCATGCGAGGAAGGAATGATCGAGCACGTAAGGCAGCAAGGACAGAGCATATAAGGAAGCAAGGATTGAGTACGTGAGGAACCAAAGATCGAGTGCATGAGGAAGAAAGGCTTGAGCATGTAAGGAAACCAGGATCGAGTATGCGAGGAAGGCAGGATTTAAGCACATGAGTGAGCCAGGATTGAGCATGCAAGTAAGCTAGGATTGCTTGTGCAAATAAGCCAGGATTGAGTGTGCAAGGAAGGCAGGGTTGAACACATGAGGAAGCCAAGATTGGGAATGTGTGGAAGTCAGGATTGAGCACATGAAGAAAAAAAGGAAACTAGAACTGCGCATGCGAGGAAGCCAGGATTGAGATTGTGAGGAAGCCAGGACTGAACATGCAAGGAAGCCAGGATTGAGCTTGTGAGGAAACCAGGATTGAGTGTGTGAGGAAGCCAGGATTGAGTGTGTGAGGAAGCCAGGATTGAGTGTGTGAGGAAACTGGGATTGAGCATGCGAGGAAAGAAAGGAATCCAGGATTGAGCACGCAAGGAAAAAAATGGTACCCAGGATTGACCGTGTGAGTAGGCCAGGATCAAGCACGCAATGAAACAAGGATTGAACGTGTGAGGGAAACCAGGATTGAGTGCATGAGGAAACAAAGATTTAAGCATTCAAGAGTCTGCTGTATAGTAAAAAAATATTTTTTTTGTAATGCCAGTGATGTTCATAGTTAGTTATTGCATTTGCAAATGGTACAGAGATAAAGATGGAAGATAAAGAAATAAAGGTGATAGAAATTGACAACAGCCTATTACAGCATCTGTAGAGACAGAAAGTTCTCCTTTAAATGTTTTGGTTGATAATTTTGGATCAAGCATGATTAACAAAATGAAATTCTCTCATAGTATTGCATTTTATATAATTATTGATGTTTTAGTACAAAAATACATTTCCCATCGTTACAGCAGTGGAAAGTGAAGTCATTCGCAGAGCAGCAAAGTGACCTGCACACAGATTTGAACAAACGAGTGCCAGCTTTCACAAAGGAACTGGGCCTCTTTCAGGGAGTTTACTCACTGTACATTGCTCCTTGGACAACCTCCAGCACAAAGTTAGAGCTTCCAGAAACTGGCCCACTTGTTCATGAAGCCACTGGAAAGCTTGCTAAATTAATTCAGGTACTGTAAACCTTTTCATATTGTATTTAATCATTCTGATTTCCATGGTAAATGAAAGCCAAGGTGCAAATTGTAGTTACTTAATTTACCTCAAGTTTGTGGATAAAAGTCAAATTGAAATTCTGTATGTAATAAAAGTTTTCTAAGCAATTAGTGTTTAGCTCTCAGTGACTATGGGGAGTGATAGCTAGCTCTTTATGCCATGTCCAACCTCTGGGACTGAACAGTACAGCAATGACCTTCACAGCAATTTTTGCAAGTCAGAGTTCAATCCCTGACTGTTCAAGTGGTTGGGTACCATTACTTTCCACTGTCCTATCCCAAATCTTATGCTCATATCCTTTCTAAGTGCTAGATTGCCATAATAGCTTAGTGCTTTTCCCTGATAATTACCTTGCCTCTAAGCCTTTTGTATCTGATGCCATTTTACACCTCTTGATGCTCAAACTCTGTGGGGTATGATTTCCTAAACTAGAACATGCTGCACTGACCTCTTCTTTCAGTGCATTCCACTTCCAGTCCACCTATAGAGGCTACCAGTGTTTTCTTACATTTCTGTGACAATTTCATTTTCTTATAATGTTCTTTTGTCCAATTTTCCTCTTCAGTTTAAAGAAGCTGTCCAAGTCAATTAAGACTTGGAATAGTATTGAGTTCCTCTCAGTACTATTCCTCTATATACTGTACTGATTATGAGGTCGAGGACTCTGCTCCATCTCGACTTCATAACTTATTCCTCTCAGTTCTGATATAAGTGTTATGGCAAACTATTGTACATTTTCAAGTTTTTGTTTTATGCTCATGAGGTGTGGATGTCATCCTAGCTTGTCTTCTCATTATTCACATGTCTTTTGTGTGTTAAAATATCTACAGCTTTTTGGAAATCCAAGAATAATGTAGTCTTCTCAACCTTTTTTCTATCTATGTATCTTAGGGACAGTCATAGAACTAAATTTGGTATAACATTTCCTCTGGAACAGTGTTGCCCTTCAATTACAAAATTTATTACAGTCCAGTTGCTTCACTATTCTCTTCTTGATGACTTTTCCACTATTTTGCAGGGTATGCACATTGGTGAGACTGGTGTATAGTTTAGCACCTGTCTTTCCTCTTTCTTAGACTATCGGGACTACATTTACATTTTTCTAGATTTGTATGAAGTTGCCAGTTGAAGGTGCCATAGTTAAAAAGAGATAATAGAATTCCTGTAGCTTCCTTCAGTTTCCATGGTGATATCTGGTCTGGCTCTACTGCTTTTCTTTCATTTAATTCTTCCAGGTGTCTGTTTACTTGCTCTTTAAACACTACAATTCTGCCTAGTGTTGCTTCTGTCCATCTATCATCTCCTTTCCTTGGTTTCCATTCTTATTCTGTTTTGTAGACATCTTGGAACCTCTTGTTGAGGTCCTCACACACCACCTTGTCAAATTTTCATTGGTGGAATTTTCAACACAATTTTCAAACATAAATAATTATCAAATAAGGCAGCACGCTGGGAAGACTATATGGCACTTTATAAATGTTTAGTGTTCAGTATATTTAGTTTTTACATTTTTATATATAATATAACATTTTTGAAATGTCTTACCAATTTTTTGTACCAGGCTCTAAAATCAACTGAAGAAGCATTGCAAAAGTGTGAAGAATTGGGGGAACAAGAAAAATTATTGGAGCGGCACGGTAATTGTCCGTCAGTCACGTCAAGTCTTCAGTCTCTTCTTACTCAACCATCATTGAATAAATTGGTGCAAAATGATAATATGAAATGAGGTTTTTGTATCGTGACTGTTATGTATACTGTATTTAAGCACTGTATCCCAATTTAAATATATTGGGTTATTTCAGTCACTGTTAATCTCAACATCAAATACAGTACTGTTATGCAGTAGCACAGCTTTCTAGACAGAAAGCTTTTTACTTGGCCTTACAACTCTGGTGAGGCTTATATGTTTTTGTTTAATTTTGTTATATTGTGTAGTAACAATTGGTAATTTCCACAAGAGTCTCAAGTTATTACTACAAACAGCATTTCTTTCATTGCCTTCCTTAGTCACTTTTGCAGTTGTCATTGCTCTTCATAGTGTACTTTTCTTGCTTCTAGGATGCAAAAAAATAAAAAAATAAAATAATCATCGCTGAGTAAACAACTTGCAAATCATAATTTATTAATATTATTTTATTAAACATAATTTGAAGTTCTGACAATTATGTAGAGAAAACTAAGATCTTATTAGAGATAATATTATGCTTGTAAATGCTGCATGAAACTTAGCCTATATGGAAGCACAGGCAAAATTTTATCTCAATATGTATTTTCACCTTGGTATTTATCTATAAAGTATGTCATAATGTTTAATATGCAACTTCTTACATTGGACAAATGATTTTTCTTTAATTATTTTTATATACTGGAATGCTAATGTACATTTTTGTTGTATAGATTCTATTCAATAATATTCCATTCAATTCTTAAAAGTCTCAGTAATATTCTTCCAAGCTTATTACGTCAAATTTTCTAATAAGTGTTTCATAGGTTTTTATATAAAGTATACAGTATTACCATCACGTATTACAATTACAGTCACCATTATGTATTGGTATTTGCTAACATTCATCCAGTATGACTTTTCATTCAGTTTTGTAAGGTGTTATCCATGAAGCAAGATTATTTACTTTAGTCTGGGGCCTGGACACAACACAGACACTAACAGTTCTTGAAGTGTTGCATCTGTACTCTATCTTTCTATACTTTGAGGGCAGTGCTGGAAATATTGAAAAAGATTCTAATTATACTGTACAGTTTCTTGATGTGATAAAAATGTTTTAAATATACATAATTTTAAAAACAATAATTTTTTATCATACTTTACAGTAATTGAGAAAAATAAATTACAAATTATGTAACTGTATTTGTGGATACAAAATAAAGTTCTTCTTATTACTCATTACCAACAATGCTTATGGTCCATTATCTCTTGTAGAAAACTGGTTCTTATATTATGGGAGGAAAATGTCTGCACTACAGGACCTTTCAGATTTTTGAGTCACCAGAGGAAATGTCACTGCATTCAGAAACTGTTTATTCTAAAACATTATTTCTATGAATACAGTACTGTATATTAAATGGCTCTTTTAATCTCAGTGATGTAATTAGTTCATTTTAATTTTGTCAGGGGACAGGCAGCCTGTGTATGTATATACTGTACGTTAGGTTGGTATGGAGGTCCCATCCCCCCAAGTTTGAAATACTGAACATTCCCAGGATGCAACCCTGACAGTAGTTGACAAACTCCCAGATACTAATTTACAGCTAGGTGAACAGAAACATTCTGTGAAAGGAAACATGCCCAACCATTTCCGTCCCATCTGAGATTTGATCTTGGGATTCGCGATTCTGAGTCGAGCACGAACCCAACTACTACTGAGGCCCTACTCATGACGGCCAATGGTAGGTTCAAACAAACAACACAACCAGAACTCAGCTGCTTAATCCCATCCATCACTATGGCAGCACCTTCATGACCTAGGCCCTGTCCTGTATTGACTGCACATGCATACTTTTTTTTTTCACTTGGAAGTGCTTGATCTTTTAGCTCTGAAGCTTATCTGTGTTCATCTACATTAGATTGGCTTAGAGCCTTCTCATAATCTATATAAGAGAATGTTTGTCAATATAAGGTTGGAGGCCAGATACTTGGGGCTAGTCTTACCTAACTTTGCAGGGTGAATGGCCTCGGGTATGGGAGAGACACATAGGCTGGTCGTGGTCAGTCCTATTGGCCCTGTTAAAAAAGGGGGGTCGGGCCTAAACGTGACCTTCAACTTGGCGAAAGGTGGCTGGCATAGTCCCTAGAATTCTTAACTAATTTGGCTCACCATAAACTAACCATCCTGTGTGATGGGGATTTTCTAGCATCAACTAGTTAGTTTTTTTTTGACACACTGTACTCCACTTCATATAGTCTAGGGTAGCTGCACTAATGCAGATGTACCTAATGAATTAATAAAAAAAAAAAAAAATGTAAAATGCTCGGACTAGAAACTGTTATGGTCGAATTCTTAAACCAGTTGTGCCATAAAAAACAGAAATATACATTAACTGTGTAACTCTAACATATCAGACTACTACTGTTGTTGATTTAGGGGCCTCAACGTCAGTGGTGCAGTATGTGTCCCGGTGTTCCCTTGAAGGGTAGATCGCAAAACCATGTGGCTAAATTAACATCGCTTATCAGTGGAACCAACGCGCCTTGGGGCGAATAAACACTGATAGGCAGATCTTTTGGGAAACCCAGGAGTCCCTCAGAGAGGTAAGCACCGGCTCCCACCCTTCATGAAGAACACCGGGTAGTCAATGCAAAAAACACGACCCTTTCTAAACTCATACCCAAATGGGCAAAAATGCAGTCTTCCAGTGACCTCAGGGAAGAGCAGAAGCCAGCCACCCACCATGTCATGAGGGCATACCAGGATCGCCAACACGTGGCACCTCTCGGCCAACCTGGCATAGGACACCGTCTTTCCACCCGAAGAACCATCAAGAAAACGTTAAAAATCTTTCAAGTTCCCTGTGGTCCAAGATGATATGTGCGCTAGGCATCGTAACAAATGGAACCGTTGAATAAGAAAGCCTTACGATAGTATCGAGACCCAATGGGTAAAATAATTCATGTGATCCGACATGAATGATCACTGCCAAACCAGGAACGGTTGAGGGCCACAGGTCTAACAACACGACAAACCAGACATAACCGGGCTAATCTCATAGAAACTTGAAAGTATTGAACAATTTGGATGATATTGATCCAGACCACTTCTTCTAAATATAAAATGTAACACGAACAAGAAGCAATGGTTTCAAGTTTATCAAGCCACAATGTAGGACAAAACAGGAGATCCTTTTTCACCACAGGGTTATAACCCCATTGAACCACCTCCCCGCCGAGGCGATAGATGCCAAAACACTACAACAATTTAAGATCCAATAAGATAAAATAATAAAGACAAATTAGGGGACCTTTGAAAAGCCGCCGGCTTTCTGTCCTCGTCGAGGCCACAAGATAGTGGCCCTTAGGTAAATTCAGATAACCTTTTCCACTATCGCCTACAGAATGGGCATGGAGGTGTATAATAAATGAAGAAATCCAATAAAAAACACCCTGCATCACTGTGTTATGGAATGTGAAAAATTAATGAATTTAGAGATTATTTTCTATCACAAATTTTCAAGAAATTTGTATTTCATTCAAAATTATCTAGATAGGCAAATTATTATTGTATATATAATGGGCTCAATTCAAACACTGTGTTAAAAAAAACTGCTCTTGAGTTTACGGTAATGTTAGTTTGATATAATGGGCTCAATTAACATACTCTCTTTGTATTAAAAACCAAGCTCTTGAGGTCACGGAAATGTTAGTTTGGTAAACTATGAAACTACTGTTGATGTATCTATATTAACAAAATTGTGTAAGAAGTGTACAGTTACATAACTAGCTTAGCTAAACGAATTTTAAGGTTTAGTTCCTGAACTTATTAACATGTACTTACCTTTGTAACATTTTCCACCAGCGCTAACATGAAAGGTATCGCAGGTGTATAATAAAGCATCTTGAAAACAAAACAAACTAATCTCAAACAAGAATTAAGATGCGGATCATCGCTATGCGTCTCGTGGTGACTTGTAAGCACCTTTCTAATATGTAACAACTAACATGTTACTGAGCGTCCTCGAGGCTGACCACCAGCCTGCCATCAACCGTAACAACTACACCTTGCAACATCTGCAGCAATCACTGCTCTATGTCCAAATGCCAGTGTGGAACGGTTCCTGGTGGTAATACTCGTCCCGTGTCTCGCCAGCAATTTGGTCTGGGTTCGAGTCCTGGTCAGGGACGGGTACCTTATCTGTACGCCTCTGTTCACCCAGCAGTGATTGGATACTTGCATATGTTAAATGACTGGCGGGTAGTGTTCCAGGAAAACCTAGTGGATAATGCTAACTATGAGCTACGGGAAGGGAAAGCTCTCAGCCTGCTAACAAGAATCAGAAGTCGTCTGTTCTTGTACCCACCTAAGTAAAAACGTTGTCTATTCCCTTCTCTATCTATTGTTGATGGGAGGAGAGGGGTGATTCGAAGCTTACAGAGCTCAGATTATCAGTACTAATTTATTGCAAGCCACACAAATGCACTTCCAGCTCTATATGCACGTCATTCACGTGCTAATTTGTTATATCATGCTCATTTATTATGCATCCTATACCCACCCTGTGGGCGTAGTGGAAAATATTAGAAGCACATAATGGGCTCAGTGACTGAATTAATTAATTTAGGTAAGTACATAACAATCTTCATAAGCTGGTTATATAGTTTAATGTATGTATCAGTAATCATTTACAGCACAATTTGTTCAAGAACTGGACCACAACAGTCTCTAATGCGAACAATTGACATCTATGGTGAGCCAGTAGATTTGTCTAAGTCAGTGACTGTTTTACGTAAAGCCAATGGCCTTGTTTATCTTGTGTACATGTCTTAAACAGGTGTTAAACTAGTAACGTGTATATTTATCTGAATTAATTTATATCTTAAAAATAAAATGTTTGTCCAGAGTAGGAAGCCAGACGCTTAGGGCTAGCCTCATCCAACTTTCCAAGGTGAATCTGGAGGGATATAATAATAATAATAATAATAATAATAATAATAATAATAATATTTTATTTAGGAAAAGTACATACATAAATGCAGAGTTACAAACATACTATTGGATTTAAGATAAAACTAGCACATATAATACCTAAAGCCACTAATACGCATAGTGTTTCGGGCAAGGTGTGGAGGAAAAACACTTAGACTAAAGAACAAATCCACAAGGTCCGTGACGAGAGTTCGAATCTACGTCCGGGAGGATCCCAGACGCTGCCTTAATCGACTGAGCTACGACATGGTCAAAAGAATTGCAAAGTGTAATGAAGTAAGGCTGAAGAGGTAGAACAGCTTATTGACAGAGCTCGGGTGCATGGGGGGAATTTTGTAACACCCTGGTTTGTCTCGGAGAGGCTGCTGGATCCAAGTAAGGTCAGTAGAACTTCCGGTTGCAATTCTTTTACCACGTCGTAGCTCAGTCGATTAAGGCAGCGTCTGGGAGTTAATTAGGTAGTACTTAGTTCTACTCTTAAACTGGCCTTTGACATGATTAGGGAGGTCATTCCTCATTCTGGGTCCCTTGAGTTGTAGAGCATTTCTAGTTGGGTTAAGTCGCACTCTTGGAATATCAAATAGATATTTTTTTCTGGTGTGGTGCCCATGGGTTCTATTACAATCTTTTAGGAAACTTTTAAGGTCAGGATTGACATTGCAGTTCAGAGTTTTAAATATATAAAGTACACATGAGAGGATGTGCAGTGACTTAATATCTAACATATTCAAAGATTTGAGTAGGGGTACCGAGTGCTGTCTGGGGCCAGAGTGAGATATTGCTCTAATAGCAGCTTTGTGTTGAGTAATTAGAGGACGTAAATGATTTTGTGTAGTAGAACCCCAAGCACAAATACCATAATTGAGGTAAGGATAGATGAGAGAGTAATAGTGTCACCAGGGCAGGGCGAGGTATACATAATATCTGATCTCAGAAAGAATGCCAACAGTCAGACACACAAAACACACAATATATGTGTCATAGGCCAGTCGGGTTAGGCACCAGTGCCACGTTTTTTGCCCGAAACACTATGCGTACTAGTGGCTTTAGGTATTGTATGTACAACCTCTATCTTTAAATCTAACAGAATGTTTGTACTGTAACGCTGCAACTATGTATGTACTGTTCCTAAATAAATTATTATTATTATTATTATTATTTTAAGAAATATCTGCATCTATAGCGACCTCTGATCCCCCACTCTGGAATTGTTCTCATGTCTTCGCACCAGAGACCCTTACAGTGCCCCAGGCTCCTACCACCGTACCCACCATGCCCAGTCTCTGTCAGTGTCAGTCATGGCGGGTACCTTCAGGCTCCATCTCCACTTCCTTTCTTTCCTCTGCCTCTAGGGCCCGCTACCACCATCATGGTCACAGCTTATATCTCAGCCTTTCTCTCGAGCGTTCAAAACGTCACTAAATTGATGTACTATATTGCCCGGACATAACCTAACCGGGACAGTAGTGTATTGTGAAGACTAATAATAGACAGAAGCTCCCCTATGACTCAGGAATATCTCCATTGGTCAAACTATTATATATTAGCGATAAGACCTACCATTAATGTATAATGATTTACTGTAAATATATAGCTCTTGAAATAGCACTTTCTCTGTAACTAGCTAACTTTGTAACTATACGGTGTGAAGGATAGATGAAATTGTTTATGTAATAGTCTAAGATGAGGTTTGATAAAGACCTTTTGTGCCATCTGTAATGCTTTTTGCGCTACCGCTCACAGGATGAGTATGGGGTGCATAATAAACTAGTCGCCTCTGGCGGCAAGAATCAATCGAGGACTCCCGAATAAAAAACGGGACATTACGTCAATTTTTGCGAGCCGCTAGGATTGTTAGTGGATCAGATTTTGGCCTTAGGAGGATTTATACGTCAAAATACGATGTATTGTTCGAGAGGACGGGCTGCATAATATACACCACCATCCTTGCCGCCACCGCCTCCAGGCTACACCCACGTATTGACTGGCTAAGGGATACAACAGTTTTTCTTCATCCTATACTTAAAAAGTACTGAAGCATTTTAAGTTTCCACTTCTTTATTTCTTTCTTTAATTATTAGTTAGCCAATCCTTACGAAGCAGGAATTGGCCTGCATAACTGTTACATTGTTATTTTGAATAATAATAATAATAATAATAATAATAATAATAATAATAATAATAATAATAATAATAATAATAATAATAATAATAATGATAATAAACAATTCATTTGCTGCTGGAACTTACTTCAGTTGAGTAATAGTGACCGAGGGAATGCTCATATGGTCGTCCACAATATTTTTGAGTTTTCTGTGTTGATTCTGATCTTCCGCGCAGACGGATAGCCTAGTGTGTAATTATTACCTAAGTGTAATTACCAAGTGCAGTTACAGGATGAGAGCTACGCTCGTGGTGTCCCGTCTTCCCAGCATTCTTTGTCATATAACGCTTTGAAATTACTGACGGTTTTGGCCTGCACCACCTTCTCTCCTAACTTGTTCCAACCGTCTACCACTCTGTTTACAAAAGTGAATTTTCTTATATTTCTCCGGCAGCTTTGTTTCGTTAGTTTAAATCAATGACCTCTTGTTCTTGAAGTTCCGGGTCTCAGGAATTCTTCCCTATCAGTTTTATCGATTCCTGTTATTATTTTGAACGTAGTAATCATATCGCCTCTTTTTCTTCTATCTTCTAGTTTTTGCATATATAATGCCTCTAACCTCTCCTCGTAGCTCTTGTCCTTCAGTTCTGGGAGCCACTTAGTGGCATGTCGTTGCACCTTTTCCAGTTTGTTGATGTGCTTCTTAAGATATGAGCACCACACAACCGCTGCATATTCCAGCTTTGGTCTAACAAAAGTCGTGAACAATTTCTTTAGTATATCGCCATCCATGTATTTAAAAGCAATTATGAAGTTAGAAAGTGTTGCATAGGCTCCTCCCACAATATTCTTAATGTGGTCCTCAGGTGACAGTTTTCTATCTAGAACCACCCCTAGATCCCTTGCTTTGTCAGAATTCTTTAAAGATTTCTTACATAATTTTTAGGTTGTGTGGGGTCTATGTTCACCAATTCCACATTCCATAACATGGCATTTATTCACATTAAATTTCATTTGCCAAGTGTTGCTCTATATACTTATTTTGTTTAGATCTTCTTGAAGGGCATGACAATCATCTAGGTTTCTTATCTTCCCTATTATCTTAACATCATCAGCAAACATGTTCATGTAGTTCTGTATTCCCACTGGTAGATTCGTTTATATAGACAATGAACATTACCGGTGCAAGAACTGAACCCCTGTGGTGCTCCACTTGTGACATTCCTCTAATCCGATACCTTGCCTCTGTTTACAGCCCTCATTTTTCTGTCACGAAATTTTTCATCCATGTTAGAAGCTTACCTGTCACCCCTCGAATATGTTCCAGTTTCCAGAACAACCTCTTATGTGGAACTCTGTCGAAAGCCTTTTTTAGGTCCAGATAGATGCAGTCAAGCCAACCATCTCTTTCCTGTAAAATCTCTGTTGCTCGATCATAAAAATGAGCAAGTTCGTTACACAGGATCTTCCAGATCGAAAACCATACTGTCTGTCTGATATTATATCATTTCTCTCCAGGTGTTCTACCCATTTAGTTTTAATTATTTTTTCAAATATTTTGACTATTACACTTGTCAATGATACAGGTCTATAATTAAGGGGGTCTTCCCTGCTTCCACTTTTGTAGATTGGAACTACGTTAGCCTTTTTCTACACATCAGCTACAACTCCTGTAAACAAGGATGCCTGAAAAAATCAGTTGAAGTGGAATGTTGAGCTCAGGTGCACATTCTCTCAGAACCCATGGTGAAACTCCATCTGGACCAACTGCTTTGTTCTTACTTAGCTCCTTGAGCATTTTTCCACTTCGTCTCTAGACACCTCTATGTGCTCTATGTTGTTCTCTGGAATTCTTATTGTGTCTGGTTCCCTGAAGATTTTATTTTGTACAAACACACTTTGGAACTTTTCGTTTAATGTTTCACACATTTCCTTTTCATCTTCCGTGAATCTATTTCCCATTTTCAACCTCTGAATATTATCCTTTACCTGCAATTTGCTGTTTATGAATTCATAGAATAGACCTGGTTCTGTTTTACATTTGTCTGCAATCCCTTTTTCAAAATTTCTTTCTGCCTCTCTCCTCACTGCCGTGTAGTTGTTTCTCACATCTTTGTATCGCTGGTATGTTTGGGGGTTTGGCCTCTTCCTGTATTGATTCCATTTTTGTGTCTTTTGGTCTCTGGGCCCTCTCGCAATTTCTGTTGAACCAATCCTGTTTCCTAGTTCTGCATCTCTGTTTTGGTATAATTTTTTTTTTGCCTTTATCATATACTTCACAAAACTTGACATACATCTCATTTACTTCCTTGCCTAGCAACAAGCCTGTCCAATTATACTCACTAAAAAAAATTCTAAGGTCGCCATAATGTCCTCTCCTGAAGTCAGGTTTTTCAATTGCTTCAACCTCCTTATTTTCTTCCAAATTATAACGCATTGCATACTTTATTCCCAAAAAGATATGGTCACTTTTACCCAAGGGAGGAAGGTACTGAATGTCAAATATCTCTTCCTCTTTCCTGGTAAATATCAAATCCAGCTTGGAGGGAACGTCCCCTTCCGTCATCCTCGTAGCTTGTTTAACATGTTGATACAAGAATGTTTCCAGGATGAGGTCTACAAATCTACAGGTCCAAAAATCTTCTGTTTAAGCTTCATATGCTTCCCAGTCTATGGATTTCAAGTTGAAGTCGCCGACTATCAACAGTCGTGATCTATCGTTATCCGCTCTCTCTAGTGTCTCTCATTATTGTTATAAGACCTTCTCGTTTACTATCTAGCTCCTCCTTTGACCATGTGCTGCTTGGCGGTGGACTATATGCATTTATGATCATTAGTTTATCATCCTCATGGCAGATCTCTAGTGCTATTATGTCAACTTCTTATGGATTGGCAGTCATTATTTCCTTCACCTTTAGGTGTTCTTTCACCAGCACAGCAATGCCACCGCCTTTCCTAATTTTTCTGTCCCGTCTCCAAATTGAGTAGCCCCTTGGGAATATGACCTCATTTAAAATAACATCTACAAGTTTTGTCTCCGTGAGTGCAACAATGTCTGGTGTCTGCAGCTGTATTACATCACTTAACTCCAGTATCTTCGATCTTACTCTATATATGTTGGTGTATGCAATCTTCAGGAACTTGTTCCCCTTCTCCTTATTCTTCACTCCCCCCTCTCTCTAATGATTTTGTTGGTTTGCCTTTATGTACCACTTTACTGGTCTGCCTTCCCCTATCACTTTGTAGAAAAAAGAATTGATTTCTTCTTCATTCCTGCTGTCATTTAAACGTTTTGCCTCGGCGAGGTTCAGTTTCAGCTTCTCTCTGTCTTCTTTTGAAAGATCTCGTCTTAACGACCACACTTTCCCATCCTCATCACTTTGTAATTTTCTAGCATTCCTTAGTATTTCTTCCATCTGTTTGGCACCGTTTAGGGTCATTCTCAAAGGTCGATCTTTCCCTTTTACATATCTGCCTATTCTCCTGTAGTCGCACACATTCTCTATGGTAGTAAGACCTTCTACGAGGCCAACAATTTTATCTACTACTTTCGCTTCTTCTACAGCTCTTTCTGACCTAGATGTTATCTCCTTTTCTTTGCAGCCAAAAATGATCAGGGACTTACTTCGATCAACTGTATTTTTCACCAACTTCGGGTTAGATGCCAATTCCTTTATCACTTCCAGCCTAATGTTTGTTTGATCTTGGTTGCTGCAGTGTTTTGCTTCCTTTACTGCTTTTAAAATTTTTTCCTTCTCCTTGGCCACTTGTGCATAGGTGAGTTGCATACCTGGTTGATACCTGGTTGATGGGGTTCTGGGAGTTCTACTCCCCAAGCCCGGCCCGAGGCCAGGCTCGACTTGTGAGAGTTTGATCCACCAGGCTGTTGCTTGGAGCGGCCCGCAGAGCCACATACCCACCACAGCCCGGCTGATCCGGGACTTCTCTTAGGAAACAGTCCAGTTTTCTCTTGAAGATGTCCACGGTTGTTCCGGCAATATTTCTTTTAGTCGCTGGGAGGACGTTGAACAACCGCGGACCTCTGATGTTTATACAGTGTTCTCTGATTGTGCCTATGGCACCCCTGCTCTTCACTGGTTCAATCTTGCATTTTCTTCCATATCGTTCACTCCAGTACGTTGTTATTTTACTGTGTAGATTTGGGACCTGGCCCTCCAGTATTTTCCACGTGTATATTATTTGGTATCTCTCTCGTCTCCTTTCTAGAGAGTACATTTGGAGAGCTTTGAGACGATCCCAATAATTTAGGTGTTTTATCTCGTCTATGCGTGCCGTATATGTTCTCTGTATTCCCTCTATTTCAGCAATCTCTCCTGCTCTGAAGGGGGAGTGAGTACTGAGCAGTACTCGAGACGGGACAACACAAGTGACTTGAAGAGTACAACCATTGTGATGGGATCCCTGGATTTGAAAGTTCTCGTAATCCATCCGATCATTTTTTCTGGCTGATGCGATATTTGCTTGGTTATGCTCCCTAAACGTTAGATCGTCGGACATCATTATTCCCAAATCCTTGACATGCTGTTTTTCTACTATGGGAAGATTCGATTGTGTTTTGTACCCTGTATTATGTTTCAGATCCTCATTTTTGCCGTACCTGAGTACCTGAAATTTATCACTGTTAAACATCATATTATTTTCTGCTGCCCAATCGAAAACTTTGTTGACATCTGTTTGTAGTTTTTCAATGTCTTCAGCAGAGGTAATTTTCATGCTGATTTTTGTGTCATCTGCGAAGGATGACACGAAGCTGTGACGTGTATTTTTCTCTATATCAGATATGAGAATAAGGAACAGTAGCGGTGCAAGGACTGTACCTTGAGGTACAGAGCTTTTAACATCGCTTGGACGCATATCTTTCATGCACTGTTCTATTCCCTATGTAACTTCCTCCATCTGTGCTGACAAAAGCTGTTTCTCCTGCTGAATTTCCGTACCTAACCTATTGTAGTCATTTATGTTTAAATTTACTTTAACTTCTTCCAAAGCTATTTTTAAGAGTTTATTTTCTTCTTCCATGGCTTTGCAATTTGTTTCCAATTGATTCTTTTCCTTGCACAAGTCTTTGACTAAACCCTCAAGACATAAAACTTTGCTATTTAAATGGCCATTACTTTCTTTCAATTTAGTATCTAATTTTACCAGTATCTTTAATTAGTATCTAATTTACCAACTTGTTGTGTAGACTGTTTATATCAATGCTTTCTTCAACGAATCCCCCAAAATCAAGCTCTGTTTTGTATTTCCATTTGCCGGCGGCCATCTTGAATGTTCTTCTCTGCACTCTAAACACTAGGGCACCTTTTTCTCATCCAATTTTTCACTTTCCTTAGCACATTCCTGTTATCTCACCTATTTTCAAAAGCACTATGCTTTTATGTTCCTTGGGACACCACTCACTATCATCAACCTGTACTACAATACTTAGGATTGTTGAAATATGCTGGAGCTCCTCTGATGCAAGTGTTGACCCTAGGGGTGTCACCTTTTGAGTCAATAAACTGTGTGTGTGTGTGTGTGTGTGTACTCACCTAGTTGTGTTTGCGGGGGTTGAGCTCTGGCTCTTTGGTCCCGCCTCTCAACCGTCAATCAACAGGTGTACAGATTCCTGAGCCTATTGGGCTCTATCATATCTACACTTGAAACTGTGTATGGAGTCAGCCTCCACCACATTACTCCCTAGTGCATTCATTTGTCAACCACTCTGACACTAAAAAAGTTCTTCCTAATATCTCTGTGGCTCATTTGGGCACTCAGTTTCCACCTGTGTCCCCTTGTGCGTGTGCCCCTTGTGTTAAATAGCCTGTCTTTATCTACCCTATCAATTCCCTTCAGAATCTTGAATGTGGTGATCATGTCCCCCCGTAACTCTTCTGTTTTCCAGTGAAGTGAGGTTTAATTCCCGTAGTCTCTCCTCGTAGCTCATACCTCTCAGCTCGGGTACTAGTCTGGTGGCAAACCTTTGAACATTTTCCAGTTTAGTCTTATCCTTGACTAGGTATGGACTCCATGCTGGGGCTGCATACTCCAGGATTGGCCTGACATATGTGGTATACAAAGTTCTGAATGATTCTTTACACAAGTTTCTGAATGCCGTTCGTATGTTGGCCAGCCTGGCATATGCCACTGATGTTATCCTCTTGATATGGGCTGCAGGAGACAGGTCTGGCGTGATATCAACCCCCAAGTCTTTTTCTTTCTCTGACTCCTGAAGAATTTCCTCTCCCAGGTGATACCGTGTATCTGGCCTCCTGCTCCCTACATCTATCTTCATTACATTACATTTGGTTGGGTTAAACTCTAACAACCATTTGTTCGACCATTCCTTCAGCTTGTCTACGTCTTGTTGAAGCCTCAAACAGTCCTCTTCTGTCTTAATCCTTCTCATAATTTTGGCATCGTCCGCAAACATTGAGAGAAATGAATCTATACCCTCCGGGAGATCATTTACATATATCAGAAACAAGTGTGTGTGTGTGTGTGTGTGTGTGTGTACTCACCTATTTGTGCTTGCGGGTTGAGCTTTGGCTCTTTGGTCCCGCCTCTTTGACAGCACCGCTCCTGTGCCAGGTAAGTCCAATAGGGGCTCACCATAGCCCGTGCTACTTGCCCCGCTCCTGTGCCAGGTAAGTTACGGGCTCACCATAACCCGTGCTACTTGGAACTTGTTCCGAGTAGCTGAATATATAACAACAACAACAGCATGGTAAACATGCTTTTGCCACACAGCCCGCTCCTGTGCCAGATAAGTCCACTACGGGCTCACCATAGCCCGTGCTACTTCGAACTTTATGTTCCCAGTAGCTGAATCTAAACAACAACAACAGCATGGTAAATCTGACGGGCTCACTATAGTCCGTGCTACAAGAACACTTCGCTCTGAGTCGCTAAATCTAAAACAACAGCAAACATGGTAAATCAAGTTACAACCCGGCTCCTGTGCCAGGAAGTCCATTACGGGTTCACTATAGCTTGTGCTACTTGGAACTTTTCGTTCCGAGTAACTGAATCAAAACAACAACAGTATAGTAAATTAGTCTTTAAGATTGTAAGGCTTAACCTTCCGAAACGCATCCGTAGGCATCAGACCAATAATAAAGTGTGAAAATGAACTTTGGAGAGTTAATTTTTCAACTTCCTCTGACAGTGAAGAAAAACATAAGAAATATTGAAAAGATTCGTGTTTTGTATAAAAATGTATAAAAGATTATGCATTTCATAAGTGTTATAAAAGTTATTGTTTATTATATCATATATTATGTATGATAAATATAAATATATAATTGTTATTACATATTAATTAATCTCCATGTCTAATGTAACACCACAGTACTATGCATGTCCCCGACTGTTGACCCGCTGTTGTTGGTGTTGTGTTGGTCCCGCTACCTCACACCAGGGACCCTCCCACACCCTCCCCCGACCCCCAGACCAAGTACCTACTGCAGGAGCGGCCGTCGCCCCACCATCGCGGCCTGGTACGGTGGTGAGGCTGGCTGCCCTGGGCACCAACACGTCAACAGCCACGCTGGTGGTGGTGACGTCGCTGTGTGGTGGTAGTGGTGGTGGTGACGTCGCTGTGTGGTGGTAGTGGTGGTGGTGACGTCGCTGTGTGGTGGTAGTGGTGGTGGTGAGGCGGCTGTCATGTTGGTTGTTGGTGGTGCAGTTACTGTGGTGATGATAACTTCTTTAACCCTCGTTATAAAAGCCCTTGTTCAATCCTCAGTTACTCCATATCAACTTTCTTCTCATAAACTCACGGGATTTATCCTGTATGACCCATGCCTTTACCTTTATGTTATCAATATTACGCGCAAAATATATATATATATATATATATATATATATATATATATATATATATATGCGGAAAATCCACAGAGAAAAATGAAAGGAGGTAACGTTTCGACTCGTTAAAGCCTTTGTCAAACGAGACTGACAAATGGTCAGTCTGGTTTGACAAAGGCTTTAACGAGTCGAAACGTTACCTCCTTTCATTTTTATCTGTGGATTTTCCGCATAAAATGATCAGTGTTTTGTGATCGTCAATTATATATATATATATATATATATATATATATATATATATATATATTATATATATATATATATATATATATATATATATATATATATATATATACATATTTTGGTAGCAGTCTTTCTTGTAAGCATATGTTGTTGAATATGACCGAAAAGATAAGATTAATAATTCTAGCACGAATTTTCTCAATATTTCTTATGTTTTTCTTCACTGTCGGTGGTAATGGAAATATCAATTCTTCAAAATTAATTTCTATTTATGGTCTCACTCCTGAACGCGTTTCGTAATGGCTTATTACATTTTCAAAGACTTAATTTACACACAAATTCATCGTACTTATACTCTATTGGGTGAAGTGATATGGTACAAAAGTTTTGTGCGAGGTGAACAAACTTGTGACAAACACAAGACAGAATACGAAACAATGGGTATAACTTGAATATGAGAGTATAAGAATAGAAGTAACTGCAGAAGGCCTATTGTCCCATACTTTCTCTTGCTGCTTCCTTATTGGTTCGGAGTCTTGAAGTGGGTAGAATATAGTTGTGCATTAATTGGCTGTGGATTGCTGGTGTTGACTTTTTGATGTGTAGTGCCTCGCTGATGTCGAGCCGCCTGCTATCGCTGTACCTATCGATGATTTCGGTGTTGTTTGTTAAGATTTCTCTGGTGATGGTCTGGTTGTGAGAAGAGATTATATGTTCCATGATGGAGCCGTGTTGTTTATGCATAGTTAATCGCCTGGAAAGAGACGTTGTAACAAACTAGGTTTGTTGTAGGGAATTATTCAGTATAGTTTCTCATAGACATGAGGGTTTTGAAAGTTAGGAGTCAGATGGTATTGACCTGACTCAATAGAAAAAGGTCATCTCTCCTGGGATTAGCGGTTAAGATTACAAAATGGCCGGCGCCTTTGTCTAAAGCAACATATAATGAATTATTTTACAGAATTCAGTAATTTAGAGAAATTCAAGTCTTCATTCAAATTGTATTCAATAGTATTCCTGTTCAAGTATCAAGAATGTTCTCAATTGTCGGAATACTGACTAAGTCACCGTCAGTGACGTCACTAGCAGAGGACTAGCCTCTGACGCGGATCAGTTATGGCGACCTTGGGTCAAGGGTCACCAAAGCCTTCCATATTTAGTAATTCTCAAAGGTCAAATAGCCATATTGTAATTGGAAACAGCCTTTCCCTAAGATGCCTGTGCAATTAAACCTTCAGTTTAAAAGAGTTCAACCATCTGGGTTGTTCAGTACAAATTGGGGGAGGGGGGTTTGAAATAGTCTAAGCTACTCTATCCCTTTGAGATGTATTTCTTTCTTATCTCAATAAACATACTTGAACTTGAACTTCAGTACAACAGAGATTAGTTGTTCAACTTAAACCCTGCTAGTTAACTAGTAACCTGGCGTAGGAATACCCCTCAGGCTACAGTGATGAGCAGAGCGAGGGAGAATCAGTGTGGTCCCAGTCAACAAATGGGGGAGGTCTTCCACTCTCACCTCTCCCAAATAGATCAGTAGAACACCAGCTGGTCGCATTAAAAGGTATAGTTTGCTAGTCTTGTATAGGGAAATAGTTGATCTCATGCCTCGATAGTGAGTGTTAAGGTATAGGGAGTGATATTTCATTTAGCTGTCGTTTAGATCTTGCATTAATAAATAATTAGCTTGTTATTTGCATTTTATTATTTTCATTTTATGTGTTTTCCATATCCTTGTCACGTGGTCTCCACGAGTCTGAGTTTTAGTTGGGCCGCAAGCCTAACAAAGTTTAAAAGTTCATTTATCCCTTTGATTGCTATAATTCCCACACTTAACGTAGATTCATCCCTCCTTTTCCAAGTGATATGGGGATCAAGCCCAAAGGTTTTAATGATCGATTAATCGGCCCAGACCCCGATTAATTGACGCTTCTGGTTAATGGTCTGGTGGTGGCAGCAAAAGGAGATTCTTGAGAGTGCTAGGAGTCTAGTACCACGTCACGGGGCCTGTAGAAGCTTAGCCGATCGAACGGCTATGACCACGTGGCACGGGACTCGGCTAGAGTAGCTCTAGGGTTCCTTGGTATTAAGTGAAGTAAATAAAATACGGGCAGGGGTACAGGTGAAGGTAGAGTCGAGCAGAGACGATACCCCCCCCCAAGTTACATTGTTGTCTTGCCTATATACTGAGTTCTTTGGGGCTTATAGTCCCCAAGTGGGCATTTGAAGGCATAGACGACGTTTGTTTCCTTCAAGGCGTTCTGCTTGGTGTCTGGGAAGTTTTTCATGAGTAGATTGACCGTTTTTTTGGTTTTATAGTAAATTGTCAATTGTATTTTCAGATTTTTGTCTGTAGGGATAACATTCCTATCAACAATATCTTTCAGGACCCTTTCGATGAGCCATTGAAAAGAAGTTCCTGTAAAATAGTCTAATAAGGGGTACAAGTGTTGTGTTGGTTGACTCTTCAGAGGTTGCATTGCGTTTCACCTTTCTTTTATGATATCTTCAACAAAACCGTTAGAGAAGCTGTTGTTGACTAGGACCTGCCTTACCCTACAGAGTTCTTCATCGACTTGCTTCCATCCTGAACTGTGGCTGAGAGCACGGTCGACATAAGCATTGACAACACTCCTCATGTACCTGTCTGGGCAGTCACTATTGGCATTGAGGCACATTCCTATGTTTGTTTCCTCAGTGTAGACTGCAGTGTGGAAGCCTCCGCTCCTTTCCGCGACTGTTACATCCAGAAAGGGCAGCTTCCCATTATTCTCCATCTCATAAGTGAAACTCAACCCAGAATTCCGCTCAAATGCCTTCTTCAGCTGCTGCAGACATCTGGCATCATGTACCTGCGTAAAAACGGTGGACCGTGCTCTCAGACACAGCTCAGGATGGCTCAATTTCCTCACAGAAATCCAACATATAGGAAAAGAAGCCCATAATCTAGGACTGTCAATCACCCTAAATTGGATACCAAGTCACACTGGCATAGATGGTAATGAAAAGGCAGACTCATTAGCAAAAACTGCCACTGCTCTACCTGTTGTACAGGTTCAAATACCTCCAAGTTTTTCACAGATTAAGGAGCAAATCAAGAAGAAATACTCCCAGCTATCAAAAGTCAACACAGAGTCAAAGTAGCGGAAGGAAGATCCACTGTGATATGGTAGATTTGAAATGTAGAATTTCGTAACATAAATACTCTGTAAGACATGGCCAACTGTCTAATGCTTTGTTTGTTCATTTGTGAGAAAATTCTCACCAAATTGATTGGGAGATGGCTTCTTCAATAACGAATTGTAAAAACACTTTAATAGGAACATAATTGAATCTGCTTTAATACAGATTACAAAAGAATGTAATTTGAACATTAGCAGTGGTTTACATAACTTAGATCCATTTTTGATAGATCAATTAAAGGACGATTTGAGTAGGATCATTGATACACATTTGTCTCACTATTTCATTGTAAATATTTACTATCTTATGCTATTATTATCCATGTGTGGCCCAATTGATGCAAGCTCTTATTTTATGGCCCATGAGCTGGGACTCATACAGGGACCACTATATATATATATAGATATATATATATATATATATATATATATATATATATATATATATATATAATATATTATATATATATATATATATATATATATATAGTGGTCCGGGGAATATATATAGTGGACCACTATATATATATATATATATATATATTATATATATATATATATATATATATTATATATATATATATATTATATATATATATATATATATATATGTATATGTCGTACCTAGTAGCCAGAACGCACTTCTCAGCCTACTATGCAAGGCCCGATTTGCCTAATAAGCCAAGTTTTCAGGAATTAATTGTTTTTCGACTACCTAACCTACCTAACCTAACCTAACCTCACTTTTTCGGCTACCTAACCTAACCTAACCTATAAAGATAGGTTAGGTTAGGTTAGGTAGGGTTGGTTAGGTTCGGTCATATATCTACGTTAATTTTAACTCCAATAAAGAAAAATTGACCTCAAACATAATGAAATGGGTAGGTTTATCATTTCACAAGAATAAAATTAGAGAAAATATATTAATTCAGGAAAACTTGGCTTATTAGGCAAATCGGACCTTGCATAGTAGGCTGAGAAGTGCGTTCTGGCTACTAGGTACGACATATATATATATATATATATATATATATATATATATATATATATATATATATATATATATATATAGTGGTCTGAGTGCCGGCGGGGAAGTGGTTCAAATAGCTTCGGCTATCACTTCCTTTTGTCCTGTCGTGATGGTCAAGCGGATTAGGCGTCCTGTACATACCAGTTGCGTTGCTCCTGGCAGTATGGGTTCGAGTCACTTCTGGGGTGTGAGTTTTCAGTTGCATATAGTCCTGGGGACCATTCAGGCTTGTTTGCATTTGTGTTCCTCACGTGTTGCCCCAACACATGAGGTGATTTGATAAAATGCTATGCCCAAGATTACCATCCGAGTGCCGGCAGGGAAGTGGTTCATATAGCTCCGGCTATCACTTCCTTTTGTCCGGTCGTGATGGTCAAGCGGATTAAGGCGTCCTGTACATACCAGTTGCGTTGCTCCTGGGAGTATGGGTTCGAGTCACTTCTGGGGTGTGAGTTTTCAGTTGTATCTAGTCCTGGGGACCATTCAGGCTTGTTCGCATTTGTGTTCCTCACGTGTTGCCCCCAAAAATGAGGTGATTTGATAAAATGCTATGCCCAAGATTACCATCCGAGTGCCGGCGGGGAAGTGGTTCATATAGCTCCGGCTATCACTTCCTTTTGTCCGGTCGTGATGGTCAAGCGGATTAAGGCGTCCCTGTACATACCAGTTGCGTTGCTCCTGGGAGTATGGGTTCGAGTCACTTCTGGGGTGTGAGTTTTCAGTTATATATATATATATTATATATATATATATATATATATATATATATATATATATATATATATATATATATTACATTTTGGTAGCAGTCTTTCTTGTAAACATATGTTGTTAAATATGACCGAAAAAGTAAGATTAATAATTCTAACACGAATTTTCTCAATATTTCTCATGTTTCTTTTTACTGTCGATGGTAACTGAAAAATCAATTCTCCAAAATTCATTTTTATTTCTAGTTTGACGCGACGCTGGAACGCGTTTCGTAATAACGTATTACATTTTCAAAGACTTTAGTTTACACACACCCACTTGTAACCTGAAAACACTTAACAGAGTTTTACTAATTCTAACGCTAAACATCTTGTCTTATATACTCGCTTTTGGGTGAAGTGATATGTTGCAACAGTTTTGGATGAGGTGAACAAACTTTTGACCAACACAAGACAGAACACGGTTCAATGGGTATAAATTGGATAAGTGAGAGGGAAGAATGGAAGTAACTGCAAAGGGCTTATTGGCCTATACTTCCTCTTGATGCTTCTATATTGGTACGGAGTCTTGAAGTGGGTAGAATATAGTTGTGCATTAATTGGCTGTTGATTGCTGGTGTTGACTTTTTGATGTGTAGTGCCTCGCAGATGTCAAGCCGCCTGCTATCGCTGTATCTATCGATGATTTCTGTGTTGTTTGTTAAGACTTCTCTGGTGATGGTCTGGTTGTGGGAAGAGATTATATGTTCCTTAATGGAGCCCTGTTGTTTATGCATTGTTAATCGCCTGGAAAGAGATGTTGTTGTCTTGCCTATATACTGAGTTCTTTGGGGCTTACAGTCCCCAAGTGGACATTTGAAGGCATAGACGACGTTGGTCTCTTTTAAGGCATTCTGCTTTGTGTCTGGAGAGTTTTTCATGTGTAGGTTGGCCGTTTTTTTTTTTGGTTTTATAGTAAATGGTCAATTGTATCTTCTGATTTTTGTCTGTAGGGATAACGTTCCTATTAACAATACCTTTCAGGACCCTTTCCTCCGTTTTATGAGCTGTGGAAAAGAAGTTCATGTAAAATAGTCTAATAGGGGGTACAGGTTGAACCGTGTTTTGTCTTGTGTTGGTCAAAAGTTTGTTCACCTCATCCAAAACTGTTTCAACATATCACCTCACCCAAATGCGAGTATATAAGACAAGCAGTTTAGCGTTAGAATTAGTAAATCTCTGTTAAGTGTTTTCAGGTTACAGTTGTGTGTGTGTAACCTAAAGTCTTTGAAAATGTAATATGTTATTACGAAACGCGTTCAAGCGTCGCGTCAGACTAGAAATAAAAATGAATTTTGGAGAATTGATTTTTCAATTACCATCGACAATAAAAGAAACATAAGAAATATTGAGAAAATTCGTTAGAATTATTAATCTTACTTTTTCGGTCATATTAACAACATATGTTTACAAGAAAGACTGCTACCAAATATACTAATATATATATATATATATATATATATATATATATATATATATATATATATAATATATATATATATATATATATATATATATATATAATAATATATATATATATATATATATATATATATAATATATATATATATATATATATATATATATATATATATATATATATATATAATCACTTAAACTCTGACTCCCACAGGATTCGCTGACTCCCTCAGGATTCGAACCCTTGCCGACGCGGGTCAAGAGAAACAGCATGAACAGCAGCAGCTGGGCATGACGCATACTGATGCTCCGGTGTCACACTCGTCCCTCTGTTGGTTTTACAAACTTGTTAATAACCCGCCAGGTCCCACAGATGACCCCTGATGACCTCTCACAGTGGGGGGCGTCACCAGACAAGGCAGTAAGTGACCTCGCCCGGGCACACAGTACCCCACCATTTGACCTCGTCTGGAAGGTGGTGGACCCTGTCGCTGCGCCTCCCAGCATCTGTTAGCTTTATGACGTCCATGATAGCGGGTTGAGGCGAGGTCAGGGGGGGTAGGTGGCTCTGGCAGCTAGACCCCAGTTAACAAGACTAACATGACAGAGAGCCTGGGCGACAGGCTGACAGTGTACGAGGCCTCAAGCATGGATGCCTTGTGACTAGCAGAGGCAGCAGTAGGTTCACATCCGGCGGACGTCTGAACAATGACCAGATCCTCCACTGCGAGAAAGACTCCAACACANGGGGTCTGGTTACACAACTGGTCAGCTTCGGTTACACAACTGGTCGGGCTCCGGTTAAATAACTGGTCGGGCTCCGGTTAAATAACTGGTCGGGCTCCGGTTAAATAACTGGTCGGGCTCCGGTAAATAACTGGTCGGGCTCCGGTTAAATAACTGGTCGGGCTTCGGGTGTGTCACTTGGGCTTTGGGTTGTGCATGGTCAGGCTTCGGTTCGTGCATGGTTGTGCTTCAGCGGTTGTTTGTGTACTAGTTCTCCAGGTTTGTTTGCTACGACTCTGTTTATATGTTTGCTAGAAATCTGGGTTTCTTTTTTTGTATATAGTCAGTTGTTTGCTATGGGTGAATAGTTGGTGTCTAGGACAAGTGGAGGATTTTAGGTAGGGCTTAGGCGTTTTTGTTTGGTCGAGCTAGGAATGTATTTGGTTGTGCTCTGGACTGTTTAGCTTTCTGGGGGTTGGATGAGATGTATACTTGCTAGGCTTAAGGTTACACAACTGTCAGGGTCCGGTTACACAACTGGTGGGGCTTCGGTTACACAACTGGTCGGGCTCCGTTAATAACTGGTCGGGCTCCGGTTAAATAACTGGTCGGGCTCCGGTTACACAACTGGTCGGGCTCCGGTTAAATAACTGGTCGGGGCTCCGGTTAAATAACTGGTCGGGCTCCGGGGGTGTCACTTGGGCTTTGGGTTGTGCATGATCGGGCTTCCGTCCGTGCATGGTTGTAATCCAGAGGTTGTTTGTTTGGTTCGTTCATGCTAGGCTTGCGGTTAGACAACTGGTCGGGCTCCAGTTACACAACTTGTCAGGTTCCGATTGCATTACTCCAGGGGTGTGACTTGTTGGGCTTTGGGTTGAGCATGGTTGTGCTCCAGTGGTTGTGTACTAGTGCTCCAGGTTTGTTTGCTAGGGCTTTTATGTTTATGATTGCTAGAAATTTGGGTTTCTTTTTTGTATATAGTTAAATTGTTTGCTATGTCTCCATAGTTGGTTTCTAGGGCAAGTGGAGGGTTTTAGGTAGCACTAAGGAGATTTTTGTTTGGTCAAGCTAGGAATGGAGTTTGGTTGTGCTTTGGGACTGTTTAGCTTGGTGGGGGTTGGATGAGATTTATACTTGCTAGGCTTACGGTTGCACAACTGGTCGGGGTCTGGTTACACAATTGGTCGGGCTCCGGTTACAAAACTGGTCGGGTTTTGGGGGTATCATTTGTTCTTCGGGTTGTGCATAGTCGGGCTTCGATTTGTGTTTGTGCTTCGGATGTGGTTTGTTCGATTCATTCATGCTAGGCTTGCGGTTACACAACTGGTCGGGGTCTGGTTACGCAACTGGTCGATGTCTGGTTACACAACTGGTCGGGGGTTTGGTTACACAACTGGTGGTCGGGGGTCTGGTTACACAACTGGTCGGGGTCTGGTTACACATCTGGTCGGGGTCTGGTTACACAACTGGTCAGGGTACAGTTACACAACTGGTCAGGGTCCGGTTACACAACTGGTTGGGCTCCTGTTACACAATAGTTCAGGCTCCAGGGGTATCACAAGTTGTGCATTACCCTCTTTGTGTAATGAAATTTTAAAATAATGTTAGATATATATATACACACATACTAAAAGAATAGCGGTGATAGAAGAAAATATGAAAGTGTTCAGTGAGGATCCACAAGGTCTTCTCTGGGTACTCCTTATTTTCTTCTCAGAGGTTTTGGGTCCCTTCACTTGCACCAGAGGTGGTACCCCTTTTAGGTTAAAAAAAATTTATATATATATATATATATATATATATATATATATATATATATATATATATATACTATATAATATATATATATATATATATATATATATATATATTATATATATATATATATATATATGTGTGTGTGTGCAGAAATAATATTAATAAAACAATTAACATCGTGTAGTGTACTCTATATATCAAAATATATTACTTTGAAACCCGTATCAGTCACTAAACAAAAAATTGGGCTACTCTTATTACAAATTCGCTACTTTTTGACCGTCAGCTCGCTACTTTCACCAATGTGGCGCTGGCAACACTGGGGCTGCACCACCAATAGCGCCAGAAGCGACCATCACATGTAGCGGCAATGTTGGGCAGACCAGCGCTGCGACGCTTTGCCTTTTATCCTAGAACTAATGTATTTGCAAATGACATTCAGAGATTTAGACAGTTTTCTGGGGTTGGGACGTCGCTTGTGTACGAGGAGTATGGTGACCCCGAAAAGGTTATTGTGCAAACCAAGACGGTCCTTCCCAAGCTGCAGGACGATCAGGTATGACGCCGGGCGGACGTCTGATTGATTATTTGTTGATTAATTAATTGATGAAGATTAAGTTACCTAATTGATGAAGATTGTCACCCAACAAGTGGCACGGGTAAATTAGTATTATATGCTAACTTTTTACAGAAAAAATTTGTATACTGTGTAGTGATTAAATACTGTAGGTACAATGCAGTATTTTATTTCTATATGAATATAATTTTTGTTTAATATGTTTGTGTACTGTAATTTAAGTGTTAAATTTATTTGCATTAATAAGAGTATATTTTATGTACTATATTACATATAAATACAGTACAGGCAGCCTGCTTTTTGTCCAATACTGTATTGTATTATATGGGTAAGCAGTTTCTTATAGTTTTGGTTGGCCAGGCTACCAATCAGGAGGCCTGGTAAGAGACTGGACAATGGGGACATTCATCCTCAGAACCTACCACAAGGTAACTGGATATGGTTCCTAATGCACAGGGGGATTTTTAGAGTTATCAGGTTAAGAATGGATTAATGAAGATTTGTGTAAATAACTTATTAATCCTTGGGTCAATTCAATTTTGTTAAAAATGTTATAGATTACATGTATTCATGATTGTTCATACTAAGCATGCTAGATATCATTCAAAGAATAAGAATATAAGAGTTAGTTTAGTTCATTTATTATGCACCCCATACCCATCTTGTGGGCGGTAGTGGAAAGGGTTACAGAGGCACATAATGGAGGGACTGAGCCCCACTGAGCCCCACAATTCATTTAGCTAAGCAAGTTACAATCTTGATGAGCTAGTTACAAAATTCAATATAAGTCGTCACATCAACAATGGGTTCGAGATCGACCTCAAGTACAGGTCCTAAATTAAGCAACTGACATGTGAAGAGCTAGTGTCAAAATTTATATGTTTGTCCTGCATAAAGAAAATTGCAAAAAGCCTACTCACCCATGCAAAGAAACTGGAGGAATTGTTAGGTATTACCTGTATAGTTAAAATTTGGCAAGTAAAGATTTGAAAAATAGTGGACAAACCCTAGTTCACCATATCTTACCTTTAAGTTTGATTTGCTTGTGATTTTTTTGTAGGAGCATAACCCCTGCACCATTCAAGGGCTGCCTGTACCACAAATTAAAGCCAATGTTTTGTTTGCAGAATTTTCATTCAAAATTAATATGAATTTTTAATACACTATTTACAGGTGTTGATTCGAATGCTTGCAGCACCTGTCAACCCAGCAGATATTAATACCATTCAAGGAGTTTATGCTGTGAAGCCTCGGCTTCCTAGTGTGCCAGGCAATGAGGGCGTCGGGGAGATTTTAGATGTTGGCAAAAATATTGGTAATGAACTACAACCTGGAGATCGTATCATTCCCAAGATTAGTGCTTTTGGCACATGGTGCACCCATGCTTTGGCTAGCCCAAGTGAACTGATCAAGGTACTATACTGGGTTAATATGGTAATATTGTATACTTAACTAAAATCACAAGAATGCTTTACCTTGAAGTTATCTTGAAAGTGATGGTTAGAATATTGCATACAGTATTTTCTAGATTCATATATAGTACTCAAGTAAAGGTGCCAGTATTGAGCCACTTAATGTAAGTTATTTGTATTCAAATCAGATTTAAGAAGGAAAACAATATCTATACAGAAAGACAGATGATATGTATAACAAGAAGTCATTTAGGTTTCACAGTACACTTTGCTTCATTCTTAATTGCCAAGTACAGTTTGCTTCATTGGGGATTTCGTACACAGTACAGTTTGCTTCATTGGGGATTTCGGGTTCTGATTCTTGGGCAAGACAGAAATGGTTGGGCATAATCCTTTCACCTAATGTGTCTGTTCACCTAGCAGTAAATAGAGGGTTAGGCAACTGTTGTGAGGTTGCATCCTGGGGAAGGTCAGTAGTTTGACCTGGGGGAACTTTGCCATGAACTTTAAGTATTCCTAGTTCTGATAAAATTAATTACTGTACAGTACTATTATAAAATTATTTAATAAGTCTGTAGATGCAGTAGATATATGGATATATATATCATATGTTATATGTTATAGTACACAGCATATGGTTGTTAGCTCCTATTTACTGTACATATATCTAACTAAACTCAATATATTTACTGTAAAACTATCACTTGAAATAATCCAGCTATCCAATGTCTATTATTAGTACCTGGTAATTTGTTCCATAATTCAATAACTGTTCTCAAACCAGCATACTCCGAGGTCCTCTCTGAATCTAAAATTATTTAATTAATCTTGTCGGTGCAATTTTGAGTCTTCCTTTGAGTTGGTTTACTCCCTATTCTAGTGCCTGCAAATATGTTAATATTGTTCTTCAATCCTGGATCTAAACTGTCTTATTTGTATGATAAAATTCCATGATAGATCCCTTGGGCACTCCATTAGCAACAGTTTTACTCACAGACTTAACTCCATTTATGTATAAATAGTTTCCTTTAAAATAACCATGCACCTACCCAATTTAAGATAAACCACTTCCCCTACCTCTCCAGCACCACGTGTCTTTCCTTTCTAACCAGTCTTTCGTACGGTGTAATATCAAAGATTTTGCAGATATATAATGTTGCAATCTTTCCCACTATTAACTGTTTATTACTCTTTCATTATTTTACAGTTTTGTCTTGTTTTGTAAATATAAGCTCAAGTACTGTACTCCTAATACAGTAGTATTGATGCTTAGAGCTTCAGTTTATCAGTTCTTTTCTCTTGTGGTTGTATTATGCGTATTATTGAATACTTGTACTACACTTAGATTTGTCCTACAATCACTTCACATAGCTTTGTAGTATTCTCTTGTATTTTTCCGTTCATGTTGTATTTTAAAATAGTAAATGAAGAATTTTGTATGTACAGTATATTATAGTGACAACATTTGTGAGTGATTTGAGTAAATTCATAGTGTTTGTCTAGCAATTAATTTAATTTTTAAATTTGCATAGAAACAGTTTATCAAAACATTCTTTAAAGTGCTATATGCATTTACAATATGAAAACAAAAAATTCTTATTATAAAGTTTTCTGTTAAGTATTTTTTCTAGCTCATTACTGAACTGTAGAACTATTTAATTTTTCAAAACATTCACAGTGAATGGGCAAGAGAATTTCTTAATTTCCTTGTTTAATAATGATGTATTGATATTACTTTTCAGATTCCTTCAGATGTTGATATTGCAACAGCGGCTACTATTGCTGTCAATCCAGGGACAGCATACAGAATGGTGAAAGACTTTGTTTCTCTCAAGAGTGGTGACACAGTAATTCAGAATGGTGCTAATTCTGCTGTTGGACAGGCTGTAATACAGGTACTGTACAGTATTTTACAAATATGGACTACTTTCCCAAAATCAAGCTGATTGGAATCATAGCCATTATCGTTTTCAGAATGTTCGTCGTATTTGTGTAAAATTAGTTAGGTTCTTGCAGGAAGTGCTGGATGTGCCGGGTTGTGATTACAGAAACACAGACACAGAAATAACATCACATGAGACCAGAAGACATGGCAGGATGTGCAGAATACCCCCGTTGAAAAGCGGAGGTGCAACTGGTACTCTGAGAGAGAGAACTCTATCAACATCAGAGGCCCGAGACTGTTCAACACGCTGCCGCTGCACATAAGAGGCATAGCTGGCAATCCCCTCACAGTGTTCAAGAGAGAACTGGATAAGCGCCTCCAAAGGATACCTGATCAACCAGGCTGTGACTCATATGTCAGGCTGCGAGCAGCCGCGTCCAACAGCCTGGTTGATCAGTCCAGCTACCAGGAGGCCTGGTCGACGACCGGGCCGCGGGGACGCTAAGCCCCGGAAGCACCTCAAGGTAACCTCAAGGTGATGGCTATCTGAGCCTTCAGGCTGCTGGTGGCAACAGTCAGCACCTTCAATAACTTGACAGGTAACCTGTCAAGTTATTGAAGGTTACTACTGTAACCTTACTACAGTTAGGGTATTAGCTTTTGCTTTTATTTGATCAAATTGTTCTCCCATGGCAATTTGCATAGGCCATTCTGAAGCACCAAACTTCTATAATGCTTAACTTTTCTTCTATAGACCTATGGTTTTCCAGGATTTTATTTTGAGCTGCTGCTATCATTTTATACAATATATGCTTCCCACTCATGTTTGTAGAGGATTACTAAAGTTTTGCATCTTATAATGCAGAATGCATTTATTCTATATTTTAAGACGTAAAACTTTAGTAAACCTCTATAAACTTGAATGGGAAGTATATGTAAAGTGATAGAAGCAGCTCCAAAGAAAAACCCAGAGAAACCCATGGGTTTAGATGAGAAAAAATTTACTGTATATACATAATGTATACAGTATATTCATTATATAAAAAAAAATCAAAATGTTTATTTAGGTAAGGTACATACTTACAAGTGATTGTACAGAGTGATGGAGTTATATATATATATATATATATATATATATATATATATATATATATATACAGTATATATATATATATATATATATATATATATATATATATATATATATATAATATATGGTCACAAGGGAATGTGGGAGGAGACTGAGGCATGCTATGCCATATTGGCCTTGTTGTCATGAAAGTGGCCAAAACAAAATGTACTGTACTCCTTATACCTAAAAAAAAAATTTTTTTTTAGCATTACCAGTAGAAATATGGAAGTTTCCATGCAGTAATTCTAAAGGCCCTATTTTTAACTGGAGGAAAGAACAGGCATCAAAACTAAATATATAGTATGAACAGAACATGTGTACAAACTTTCTCAAACAACACAGCCAAAGAAAGAGAATTGTGGGTCATGTGACTGGCACTCTGAGACTGGAGTGCCTCAGATGTCAAACAGCAGTTGAATGAGGTATAGCTTCTATAATCACAGCCACTATCTCCAATGCTAGTAACCACCACCCATCCTGTCTCCCTTCCCCTAAAATTCCCTGACGAGAACATTTGTAAAGATACTTTTCACTGTGGAGAAATACGGTCAACAAGAGCTTGGCAGGTGGTAGTCCTGGTTGGACTACATGGGCTCTGGGTCAGGGCATTCAAAGTACTGTCTCGGGCAGAAGTGTTTTGTCTTGCCAACATTATATATATGTATTTTTAACTGCACTGTTACTGATTGCAGGTGGAATATTTGACTTGTATTATGGTATCTTTATTTGTGTAATGAGGCTTTATTCACTCAAACTCGCTAAATGTTTTGTTATTCAGAGAGAGGTAGAGGAGAATTTTTATATGAGCACTTTTATCGTAGATTGTTGTGCTTGCACAAGGAGGTTTTAGAGTATTTTTAGACTGTGTGTATATTATTTCCATTGAAGTCATGTACTATTCATCTGCTAAGTTATATGACTTAAGTTCTTGATTTTGTTTTAATCTATTGTTTTTCACTAGATTGCTGCAGCCTTTGGTCTGAAGACAGTGAATGTGGTGCGTGACCGGCCAGCTATCAAGGAATTAAAAGAATTTCTCATTAAATTGGGAGCAACTGTGGTTGTGACTGAGAATGAATTGAGGTAGGATGAAATATCATAGAAGGATGTGGCATGGGGATGTGGAAAGCAATTTGTTTTAATTTGAATGTTGGATTTGTTTCATAATGCCAATGTTTAGAGTGCTGTATTCAATCGAAACAGTTAAAAGGTGAATTAATATTCTTAGGCCTAGTTTTAAATTTTTGTAATAAACATTTTGACTTTCAACATCCAGTCTACATATGTTAATAAATGTTTCAGTCTTTCCTAGAATATCTTCAAGTCATGTAGTGCCTTGATAAGATTTTATGTAGTTTAATGCCTTCATGACAGACTGAAATATCATCACTATTAAATTTTCAGATGTGTGGGTTGAATTTCTAATTTTCAGCCATATTATTGTGACGTACTGGCTGCATTTTGACTCTTTATGTTACTAGTTTGAAAATTGAATTGCTGTAATAAAATGTAATGTTTTTGGTTGTTAGGAAAAGCGAGGAAGTAAAGGCCTTACCACCTCCAAGTCTTGCACTGAACTGTGTGAGTGGTCGGAGTGGAACGGAACTATTGAGGCAGCTGGCACCTAAAGGCATCATGGTCACGTATGGGGGCATGTCTAGACAGGTGACAATACTGTATTTTTATTTTTTACTGCATATAGATTATCTTCAACATTTAGTATTGGTCACTCAACATCTTATTTTCTTCAAATGTTATAAATTGGCATTTAAACAGTTTTGCTGAAATAGTAATGCCTTCTGATTAAACTAGTACCAGTCTGAGTAGTTGCTAAGTCTAGAGTAGGTAAGATAACTTCTTTTACATCATGCGGAAATGGAAGAATAGAACAATAAAATAAACACTAGAACCAGTATAGGACACACTGAAGGAGTGTTGTTAGGATCTGTAGCAGTCTGGGTAGGTCAGCATTCCACACTGACACAGGAATTTTTCAAACCTTTTCTATCAAGTCATAGTGTATTGCAGAGGATCGGCCAATGGTGGTGTTCACTTTCCTCTGGGCTCCCTTCGTATCCTTGTATGTTGAGTTTGCAAGGCATATATCTTGACATCTTCATGAGGAGTAGGTGCTATTGCCCATGTAGGTAGGAGTAGGTGCTATTCTTGAGGTTATCTTCAGATGATTTCGGGGCTTTTTAGTGTCCCCGCGGTCCGGTCCTCGACCAGGCCTCCACCCCCAGGAAGCAGCCTGTGACAGCTGATACACCCAGGTACCTATTTTACTGCTAGGTAATAGGGCATAGGGTGAAAGAAAATCTGCCCATTGTTTCTCGCCGGCGCCCGGGATCGAACCTGGGACCACCGGATCACAAGTCNACTGAAATGTGTACAAGTCTCCAAATTTGATACATTAATTGTAAGTGACTCCTTATCATCCTTAAATGCTCTCAACTCTTTAAGACATAATTAACTGTAACATGCTCATGTTCGAAGCTAGACACAAATACAACAAAATTATTAAGGATGGTAACAGAGTCCATTTCATGTGGTCTCCATCTCATGTTGGCCTCCGAATGCATGATAGAGCTGATAAGTTAGCCAAAGAATCTGCCTTTAAAGGAGCCGTTGAGTGTAACCTTGGATTGTCAATGAGCAATCTGAGAGCAGCAGTACACCGAGAACTTCAACAAGATCTTGTAGATCTGAGGCAAAGTGAAATTGACACCAGTAATTCCATCTATCATCATACTATCACGCAAGAGGAGCCACACATCTATGGATCATCCAATAAAATCAGCAGACTTCTAGATGTTACTACTGCTCGGCTTAGACTCGGTTACAAGTATCTCTGGGAATTCTCATTATCTGCCGATGTAGACCTGACCAAATGTAAACTGTCAACCAAATTATTCGCACACCCTCCGTCACTATGTGATGGAGTGCGAAAAGATACGTGAATTTAGAGACAATTCTATAACCAATGTTCCAGCGATGTGTAAATATTTCATTCAAAATGATCTGCTACCAGAAATTTTAGCCAAATATCCCCAGTTTGCTAACTGTAGGTAATAACTGAGTGATTGTAACCTATCCACCGCTGCCCGCTGGATGGGGGCGGTGTGCAGGACAAACATATAAATTGTGACACTAGCTCTCCACATATGTCATTTGCTTAATTTAGAACCTGTACCTGAGGTCGATCTCGAACCCATTGTTGATGTGACGACTTATATTGAATTTTGTAACTAGCTCATCAAGATTGTAACTTGCTTAGCTAAATGAATTGTGGGGTTCAGTCCCTGAGCCCATTATGTGCCTCTGTAACCCTTTCCACTACCGCCCACAAGATGGGTATGGGGTGCATAATAAATGAACTGAACTAACTGTTTTAAATTCGGATGTATTGTTATGCTAGGCTGTATTAGGTTATGTTTTTAAGGTTAGGCTGCATTGGGCTCGGTTGGATTAGATTGGTTTGATTTGGGTTACGTTAGGTTGGGTTGAGCTATGTTAATCAGGATTCAAAATTCAAAATTCCACTACGCCACGAAGCAGTCTCTGTGACGCAGTGGTAAAGCACGCGCCCGGCTCTTCGCCAGCCCTTTGACCTGGGTTTGTATCCTGGCCGGGAAGGTCGACTGACCGGGCGCCATTCCTTAACTGTTCACCAAGCAGAGAATAGGTTGTTAAACGATTTGGCGGGTCATACTCCGGGAAACAGATTAGGATTAAGGACCTACCCGAAACGCTATGCATGCTATAGTGGATTTACAAGAATTTAAAAACTCTTTTTTATATATAAATAAATAATATAAAAAAATAAATCCGCCGACGAATAATCTTGTGTGTGATGAAACGTGTATCTGGCATAATTAAAATCTTAACTTAAATAATTCGTTTGTTAGCCAATATATGATATTCAGATCTATAAATTATTTTAGAAAGGCCTATAATGCATATAAATATTAATTTACATATTCCTGGCGCTATACGCTAGGAATTTCAATATGGTGTTCAAATAATTTTTAGGCAGGGGGTCTCTGAGTCGGTTGGCCGCTAACGGGTCATTGACGGCGACCCGCCAGTCGTCAGGAAGCAGCGGCGGCGTGCGGTGTGTCGCTCCCGTGTGGGTAAGGCTGATAAGTTTTTTTTTTGTTTTTTTTTTGTTTTTGCAAATATATCTGAGCAGTTGGGAGGTACGCATGAATATATAGTCTACCTCCACCTACAATGCTTAATGCATTATACATTTGTTCGCTATTATAACATTGAGTTTTGTAATGTCTCGAGGGTCATTGTTTTCGTATTTTTTTTCATCCGGGTTCTGTAGTATTCAAATGTTTGTATTCCACTAATGCTAAATAGTCCGTCCTCTCTCGGATATTGTGGAAGATTTTGAGGATCATGATTTGCCAACATTATATGAGTAGGATATTATGTAGAATACACTTCCCCATTGTTAAACTACCCCGTCGTCAGGCTAAGCTGGTTAACGCGGCGGTCGTCTCCCCCACATCCCAAGACACATTTATTATCAACTTTCATGTACTGTGTATTAAAAATAGTTTTTATCGTGTATAAATTAATTTTCTATTCTATAATTAATTAGGCTTATAGTAGGTTCGGTATTTAGGTTCTGTTGGCAATTATTTGCACTCGAAGTATGTGGAGTGTGAAGCATTTACAGTTGCCTGTCCTCAGGCCAGGCTCGCCTACGCCGCCGCCCGACCCGAAGCCACATTCGTCAATTTTATAGCTGTGTATTCAGAATTATTCTCGCGTATAAGGTAATATTATTTCATCAAGTTAATAGTTAACAACGAAGTTTAGTGACAAGCGACAGTCCAATGTCCAAATACTGCAGTAGTTTAGTTTAGTTCATTTATTATGCACCCCATACCCATCTTGTGGGTGGTAGTGGAAAGGGTTACAGAGGCACATAATGGGCACAGGGACTGAACCCCACAATTCATTAAGCTAAGCAAGTTACAATCTTGATACACAGTTTACATTTGGTCAGGTCTACATCAGCAGATAATGAGAATTCCCAGAGATAGAAGTAACCGAGTCTAAGTCGAGCAGTAGTAACATCTAGAAGTCTGCTGATATTATTGGATGAACCATAGATGTGTGGCTCCTCTTGCATGATAGTATGATACTACAATAGATGAACAACTTCCCAACAGGAAGGAGCGGGATCGACACCCCTCCCGGAACTGAATTTACGTGAGGGCTTCTAACACTAGTGGCCTCGATGAGGGCAGTAAGCCGGCGGCTTGATGATCTTTTCCAGCTGTATTTTAAAACCAAGCAGAGGTTTGGCGTTTACTGCTTCGGCGGGTAAGCGGTTCCACTGCTTTAAAACCCTGTGGGTGAAAAAGCATCTGTTTCCTGTCCAACATTCTGGCTTGTTGAGTGTGAACCCGTTGCTCTTTGTTCGTGTAACATCCAGCCTTTTGAAGACATTGTCCTGATCGACACTCTTCAAATTGTTTAGTATTTTAAAGGTTTCTATGAAGTCCGCCCTGTTTGTGGTGTTAGCCCTGTGGCCCTCAACCGTTCCTGATACAACAGATGACTAAGCTCTGGTATAATTTTTGTCGTAAGACATAGCTCCATAGCTTTGGTGAGACATGGCTCCAGAGCAGCTATGTCTTTCTGAAGATGAGGTCTCCATGCCTGGATGCAATAATTCATATGGAGGCGCACCAGCTACAGTCTAAGTAGACCTAGCTAGGCGTGCGGTTACACAACTGGTCGGGGTCCGGTTACACAACTGGTCGGGGTCCGGTTACACAACTGGTCGGGGTCCGGTTACACAACTGGTCGGGGTCCGGTTACACAACTGGTCGGGGTCCGGTTACACAACTGGTCGGGGTCCGGTTACACAACTAGTCGGGGTCCGGTTACACAACTGGACGGGGTCCGGTTACACAACTGGTCGGGGTCCGGTTACACAACTGGTCGGGGTCTGGTTACACAGCTGGTCGGGCTCCGGTTACACAACTGGACGGGCTCTTTTTTACACAACTGGACGGGCTCCGGTTACACAACTGGACGGGGCTGCGGTTACACACTGGACGGACTCCGGTTACACAACTGGACGGACTCCGGTTACACAACTGGACGGGCTCCGGTTACCAACTGGACGGCTCCGGTTACACAACTGGACGGACTCCGGTTACACAACTGGACGGGCTCCGTTTACACAACAGGTCGGGCTCCGGTTACACAACAGGTCGGGCTCCGGTTTACACAACAGGTCGGGCTCCGGTTACACAACAGGTCGGGCTCCGGTTACACAACAGGTCGGGCTCCGGTTACACAACAGGTCGGGCTCCGTTTACACAAAGGTCGGGCTCCGGTTACACAACAGGTCGGGCCTCCGGTTACACAACAGGTCGGGCTCCGGTTACACAACAGGTCGGGCTCCCGTTACACAACAGGTCGGGCTCCGGTTACACAACAGGTCGGGCTCCGGTTACACAACAGGTCGGGCTCCGGTTACACAACAGGTCGGGCTCCGGTTACACAACAGGTCGGGCTCCGGTTACACA
>WNGS01042707.1:31575703-31611125 GCA_020271785.1 Procambarus virginalis
AATTTTTTTCGTTTGCCGGAGCGCGAAATACTGCCCGAAACGCTATGCGTGCTAGCGGCTTTACAAGAATGTAAAACTCTTGTATATATAAATAATAATAATAATAATAATACATATCAAGACGCAAATATTGAGGCGGTATTATGCGCCCCATACCCATCCCGTGGGAGGTAGTGGAAAGGGTTACAGAGGCACATAATGGCTCAGGGACTGAGCCCCACAATTCAATTAGCTAAGCAAGTTACAATCTTTATGAGCTAGTTACAAAATTCAATAAAAGTCGTCTCATCAACAATGGGTTCGAGATCGACCTCAAGTACAGGTTCTAAATGAAGCAACTGACATATGTGGAGAGCTAGTGTCACAATTTATATGTTTGTCCTGCACACCGCCCCCCTTCTTTTGATAATTACTTACTTACGTTAAACATAAACAAATAAGTATAATCTTCGTATAAATAAATGTTGTAGACATCGATTATCACTTATAGCAATAAATTGGAAATATGTAATTTAGAAATATTTGCACTCGGGGCAAAATTAAAAAAAATGCATATCGGCGATTGTTTCAGAGGAAAGAGGGCCAAGGGCGCCTGCACCCAGTGTTGCCAGATTGCGCTACAAGTAGCGAATTGGGCTACTTTTGAGTGCCCCGCGCTCACAATTTTTAAATTTCGCTACTTGCTACTTTTTGGGCTAATTTAAAAGCAAGATGGGCTAATTTGGGCTATTAATGTTAAGAAATTCAATGATGATTATTTATAGTCAGATGCAACACAAACAAGCACCCCGCGATAGCAGCCGCAGACTGACGATTTAAGTGCGTGCTCAGTTGTTTGTTGCCGCCGAAGGCGGCTAGTTTATTGTGCACCCCATACTCATCCTGTGAGCGGTAGCGCAAAAGCATTACAGAGGGCACAAAAGGTCTTTATCAGACATCATCTCAGATTATTACATTAACACTTACATCTATCCTTCACACCTTATAGTTACAATGTCAGCTAGTTACAGAGTGAGTGCTATTTCAAGAGCTACATATTTACAGTAAGTCATCATACATTAATGGTAGGTCTTATCGCTAATACACAATAGTTTGACCAATAGGGACATTACAGAGTCATAGGGGAGCTTTTGTTTCTTGTTAGTCTTCAAAAATACAATACTTGTTTCTGAATCTCATATGTCGTTCATCTACTGGAAGCGAAATGTGGATACAGTGCAAGTATTTCAGGTAATTTTCCCATGGTAATAAGATAGGTTGCCATATCATACATAGTGAGCTTAGATCTATCTCTAAATGACTCAATTTTACTACAATCCAAGATATAGTGTTCTAGTGTATGTCCCTGTCTTTGTCCACACACTTTACACTTTACTTCATCTAGATCCCTATACAAGCCGAACTGCCAGAGATACTTGTACGTCTTATACGAGCTGTGACAACATCTGTTAATCTACTGACTCTGTTACTTGCCCCATACACATGTTTTACTTCACACATTTCATTGTGATGAACAATGGACCTGCTAATTCCAGTTTGCACAGTACTACTTTCTTCAGATTCATCCAGGAGTTCTCGTCTAATGACACTTTTAAGGGACCTATTTGATAACTCAAGATTCCGTTCAACACTGTCTTTATTTACTGCAGCCTTAGCAAGGGCGTCAACTTTGTCATGTTCCTGCAGGCCAATGTGAGAAGGAATCCACAACATTTTTATATTTACCCTCTTGCTAAGTATTCTTATATATCTACGTCTAGCTTCCAAGACAAGCACGTTATTACTTGATTGCAAACTGTTTATTGCTCGTAGTGAGGAAAGGGAGTCAGAAATAATTAAGCTGTCTACTTCAGTGTTGTCAATAATTTCGAGTGCTACCAGCATCGCTACCAACTCGGCTTGCATAGTGGACGCCCAGTTACTAATTCAGATATTCCTTTCAATTGTGCTGCCATCGGGCTGATGAGCAATAACAGCACTTCCTGCCCTCCCTGTAGCTGTATTGAGTGATCCGTCAGTGTATATTGTCTGTGCAATGTTGTTTTCAGCTTGTATATTGTGAATGTGTTCTATGGTGCTTAATTTAGCAGCAAGCTGAGCATGAGGGTTGATTGTGATTAGTTTCTTGGTGGGGTATGCAGGGGTCAGGATGTCAAAAGGTACTATCTGCCAGGGTGGAAGGAAGTGCTGAACTCTTTCATCTGTATACACATCATGCAGTCCCATCATTTTAATATGAGTGGCTGTTCTTTGAGTCCTGCTCAAGACGCAGTATATCCTTTCACGACTAACGATCACATTCACTCCAAAAAATCTTCCACTTACGGGCTATTCATGCCCGTGCCACCTCTTAGGTGGCTTAATCTTCATCAATCAATCACAAATAAGCGGTTACAGCCCCGCTCCTGTGCCAAGTCTACTACGGGCTCTCAATAACTCGTGCTGCTTGGAAGTTTTTGTTCAGTGTAGCTGAATCTAAAACAACAGCAACAACACAAACTAGGTTACGGGCTGTTTATACCCGTGCCACCTCATTGGTGGCATAATCTTCATCAATCAATTACAAACAAGGAACAACGATTTCAGGTTCAACAAGCCACAACTTAGGACAGAAAACAGATTTTTTTCACCCACGTGGGGCATAACAATGCACAACTACCAAATCATCAACATTATCTTGGAGTCAGAATCCACCAATCACTGATAGTTGTACAACAAATGGAAGCTGCAGTTATAAAAGCAAACCAAATTCTTTGGAATAGTCAAACGAAATTTTAACGAAGGAAAAGGTAGTTATACAACTGTATAAATCTCTGGTGTGCTTCCACTTGATTATTATATCAACGCATTGAGAGCTCATCTTCAGAAATACATATCTGCTTTGGAGAAAGTTCAACACTGGGCGACTAAAATCCTTTCCGAACTAAGTCAACTTTCATACCAGGGACGGTTGAGGGCCACAGGGACCAGACATGACAGTGCTCCTCTCAGCAAAACTTTTAAATTACTGAACAATTTGGAAGATATTGACCCAGAACACTTCTTCAGAAGACTAGATGTAAGACGAACAAGGAGCAACCTTTTCGAGCTCAACAAGCCACACTGAAGGATGGAAAATATTTGTTTTCTCCTATAGAATTATACAGTTGTGGAAACGCATACCCGCCGAAGCCGTAAATGCCAAAACATTGGCATTTGTTTGGCCCCAAAACAAATGGGAGGGGCCTTCGACAAGCTAGACAACCTTCTTGTCCTCGTCGAAACCACTAGAGAGCTAGATACCTGAATTTGCCCGAGGGGCCACCCTCGAGTAAATTCAGGGAAACCATGGAACCACCTTCCCGACGAAGCCGTAAATGATAAAACATTGCTCGATAAAATCACCAAGGCAAATAGGGAACATTTGACAAGCCGCCGGCTTCCTATCCTCACTGAGAGATAGTGACCCTCTGGTAAATTCAGGTAAATCTTAGCTAATTAAATAATCCTGAAAAGTTTGCATATTGAAGGGAACTTCAAACGCAAACGGCTCAGTGTTCCTCCTGCTCGACGTGAAGACTTTGTTGCTCATGTGTCAGAGTGGTACAGCACTTATGATCCCTCCACAGTCCAGACATTTAACGACGATCTAGTACAGAGCATTCAGATGTTTGCTGACCCTTTAGGTCGGCCCCCTGCACCATCCAATAGTCGGAACGACATGAAAGGTAATAAACGTCATGCCTATTACAATGACCCCAAATTGCGTACTTTGAAACGCACTGCCAGACGAGTTGGACTTGCATATAGGGAAACACGTACGCCAGCAATGCTCAAGCTCTTTCAGAAAGCCCTAGCCAAGGCGAGGGAGCGCATGACAGAGCTCAGGCAAGATAACTGGGAAACTTTTGTTAACAGTCTCAACTCTCACACACCCCTCAGCCAGGCATGGAAGGATATTAAAAGAATTAAAGGCGATAAGATCGGCCAAGTAGCACACCCTCACCCTCTACACAGAGCAAACGAGTTAGTCGATGCTTGGGCAACCACCTCTAGCTTCAATAATCTTCCCCAGACATACAGTTCAGATTAAATGCTGGTTACGGAGATCGAGAAAGGCTCGTTGACTTCATGCTCCACAAGGAAGATGAATGCAACGTGCCATTCACTGAGTTTGAATTACTCGCGGCCCTAAACAAAGGCAAAGCCACATCCCCCGGTGAAGATGGTATCACTTATGACATATTGCGTCTGCTCCCTTTAGTACCAGGGAATCCCCTGCTTGAGCTGTATAATATGAGCTATGTTACTGGGGAACTTCCTATCTCTTGGACCAACAGTATAATCATTCCAATTCCCAAGCCAAATCAAGAGAATGCTTTCCGCCCAATTTCCCTTACTAGCTGCATTTGCAAAACATTCGAGAGAATGGTCCTAAACCGTCTCCTCCATAGAATAAGAACCATGCTATCCCCCAGATATATGGCTTCATGCATGGAAGGAGTGTGCATCATTGCATCACCACCTTTCTTACCCTGCACACTGAAAAGTCATATACCACCTTCCTAGATCTTAAGTCTGCCTTTGATATTGCAAATAGACATGTTATCTTGAGTGAGCTTGCAAGAATGAATGTTGGTGGTCGGCTTCTTTGTTGGATCAGGGGTTACTTATCCAACAGGAAGTCATCTGTATTTTTCCAGGGGCATAGGAGTGTAACAAGAGACTTTGAACTAGGTACCCCGCAGGGTGGTGTCCTCAGTCCTACCTTATTTAATATCTTAATAAACACGCTGTTAAACTCTATACCGAGCAAACCCAACGTCCACATCATTAGCTATGCTGATGATAATGATACACACCACTGGGTATGCTAACACACAGAACACTCTTAACTCTGTATTAGATTCATGTCAGGACCTAGGTTTAATTATCTCAGCAGAGAAAACAAAGATACTAAATCGGCGCCCACCCAGGCAGGGAGGAGCTGTTCGCAAGATGCAACTATCTGATGGCTCCCAGCTTGACTATGTAAACAGATTCAAATACCTTGGCCTTGAGGTGCCACTGTATGGTCCTGTTGTATTCAGACTCTGTCGTCAGTATAAAGAGAGGCTCCGAGCTCTCAAGGCTGTTGCAGGTTATCACTCAGGCTATGGTGCCAATGTCAGAATTGTCAAAATGATGTACCTTGCATACATCAGATCTTTAGTGGATTATGCTGCACCTCTGCTTGTTTTGATGCCTGAAAGAAAGCTTGGAGGGCTTGAAAAATTGCAGAACGAAGCCCTGAGGATAATCCTTGGGTGCCCTCGTACCACAAAGATACTTAATATGAGAAAGGAACTTAATATTCTGAGCGTTGTTGATCGTGTTACTGAAATTAACTGTCAAATTGGTATAAAAATGCTTAGGCTAACTCATCCTAATCCTTGCACAGAAGCCCTCCAGACTTACTTTATTGAAGATCAGCATTGTTCCAAATGGATAACAAAAACTGGAACTCAACTCAGAATGTATGGGGTTCATGATTTGTACCAAGAGAAACAACAACGGCACTTTCCTGCACCGTGGGAGGTTACACCCTTTCCAGTTTTAATCCCTCCCTTTCCACCAAGAAGCAAATTAGAGATAAGCCCAAGCTTCGTCTTGAGGCAAAGCTCAACGCCTTAAGCCATATTGATGCTCTGTCCACAGAGCATTCTCTCTCTCAAATCATATACACTGATGGTTCCCTACACCGCACCACGGGTGCAGCTGGAAGTGCAGTTGTTCTGACAATGGGCGATGGCTTGTACTTTGAGTGGGGAGTCCGTATAAACAATTGGGCCTCTACCCTTCAGACTGAACTATTTGCCTTGATCCTTGCACTGAAATGTGTACAAGTCTCCAAACTTGATACATTAATTGTAAGTGACTCCTTATCATCCTTAAATGCTCTCAACTCTTTAAGACACAACTGTAACATGCTCGTGTCCGAAGCTAGACACAAATACAACAAAATTATTAAGGATGGTAACAGAGTCCATTTCATGTGGTCTCCATCTCATGTTGGCCTCCGAATGCATGATAGAGCTGATAAGTTAGCCAAAGAATCTGCCTTTAAAGGAGCCGTTGAGTGTAACCTTGGATTGTCAATGAGCAATCTGAGAGCAGCAGTACACCGAGAACTTCAACAAGATCTTGTAGATCTGAGGCAAAGTGAAATTGACACCAGTAATTCCATCTATCATCATACTATCATGCAAGAGGAGCCACACATCTATGGATCATCCAATAAAATCAGCAGACTTCTAGATGTTACTGCTGCTCGGCTTAGACTCGGTTACAAGTATCTCTGGGAATTCTCATTATCTGCCGATGTAGACCTGACCAAATGTAAACTGTGTCAACAAAATTATTCGCACACCCTCCGTCACTATGTGATGGAGTGCGAAAAGATACGTGAATTTAGAGACAATTCTATAACCAATGTTCCAGCGATGTGTAAATATTTCATTCAAAATGATCTGCTACCAGAAATTTTAGCCAAATATCCCCAGTTTGCTAACTGTAGGTAGTAACTGAGTGATTGTAACCTATCCACCGCTGCCCACTGGATGGGGGGCGGTGTGCAGGACAAACATATAAATTGTGACACTAGCTCTCCACATATGTCAGTTGCTTAATTTAGAACCTGTACTTGAGGTCGATCTCGAACCCATTGTTGATGTGACGACTTATATTGAATTTTGTAACTAGCTCATCAAGATTGTAACTTGCTTAGCTAAATGAAAATTCAAATAAGTCGTCACATCAACAATGGTTCAGATCGACCTCAAATACAGGTTCTAAATTAAGCAAACTGACAAATGTGGAGAGCTAGTGTCCAATTTAATGTTTGTCTGCACACCGCCCCCATCCAGTGGGCAGCGCGGTGGATAGGTACAATCACTCAGTTACTACTACTACAGTTAGCAAACTGGGGATATTTGGCTAAAATTTCTGGTAGCAGATCATTTTGAATGAAATATTACACATCGCTGGAACATTGGTTATAGAATTGTCTCTAAATTCACGTATCTTTTCGCACTCCATCACATAGTGACGGAGGGTGTGCGAATAATTTTGTTGACACAGTTTACATTTGGTCAGGTCTACATCGCAGATAATGAGAATTCCCAGAGATACTTGTAACCGAGTCTAAGCCGAGCAGCAGTAACATCTAGAAGTCTGCTGATTTTATTGGATGATCCATAGATGTGTGGCTCCTCTTGCATGATAGTATGATGATAGATGGAATTACTGGTGTCAATTTCACTTTGCCTCAGATCTACAAGATCTTGTTGAAGTTCTCGGTGTACTGCTGCTCTCAGATTGCTCATTGACAATCCAAGGTTACACTCAACGGCTCCTTTAAAGGCAGATTCTTTGGCTAACTTATCAGCTCTATCATGCATTCGGAGGCCAACATGAGATGGAGACCACATGAAATGGACTCTGTTACCATCCTTAATATTTTGTTGTATTTGTGTCTAGCTTCGGACACGAGCATGTTACAGTTATGTCTTAAAGAGTTGAGAGCATTTAAGGATGATAAGGAGTCACTTACAATTAATGTATCAAGTTTGGAGACTTGTACACATTTCAGTGCAAGGATCAAGGCAAATAGTTCAGTCTGAAGGGTAGAGGCCCAATTGTTTATACGGACTCCCCACTCAAAGTACAAGCCATCGCCCATTGTCAGAACAACTGCACTTCCAGCTGCACCCGTGGTGCGGTGTAGGGAACCATCAGTGTATATGATTTGAGAGAGAGAATGCTCTGTGGACAGAGCATCAATATGGCTTAAGGCGTTGAGCTTTGCCTCAAGACGAAGCTTGGCTTATCTCTAATTTGCTTCTTGGGTGGAAAGGGAGGGATTAAAACTGGAAGGGTGTAACCTCCCACGGTGCAGGAAAGTGCCGTTGTTGTTTCTCTTGGTACAAATCATGAACCCCATACATTCTGAGTTGAGTTCCAGTTTTGTTATCCATTTGGAACAATGCTGATCTTCAATAAAGTAAGTCTGGAGGGCTTCTGTGCAAGGATTAGGATGAGTTAGCCTAAGCATTTTTATACCAATTGACAGTTAATTTCAGTAACACGATCAACAACGCTCAGAATATTAAGTTCCTTTCTCATATTAAGTATCTTTGTGGTACGAGGGCACCCAAGGATTATCCTCAGGGCTTCGTTCTGCAATTTTTCAAGCCCTCCAAGCTTTCTTTCAGGCATCAAAACAAGCAGAGGTGCAGCATAATCCACTAAAGATCTGATGTATGCAAGGTACATCATTTTGACAATTCTGACATTGGCACCATAGCCTGAGTGATAACCTGCAACAGCCTTGAGAGCTCGGAGCCTCTCTTTATACTGACGACAGAGTCTGAATACAACAGGACCATACAGTGGCACCTCAAGGCCAAGGTATTTGAATCTGTTTACATAGTCAAGCTGGGAGCCATCAGATAGTTGCATCTTGCGAACAGCTCCTCCCTGCCTGGGTGGGCGCCGATTTAGTATCTTTGTTTTCTCTGCTGAGATAATTAAACCTAGGTCCTGACATGAATCTAATACAGAGTTAAGAGTGTTCTGTGTGTTAGCATACCCAGTGGTGTGTATCATTATATCATCAGCATAGCTAATGATGTGGACGTTGGGTTTGCTCGGTATAGAGTTTAACAGCGTGTTATTAAGATATTAAATAAGGTAGGACTGAGGACACCACCCTGCGGGGTACCTAGTTCAAAGTCTCTTGTTACACTCCTATGCCCCTGGAAAATACAGATGACTTCCTGTTGGATAAGTAACCCTGATCCAACAAAGAAGCCGACCACCAACATTCATTCTTGCAAGCTCACTCAAGATAACATGTCTATTTGCAATATCAAAGGCAGACTTAAGATCTAGGAAGGTGGTATATGACTTTTCAGTGTGCAGGGTAAGAAAGGTGGTGATGCAATGATGCACACTCCTTCCATGCATGAAGCCATATATCTGGGGGGATAGCATGGTTCTTATTCTATGGAGGAGACGGTTTAGGACCATTCTCTCGAATGTTTTGCAAATGCAGCTAGTAAGGGAAATTGGGCGGAAAGCATTCTCTTGATTTGGCTTGGGAATTGGAATGATTATACTGTTGGTCCAAGAGATAGGAAGTTCCCCAGTAACATAGCTCATATTATACAGCTCAAGCAGGGGATTCCCTGGTACTAAAGGGAGCAGACGCAATATGTCATAAGTGATACCATCTTCACCGGGGGATGTGGCTTTGCCTTTGTTTAGGGCCGCGAGTAATTCAAACTCAGTGAATGGCACGTTGCATTCATCTTCCTTGTGGAGCATGAAGTCAACGAGCCTTTCTCGATCTCCGTAACCAGCATTAATCTGAACTGTATGTCTGGGGGAAGATTATTGAAGCTAGAGGTGGTTGCCCAAGCATCGACTAACTCGTTTGCTCTGTGTAGAGGGTGAGGGTGTGCTACTTGGCCGATCTTATCGCCTTTAATTCTTTTAATATCCTTCCATGCCTGGCTGAGGGGGGTGTGAGAGTTGAGACTGTTAACAAAAGTTTCCCAGTTATCTTATCTTCCTGAGCTCTGTCATGCGCTCCCTCGCCTTGGCTAGGGCTTTCTGAAAGAGCTTGAGCATTGCTGGCGTACGTGTTTCCCTATATGCAAGTCCAACTCGTCTGGCAGTGCGTTTCAAAGTACGCAATTTGGGGTCATTGTAATAGGCATGACGTTTATTACCTTTCATGTCGTTCCGACTATTGGATGGTGCAGGGGGCCGACCTAAAGGGTCAGCAAACATCTGAATGCTCTGTACTAGATCGTCGTTAAATGTCTGGACTGTGGAGGGATCATAAGTGCTGTACCACTCTGACACATGAGCAACAAAGTCTTCACGTCGAGCAGGAGGAACACTGAGCCGTTTGCGTTTTGAAGTTCACCGGGCAGGATGGTANTGCTACTGATATTAGCCTCCTCCACGTTACTGTCCGAACTCCTTGCTTCTAATTGGAGCTCCCTGCTATTTCGTGTTCCCTGTTCCTTAATGATGCTCGCTGCTCCTTATTGGTGCTCCCTGCTCGCCGGTGCCTCCTACTGCTTATAGTGTTCCCTGCTCCTTTATTGGGGCTTCGTACTCATTGGTGCCCTCAGTAGGCTTGGTAATTTTTCTATCATATGTAGGCGAGAACATCCATGTGAGCACACACATCAACACCCTTGATAAGGCTATTCCCATTCTTACTTAAAATACAGTACCATGTAACAGTCCTTTTGGAAGCGGAAACCACATAATTATAATTTCTGGTGATTGTTTATCATCCATAATTGAACTCAACTCTTTAAGAAACAAGGAAACCTACACTTGCTATTTCATCTATCAATTTGCCATGGAAAAAGAGCCTCATATCTATATGTGGCTCCTTTTTGCAATTAAATCAGCATTTGTAAACTGTTCACCAAAGTTATTCGCACGCCCTGCATCACTCTCTAATGGTACGTGAAAAAATACATGAATTTAGAAATAACTTATCACAAATGTCCAAGATATGTGTATTTAATTGAAAATGATAGGGTGCACAATACACTACCGTTCACAGGATGAGTATGGGGTGCACAATACACATACAATAAGGATTCCATACGGACCTGTGGCTGAGGTGGTTGAGTTGACAGCGCTTAGGACTCGTAATCCTAGGGTCCAGGTTCGATCCCGGCACCGGCGGAAACAGATGGGCAGAGTTTCTTTCACCCTGATGCTCCTGTTACCTAGCAGTTAATAGGTACCTGGGAGTTAAACAGCTGTTAGGGGCTGCTTCCCGTGTGTGTGTACTCACCTAGTTCACCTAGTTGTGTTTGCGGGGGTTGAGCTCTGACTCTTTGGTCCCGCCTCTCAACCGTCAATCAACAGGTGTACAGATTCCTGAGCCTATTGGGCTCTATCATATCTACACTTGAAACTGTGTATGGAGTCAGCTTCCACCACATCACTTCCTAATGCATTCCATTTGTCAACCACTCTGACATTAAAAAAGTTCTTTCTAATATTTCTGTGGCTCATTTGGGCACTCAGTTTCCACCTGTGGCCCCTTGTGCGTGTGCCCCTTGTGTTAAATAGCCTGTCTTTATCTACCCTATCAATTCCCTTCAGATTCTTGAATGTGGTGATCATGTTCCCCCTAACTCTTCTGTCTTCCAGGGAAGTGAGGTTTAATTCCCGTAGTCTCTCCTCGTAGCTCATACCTCTCAGTTCGGGTACTAGTCTGGTGGCAAACCTTTGAACCTTTTCCAGTTTAATCTTATCCTTGACTAGATATGGACTCCATGCTGGGGCTGCATACTCCAGGATTGGCCTGACATATGTGGTATACAAAGTTCTGAATGATTCTTTACACAAGTTTCTGAATGCCGTTCGTATGTTGGTCAGCCTGGCATATGCCGCTGATGTTATCCTCTTGATATGGGCTGCAGGTGACAGGTCTGGCGTCATATCAACTCCCAAGTCTTTTTCTTTCTCTGACTCCTGAAGAATTTCCTCTCCCAGATAATACCTTGTATCCGGCTTCCTGCTCCCTACACCTATCTTTATTACATTACATTTGGTTGGGTTAAACTCTAACAACCATTTGTTCGAACATTCCTTCAGCTTGTCTAGGTCTTCTTGAAGCCTCAAACAGTCCTCTTCTGTCTTAATCCTTCTCATAATTTTGGCATCGTCCGCAAACATTGAGAGAAATGAATCTATACCCCCCGGGAGATCATTTACATATATCAGAAACAAGATAGGACCGAGTACAGAGCCCTGTGGGACTCCACTGGTGACCTCACGCCAATCGGAGGTCTCACCCCTCACCGTTACTCTCTGCTTCCTATTGCTTAGGTACTCCCTTATCCACTGAAGCACCTTACCAACTACACCTGCCTGTCTCTCCAGCTCATGTGCCAGCCTCTTATGCGGTACTGTGTCAAAGGCTTTCCGACAATCCAAGAAAATGCAGTCCGCCCACCCCTCTCTTTCTTGCTTAATCTTTGTCACCTGGTCGTAGAATTCTATTAAGCCAGTCAGGCAAGATTTACCCTTCCTGAACCCATATTGGCAATTTGTCACGAAGTCCCTTCTCTCCAGATGTGTTACTAGGTTTTTTCTCACGATCTTCTCCATCACCTTGCATGGTATACAAGTCAAGGACACTGGCCTGTAGTTCAGTGCCTCTTGCCTGTCGCCCTTTTTGTATATTGGGGCCACATTCGTCGTCTTCTATATTTCTGGTAGGTCTTCCGTCTCCAGTGACCTACTATACACTATGGAGAGTGGCAAGCAAAGTGCCTTCTGCACACTCAGTACCCATGGCGAGATCCCGTCTGGACCAATAGGCTTTCTAACATCTAGATCCAGCAGGTGTCTCTTGACCTCCTCTCTCGTAATTTCGAACCCTTCCATAGCCGCCTGGTTTACTTCCCTTTCTCCTAGCACAGTGACCTCACCTTGTTCTGTTGTGAAGACCTCCTGGAACCTCTTGTTGAGTTCTTCACACACCTCTTTGTCATTCTTTGTATACCTGTCCTCGCCTGTTCTAAGTTTCACTACCTGTTCTTTCACTGAAAATTAACTTTTTCTTAATACTTAAATCCATTAATAAAAATACTTAAATAAAGTATGGAATACTTAAATCCATTAAACATGACCTTGAAAAGAAGTATAAGTTAGGAACCGTCTCCAAAGAATTCTCAAAGAATTACTCGTTATTGCTATCTAAAATAATTAGACGAGCCAAAACTAAATACTACGAAGATAAATTTACCCAAATAAAGAGCAACATTAAAAAAACTTGGAGCACAATTTCACAAATATTGGGATCAAAGAAGATTTTATATAACAAACCAACACTCCTGTCCAATAACGATGGTCAGCTTTCAGTCTCTGATTCTGCTATTGAGTTCAATAGGTTCTTCTCTTCCATTGGGTCATCCCTTGCAAATGATATTCCAACTTTCAGTACTGATGTTAAGGACTATCTTACAGGTAACTATCCACAGTCTCTGTAACTAAAGCCTACTAATTCCACTGATGTTAATGAGATAATCTTTTCCCTTAAAACCAAGTCTAGTGCCCTTGAGGAGATACCAACTTTAATTTACAAAAAAGCCTCCAGATCTTTAGCCCCTGCTATTGCATTGCTCTTCAACAAGTCCCTTGAACTCCAAACCTTTCCAGATATTCTAAAAGAAAGCGAGAGTAACCCCTGTCCACAAATGTGGTGATCTCACAGAATGTTAACAACTACAGAGCTATTTCAATCCTGCCTAACTTTTCAAAAATATTTGAAAAACTAATCTACAAGCAGCTTTACTCTTATCTAGCCAAGCACAATATACTTAGCTCTTGTCAATATGGCTTCAGACCCAAAAAAAGCACTAACGATGCACTTATTAGTATGATTAACTTCATTCAATCAATCTGCTGTATGGTACCTATTAATCTTTGTTTAAAGTACCAATCAAGCTGTCAATGCAATCAGAGCTTTAATATACCAATGTGCTTTAATATACCTACTAATCTCTCTCATCTCATTTTTTCCTTCCAACGTTTTATTAATTCTGCTGGAATTTACCTACTTAAAATTATCTTTTTTGAGAGATATATACAAGAGTTGTTACATTCTTGTACAGCCACTAGTACGCGAAGCGTTTCGGGCAGGTCCCTGGAATACGATCCCCGCCGCGTTAGTTTTAGTTCATTTATTATGCACCCCATACCCATCTTGTGGGCGGTAGTGGAAAGGGTTACAGAGGCACATAATGGGCTCAGGGACTGAACCCCACAATTCATTTAGCTAAGCAAGTTACAATCTTGATGAGCTAGTTACAAAATTCAATATAAGTCGTCACATCAACAATGGGTTCGAGATCGACCTCAAATACAGGTTCTAAATTAAGCAACTGACATATGTGGAGAGCTAGTGTCACAATTTATATGTTCCCGCCGCGAAAAATCGTTTTTTCATCCAAGTACACATTTTACTGTTGCGTTAAACAGAGGCTACAGTTAAGGAATTGCGCCCAGTAAATCCTCCCCGGCCAGGATACGAACCCATGACATAGCGCTCGCGGAACGCCAGGCGAGTGTCTTACCACTACACCACGGAGACTGTTAGATTAAGGACCTGCCCGAAACGTTGCGCGTACTAGTGGCTTTACAAGATTGTAAATACTATGCTATGTATTCTCACAAACCCAATGTACCTTCTTGTATATAAATAAATAAATAAATAAATGAGGTGCACAATACACTACCACTCACAGAATGAGTATGGGGTGCCCAATACACTACAACTCACAGAATGAGTATAGGGTGCACAATACACTACCACTCACAGAATGAGTATGGGGTGCACAATACACTACCACTCACAGAATGAGTATGGGGTGCACAATACACTACAACTCACAGAATGAGTATAGGGTGCACAATACACTACCACTCACAGAATGAGTATGGGGTGCACAATACACTACCACTCACAGAATGAGTATGGGGTGCACAATACACTACCACTCACAGAATGAGTACGGGGTGCACAATACACTACTACTCACAGGAAGAGTATGGGGTGCACAATACACTACCACTCACAGGATGAGTATGGGGTGTACAAGAATGTAACAACTCTTGTATATATCTCAAAAAAAAAAAAAAAAAAAAAAAAACAATATTGAATTTTTAGCGGGACAATTTAAGTTAATGCAAAAAATTTAATTGTCTTTACATATTACTTTCCCGAATGGTATTTTCATAATACATATTTCTGTTTTATAAATTTGTAAAATACGTATATGTAAAGGTAAATAAAAAGTCTTTATATGGAAATTATAATAGATCAGCTGTTGCTTTCTAGTCAGGTGATCCTGACAGATATGACACGCACACAAGTTAAAACGAAATAACTCTTTTTCGCTTAAATTAAGAAGTTCATAAGGTAAACAATAAATAATAGAATGTAATCATTAATATTTTTATATTTATCCTAATTTACTATGCTATTACATTTAGTGTTTTCTAAAAGACAATTTTTGTTACAAAATAATTTTGCGTTTGTCGTCGCCGGCGAGCGCAGATCAAAACAATCCCGACCAAGATCACGAGTTGACAGGAGCTCTCGCGAGGGAACAATTCACAAGATGAGGGTCAAAATTTGTGGTCCTAAATGCTCTCTCTGCTGCACCCTACTCAGCATATGGGGGATAGTTCAACTTGTAAGTGCTTATGCTTTGTAATAGTGTAGTGAGTGTTGTTGGTCTAGTTCAGTTGTCAGTTTATAAGTTGTATTCCGAATTCATATTTACTGTAATAATTAGAATTTAACTAAATATTTAAGAAATGAAGGTCAGATTGGTCAGTTTTTTTTTCAAGGTTTGCATTAATATATGCAGTACATTAACTTTTGTTTTTGCAGAATACAGTTCTTATCCCCTAGGCTGCAGTCCATAATATTAAGGTGTACTGTATTTGTGAAATTTCATCCTTGAATAGATCACTACAGTATGCGAAATGTTTGTATTTACAATCAATTTCAGGTAGAGGGGAAAATATTTAATTCAATACTGTATAGTAAAACACTCGAGGTGTAAATGAGTATTGTTACTCTACAGCAGGCATGTCAAACATGCGGCCCTTCGCAAGCACACCTGTGGCCTGCACAAAGGATACTCTGATTTGGTCATTTAACAGCCAAAATCAGTTTTTATCATTTAAACTTATCACCTTTTAATAGATTTCAAAAGCATAAAAGAAACACAAATTCCTGGTTTGAAGTGTGGATACCTGGTTACTTTTTTTACATTCCTGAAAAGTTTAAAAACATCAGAAAGTTTGCTACAAGGATTATGGCAATGTTCTACCACAGTTCTACATCTCTAGTCTTGTCCTGTATTCGTTGCTGTTAAAATATAAAGTAACATGCACTTGGGATACAAAGCCATGTTAAAGACAGGATTATGTTGCATGTTTAAAAATTCTGGAAATTTCCAGGTTCTGATGGGAGTCTTTTTCTGGATTAAATCGCCTGCCTTTATTGAAGACTTAAGTTTTCCTGATGATGTTTTGCATCCTATCCACGATGATCCTGAAAAAAATGCCCTCGACTATCTTCTCGCTTTAAATGAGTCGTATGCAATGGTAAGTATTGCCTTAACACAAGTACAGTATTATACATATGAAGGTATTCACTAGTCATAACTAAATTAATTTCAATCATATATGAGGGGAGGTATATCTGATCCTCGTCTTGGGCAAATCTCCCAATACAAACCATTGAGTATTCTTGAACATAAAATTTGGTTAAGACATAACACTGCATTATGCTAATTATGATTATATGCTGTATATAAAAAAATTCAAACTGCATACATATATTAACAAAATAAATAAAGTTTGGAAATGCTAAGTTAAACAAGTAGTCAAATTAAAGGATTTTCCCAGAGCAACACAGTATTATGGATGCTATAAATATTTTCAAAAGCATATTGATGCATTAAAATTATTGGTATTAAATGATTGCTGGATACTTGGTCTACATTAACTATATGTGTACTTATTACTTTCGCATCCATACAATTGGATATTGTCATGGTAAGTCTTTATTTCAAATTTTTTTTATAATTTGACTTGTATTTGTGATTTTTTAAATAGAATGCATGGCTGTGTTTGAAGTAATTTATGTTAGCAGCACTTAAATGTATTAAAGTACAATATAACAATGTTCCACACACATATTATATAAATTAATACAATTACACACTGTTGTTATCCAGATACTGATAACAGCAACATTATGCCTAGAATTAGCAATGTGCGTAGTACTGTATATGCATTTGGCTTCATATTGCAGCATCTGCTGGGATAGTCTGGTGGTAGTGTGTGTGCTGTCCTTGGTCGTTACCATACCCTCCAGACTGTCTTAATGGTTCATAATTGGTTATGAAAATATATATAATAATATATGAAGTGTGTATAGTGTAATACCAGCAAGAACATTGTTTTTGTTGTTCAAAGCAAATGTAGTACACATCAGACACAGATCTCTCCTCTCTTTCTGAACTCCAGCGTGCTGTCCCTCGGCAGCTCTATGACAGTCACTATGAGATGCTTGATCATTTTCCTCAATGTTCCTTTTGGTATTTGCTGAAAATTTATAACCATATTTGGGAGGAGAAAATGGTCCCCGTGGACCATTTTCGGGGACCAAGGCAGAACAACTGCCATCAGGCAGTTGTTCTTCCCATTTAGAATCTTGGTACTAGAGGGGCTTCTAAGGATTTTCGCTCCACTCGTCCGAGTTGTCTGCAAACCTTTTGAATGTAGATTATGTTTAATGCATGTTTCCTGTGGTTCTTGGAATATCATTACTACCTCTTCACCCCCCCTCTCATTTTGACTTTTGCAAGTGCTGCAGCATGACTGATATCTTGGTGGACTTGTAGGTTTATATTTGTTCTGCCTTTGCAGCAAATATTGTCCCTACAGGATTGTTGCGATAGCTACTGCCTTTACCACCTCGCACGATCTCTGCAACATCCTAACTTGTTAATGCCATACTTTGTCTGTTACCCATCAGGAGGGTTTTAGTCCTCCCCACCTTCCCTTTCCTGTACAGGTGACTCATTTATTTAAGATTCCCTCTTAATTCACAGTTGCAGTATATCCCCTCTTGTTACTCCAACCTTGCCCCTATGGAGGGTACTACTTGCAAAGTTTTGCAAGGCCTTAACCCACAGGAAGACTCATGCTGTTATAATAATAAATATATTTATTTTGTTAAGGACAGGGAGCCTCTGTATATGTTGTGTTTACATTAGGCTTATATCGAGGTCACCCCAAGGTTTAACTACAAACCTTCCACAGGAAGCAATCCCATAACAATTAAATAACCACTAGGTAAATGTTTACTGCTAGGTGAACAGAGGCATTAGGTGGAAGGAAATATGGGCCACTATTTCTTAGGTGAAAGGAAATATGCGCCACTATTTCTTAGGTGAAAGGAAATATGCGCCACTATTTCTTGGAATTCCAATTTCTGTGGACTTCCAATTGTGACTAAAACTTTTCTTCCCCCTCACATCCCCATTGCACTATTCTCATATAGGTCTGTCTGCTGGCAGTGCTGGCACCACTCCATTGTCTTTCCTGACCAAACCAGCTGCTTTTCTAATTGTCAACATTTCTTGTCATTGCCTCACTGTGTCCTTATGGCTCATAGGTCATACAACTCTTTGTATCCCATGGTGGTCAAAATCCAATACTGGCCATTTCTTATTTCTAACAGATTGAAGACCGTCAAATTTTGTTGGGTTTCCAGACATTTTGATGTTCCTTAAATGAACATGTGGACACTGCCACTAAGAAGGGCATTCACACTTCCTGAAAAAGGAGTACTGTACTTGTTCGTATTTCTACCCAGTCATTCATTCCGTAATGCACAACCATTTGCAGGGGCATTGGTCTGGCATTACAGGGAACAAATTGTGCTCTTGAAGTTACTACTTCCCTTGGCCATTGTTCTACCACTGTAATACAGTGGAAAATGGTTCTTGACTAGGTTGCATATTGGCCACACGTTTAACTCAAGGACACTTAATAGAACACTGGCCTGCTTGTTATTGTTAGAATTGCACTGTCTTACTTAGTAGTACAGCTCCTTGTAGAATGTACCAATTTTCTGGATGATTATCTCTTGCATTACTAATGTCCCGCAAATCTGATACTTTTGATATCGCTTTCCTTATGTCCTTTTGTTCACGTATTGGCATCCTAAGCAATATTTAGTGCCTTTTGACTTTTGCCATCTGTAGTGGCACAGATGTTGCTACATGATCTTCCTGGCTTGGCACTTTCTTTTGATAATAACTTACCATTGGCAGGATTATAATCAGTTGTGAATAATGCAAAGGAATGTGAGAAGAAATGTGTTTAAGGAAAAGGCATTTGATTTCAATAGGAGTGGTATAAGCCTTCACCATGTGGACTGTATGCTGTATTACAAAAGATCAATTTATTACACATCACCTCAAAATACAGTAGTTTCCTCTATTTTATATAAATATAGCACATTTCTATTCAAAATTTATTGGCATTCATTAAATACTGTATGACTATATAATAAGTATACATCTGTGTGTCAGTGTTATTTCCATATTAATTAATCACTATACGGTATATATAGTTTTTAATGATATTTCATAAGGCATTATAGTAAAATATATAATTACAGTATTAGGTTCAATGGCAAATTATAATATTTGCTTAAATTTTTACAATTTACTTAAAGTTCTCAAAGAAGCACTATAGTTTGTGATAGATAATTTTAAACAGTCACTGTAAATAGTTATGGAAATAATATACAGTGGCACCTCGACATACGATTGCCCCTACTTACGATAATTTCGAGTTACGATGTAAATTTCATCAAAAAATGCGACTCGACATCCGATGGTGTCGTCGACTTCCGATATTTGTTGGTACACGTTCGGGTCGACCGAGCGCGTGGTTCCCAGTCACGCGGCTGACCTGCCTCAGTTTACTACAGATGCCCGCTTAGTGGCGATCGCGCCTATAAGAAATTCCGCTTTTGTAGTGATTTTTTGCATTTTGAACATTAAAGTAATTATTATATATCATGCCATGAGTCCCAGGAAAGTTGGTGGTAAGGCTCAACATATGAAAACCCATGTAAGGATGACCATAGAGCAGAAACAAGAGAACAGAATGTCTCTTCCTCAACAATTAAGAAAATGTGTGCAGCATGGGAAGAATTGCAAACCTTTGCTGAAACGACTCGCCCAAATCAAGCTGCAGTAGGTCGTTGCCTTAACCTATTCAATGACACTGTGATGCATCATTACAGACAAATGTTAAAATGAAGGGAAAAACAAATGCCTCTTGACAAATTTGTAGCGAGACAAACAAGCACTGAACCACAACCAGGTCCTAGTGGAATTCAGGCAAAATGTAGGAGAGTACCCTAGAGAAAACATCACTGCCTGATGTGATAATGGAAGGGGGGACTCCCCTTCCAAATGTTCCATTAGATATTTGGTTAAGGAAAATTATTAGAACTAACTCTAGGAACTGAAGGTGCAAATGTATTTTATATTAAGATTTGTTTTTAGAGGTTACTAATCCAGTCTCGAGTATAAAAACTTGGGTTTTTAGATAAAATCTTAAAAAAAAAAAAAATATACTAGTGCAGACTTGAAAATATTGTAGTGACTTTGATATTATAACTTGCAGAAACCCCATGCATTTCACCAAATTCTTTTTCATGTTTACAGATTGCCAAGAACTGTGGGATTGCAGCTGCTCTGTATGCAGTCTCTCTCATAATTTCTGGATGGCAGATGTGGGTGAATAAGAGTAGCTAAGCTCTCTGGCAACAGTTGTAGGGAAAGAAGATAATACTGGAATCTGTCAGGTGCTTTAGTTCAAACAGTAGAATGTGAGCTTTCTGCTTTTTGAGCATGTGGGACCAACAGTATCGTTACGGATGTGGTTTTGTAAGTTAACATGAAATTGCTGACTTATTGTGAGAATCTGAATTTTAACACAATATGATAGATATAGCAAGTATAGATTAATATATTTTATATAAGTATATACAAAGCCAAGCACAGCAGTGAGTAAGCAGACATTAAGTTATGTATTTCCAAAACATTATGTACACAATACACGTATGGAATATTACTTTGTTTTTGTTCTAGCAATTAAGTTGAACAAAATGCCAATTATTTATAGTTTGCAGTTAAACCTACAGGTATTTTTTAATGTAAATATAAAGTAAATATCTTGTTACCATGGGTAACCCAAGCATGTGATCAGTAATATTAGATTCAGTTCTACTCATTGATTTTAGTGGTTGTCACTTCTATTGGGGATTTTCTAGGAAAATAAACAAATACCTACAAGTCATGCATGCTGTAAAAAAAATATAATATATATAATATATATATATATATATATATATAATATATATATATAATATATATATATATATATAATATATATATATATATATATTATATATATATTATATATCACACACACACAGTATGGGTTTCTTAATGGCAAAATTGGAAGATTTTACCTGAAAGTGTTTTTTTTTCGTTTGGGTGCACTTTCAAATTTTTACAGTACTGTACTTGTACATCTATTAATAGCATTAGATTCTAGTTCCTTTGAAAGTTCTCAAATGGTAAGTTTTGTCATATTAAATCATCAGAGACTGAGCATGGATGTTGCAGGTGCAGCATTCATGTTTTTGAGTTACAGTACAGTACATGTATTATAATCTTAGTTTTTTCCCCCATTTAAATGTTAACATTGCCAGTTTGCAAACCCAACATGAGATGCACTAGAAACTGGTGGTTATAACACAGGTATGAAGGATTAACTAATCATGTACAGGTGTAATGTATATTCCAGTTTAAACTGGCTAGTTGTGGTTGTATAAAATAAAATGTAATTATTAATGAGTTTTTTTTCCACCCTACATATTAAATAAAAGCAAAATATGAAAAAGTATAAGAAAAAATAACACATTAAATATTTAAGGTTGTCTTCAACCAATCTCTAAAGCTTCTGTTTCATAATGGTCCATAACTGACAATAGTTACATGCACTGCTTATATGAATTTTTATACAACTTTGTGAATATTTTGGAAGATTTCAGTCTTTTTAATACATGGAGGAATTTTGACAGGTATAAAACATCTAAAAACTAAAGATTCCACTTTTCACTGTGTGAACACAGGGCTCGGTCGTTCCCTCCCCCCTCCATCCCTCCTTTTCCAGCCTGTTGCCGTCGTGAAGAGGCTTGGTGGGCGGCTGCCGGAATGTGATACTCTTTGGAACAGCTTATCCTCTCTCCTTTTGAAGCCTTCTGCTCCTGCTGCTGTCCTCTTCAATTTTTGCCGTTAGCTTTTTCCTCTTCATTTCGTTTTTCCTCCCCACCTCTTCTCCTTTTGGGTTTTTGCCTTCCTGCCATTCTTGAATGTTCTTTCTGATGTCTTCCTCTCTTTTGGCGCTGCACACACACACCTGTAGAATCATGGTACCTGACACTGTCAAGCGAGGGGACACTTCTATTGTCAAACTTTGCCTTCGTTGCCAAGTCCGATCTCGACGGACTGACGGCTCTAAAGACGATGATTGCAGGGTGTATATTCATGATGCACCCCTGAGGGGCCTCCGTCTTGTCAGGTGTCCTATCCTCTAATTGTGGCTCCATGGTGGCTTATTTGTGGATGATTTTTTTCCTCTTTGTTTTTGCCTTTTTCTGACTTAACTTCTCACTTGTGGAGTAGGAGACCAGGCCCCTGAGTCGGACTGCTGGAAAGCCAGGCTCTGTAGCCCCCGTTACATCGAGCCATAAACATGCTCTGACTCTGCTCCCCTCCCACCTCTGTGGCGGGGTTGAGCCCCGTGGTGACCACCTCGTCATCTGGCGTGGCTCCATCTCTCATCATAACTGCACCTTTTACCAGGGGTGCTTGGCACTCATCTCCACTCGCACGATTCCTTCCCAATCTAATACTTTCCAGGCTTTGTTTGGTCCTGCTATGTAGACTAAATATTTTTATTTTAGTCATATTGACTCTACTCATTCTCCATAAACACCTTGTTGATTTGCTGGATACATTTGTCACTTTTACCTCCACCCGTACTGGTACATTTGTTGCAGCCCCTTCTCAGGAAGCGGCTGATCACCTGGCTTTGTTGTCCTGCATTGGGGAGTCACCTGTTCGGTTCTCCAAAAAAAAAATGCCATGGTTAAATTCCAGCATTGGCACAGTTCTTCTTCTGCACCATGCTGTGACAGGAGGGAACTGAAAGACTTCCACGAGGATATTAGATATATCTTTGAGGCCCAAGGCCATTCTATTTCCATGTTGATGCGTTCACTCGACCCCCTGGTGGTGGTCGTCATTGGCCTCTACGCATTGTGAAGGTCATGTCTGATAGTGGGTCCCGTCATTCTTGCTGGTGCCAGATGCTCCATTCAGGAGTACGTACGCCTCTGTAGCAGGTGCTGGAGATTTGGGCATGGTCCCTTCAGGTGCACAAGTGAGGTGTGTCTATGCCCCTTGTATGGAACCTCAAGTAACTTTAAGACTGAGTGCTCTTCTTCCCCAGCTCACTGCATCAATTTTGCTGGGTTCCCAGCCATATTGGCATTTCCTTAAATGAGCGTGCGGATGCTGCCGCAACTGAGGCTATCTGCACTTGTCCCAAGTGCAGATATTTCCCGCAAAGATGTTCCTTATTGCGACTTCTACCCAGTTTTTCATTCCTCAATAGGACTGCAGGTCTTCTGTTATTGGTAACAAGCTGCATGCTTTTAAGGGTAGCGTGTCCCTATGGCCTTCCTCCTACCACCTTTACCGGCGGTGGGAAATGGCTCTGACGAGGTTACGTTTTGGCCATACCTGTTACTCGCGGAAACTTAATGGAGTGCTGCCCTGCTCCTTATTGTCCAAACTGCATTGTCCCTCTTACAGTCGTGCATATCCTCGTTGCATGTCCTGAATTCCAGGATGTGCATGTGTCTTGTTTCCCGACTGTTCCTCACGATCGCCTGTCCCTCGATAGATTCCTTAGTGAATCGGATACCGTTGATAATGTTCGCCTCGTGCACTTTTGTTCTCGTATTGGCATCCTTAGTGATATTTAGTGCCTTTTGAATAACCGGCACATTTGACGGTGCTATAGCCTCCCTGGCTTGGTGCCTTCTTTTGATAATTACTTAGTTACCTAGCACCATATAGTCATAAAGACTTACTGCTTTTTCCTCATAATTACCTTAATTTACTTGCAGTTAATGAAAAATTGCATTAATCAGCATTTATTTAAAAAAATGGCTATTAAAAAATAGAATACTTACTGATTAGATGATGTATCAACATGGCAATTGCCTGGTAGTTTGTCTGGCCCAGCCTGGTTAGGAACTTATAATTTAAGTGTTCTGTCCTGTCCTGTCCTGTCTCTTACACCATTGCTTCTGCTTACCTTAAAAAGGGCTGTATAGTCACAAATTCATTACAGCTACAATTTATAATTTGATAGTATTTAGGTTGCCTTAGCAGGTCTGACCGACACTTCTTGATTAACATTTACCATTTGAATTCAGAAAAAAATTCCCACAAAACTGGAAATGTTATTTTCTTTATTATGAGTTCTTATTCTACACTAAGTGGTGTTCTAAGGAGGGTTGAGCTTTGGCTGTCTTGAAAAATGGCACCAAAAATGTGCTTTTGTCAAATATCTAATTTTCTGTAAGTTTTAGCTAAATAGATGACAATTTTTGAAAGGAAATTTAATTCTCTACAAAGATGTCCTTAGTATGTTCAATGTAGGGTTAACAGTTTCTGAGAAAAAGGGCCTGGAGTCTTGAGAGATGGCAGCTTAATCTTGCTCCACTTGCCTTGAACAAGAATGTGTTACATAAAGGTATTGTATTTGAATTTGAGCTAATCCTGAGATTTTTAGTTTCCTGAAAAGGAAGTACTGTACAGACAAGAACCAATTCTCCAACAACTTTTGCACTTTGAATACTTTTAAGTTTGTTAATTTTCCCAGCTGAAAATATTGAAGTAGATGGAGTAACACTGAATTTCACCCATTAAATGAAATGTGTTGGTTCCAGCACAGGTATCAATGTTGATGTTGGCGTTATCAAACAACTTGAGAAAATGATTCCTGTGTCACTATAGGTTCAAGGGGCTGATGCTTTGAATAACTTTGTAGATCGCTTAAAGAATTTTACCGAACACGCTCTGTGATGCCTTCCCTCTGCTGTAAATAAGTCGGTCACATTGAAATACAGTATAAGTGTGACTCGGAAGCGGCACTGACATTAGCAATCTTTTTTTCTTTCAGTATCAAGAACACTGCTTTTATAGTACAGTTTCAACTTTGTGCACTGTATCACATCTCTCAATTGGTCTTTTGTTCTCTTTAACAAAATTTTTCTGAAGCATCCCCGCAACAAATTAAGCTGTTTGTATTGAAATCAAACAAATTGTCACTTGATCTTTGAACACTGATTCCCAAGTAAGATTGTTTTCCTCTTACATTCACTGCTGCAACAGTTTTGTTCCCTAGTAATGATTTTTGACACCTCACATGCAGGGAAACACACTAATCCTTCAAGGCGAGTTATTTCTCACCTCATTTATTGTTTCCACTTGTCTTATTGTCAAAGTACTATTTCTTTAATTTCAATACTGTATTATCATTTGTCAGACTTCACAAATGAATCACAAATCTGACGCAAATATTTTTAATTGCAATTCTATAAGACAAGTACCGTACTAGTACTATATTATTATTTGCTGTAATACAGGAGTAATAGTCAAACTGCTGTTCTGTCCTGAAAAATAGTAAACACTCAATGATTTTACTAATATCGGCTTGCCATTACAGACTTTCCTATAATCATATGTATATTACTTAAAAACAAAGCAAGCAAATAAACAACTATTTTATGTACTAAAAGTTTAATGTACCTAAAAATTAATGATAATTACATTGACCTTTTTTCTTGGAAACCATTAACCCTACAAAGAACATGCTAAAGACCATTTTTGTAGAGAATTACATTTCCATCACAAAAATATTCGTTACCCACTAGCTATAACTGACAGAAGAAAACAAGATATTTGTGAATTAACAGACGAACTAGCCTAATGAGCTTTAATATTATAATGGAAAATTTATGCTTTAATAAAAATTTTAAACAAACTACTCTTAGCTGTTTTGGGGTTTTGATGCTGGTGTCTGGCCAATCTCTTATTATCCAGGTATGAAGCTCAAAAATAGTGGTACATATCACAACTGTTGATAACTGCTTCTGAACTACAGTATGTACCTGTGAAATAAGTCCCATTAGTGGTATGATTATGATTAAATGCAGCTTTGGCTAGTTACTTGTAAGTAAAGTTTGCTAACGTAGATGTATATAATTTATCGTCATTAATTTATATAAAACAAGATTTTATCATCATTATACTAACGTGGTCATGAATGGCTGTTTTTACTAACCCTGTTAAGGCATAATGGCCCATGATATATCTGGACATCTGCAAACAAAAGGGGTTAATGGCACACAATCAATGTTAAATGAATCCATGTCAACAGAATGTTACCAACAACTGCCCTTAAAGGTTATAAACATGTGATGTCCAGGATGTTCAAGTCTTGTTAGTTTGAAAAGACTTGTCCAATCACATTAGGTTGAGAGCACTTGTATTTTATATTAGTGGTGACGGTGAGGAGTGTTGTACCCCAGTGGAAAGTCGTCGTTACTTGTTCTCTTCACTTCTTTTCTTTTCTTTTCTTCACTTCAAGTTCTTTTGTCCAATGTTAAGGAGTCTTATACATAACACTGGTGCTACATAGCCTTCCTGGTTTGGTGCCTTCTATTGATAATTACTTACTTACTTATACATAACACAACATAGGTTTTAAAATATTATAAAGCACCAATATGTTGCTTTAGCCTCTAATGTTCAGTGAAGCAAGACACTTTGTGTGTTTCACGAGGTGAAATTGACTGGGCTATCAACTAGTATGTATTGCTCTCCTAAGGCAATAAGAGAGCTGATACCATATAGTTTTCTATCCAGTTAGCCAAACAGTCTGCTTTATTTAGATTTTTTTTAGTACTGTAGTACAATAATAAGATAAGAAAATCAATTGGAGGCATGTGAAGGATTGAGACCAGCAACATGACTACTCCCAAGCGCATGCCATAAAGCACAGAACCACGATAAGTAATAAGTAATGTAACCTGGAAGTCAACTGGATCCACCAGGGGTCTAGAGGCAATAAATTGATACCAATGTTGCTGGTTCAAATCCCCCACATGGCTCCAATTGATTTTATCACTGATACATCACATTTATGTGATTTCCTTGTGCATTTGAAGGGAGCATATGGGGATAAAACTCCTATATCACACCAGTGTAAGTGGGTAATGTGTAAAAACTTCATTTGGTATCAGCTCGATGCCTCAAGACCCCTTGTGGTGTGAGTCGAATCCCTGGTCATGTTACTTGTAGCGAATTATGGTTCAGTGATATGAGGTGCGTGCTAGTACCCATGTTGCTGGTTTGAATCGCCTGCATGGCTCCAGTTGATACATCACATTAATAAGATTGTCGAGTGTGAAGCTACAGAGAAATACAAATAATCTTTTCTGAGAGTACAGCTTGCAGAGCTGTAGAGTATCCTTGTTTATAGTGTTTCTATTTTGTTTTACTTACCCCAAATGTTTTACTTACTTGTTTTACTTACTCCTTTGGACCAGCAAATATGGAAGGGAAGGAGAGAAAACAAAGTTGGGAAATGTTGACAAAAGTAATTTACTTGGTAATACATTATCTAGTAAATTGACATTTTCAAAATTTTATGAGTTACAAATTGAATAAAAAAATATAATGTATACGTATATATATATACATTTTAACTTGCTTTCTTGTTATCAAGATAGGCCTAAATTATTCTGTTTACCTTGGAAAGCAGGACTACACTGTGGGTCAAACAATACACAATTATCTCGAGATAGACATTTTGGCATACCACTTGATCACATAGTTTTCACTGAAATGTTATTTTTGTTGGCTTGGTCCAGGAATAACATACAGTACATAAATATTCGTTTTAATTTTTAATGTGGCATTTTCTGAAATATTCTGGAGCAACTTCATACAACCACTGAGCATCTATGGCAGAGTTTATATGCATGTATGTTTTACCTGTGTGTACAAGTTCTGTGAACAATACATAGGCAGGTTTCCCACCAAATAAGACAGAAGCTGGATGAATTGTGGCTTCTTGTTTCGAGTCCAAAGTTATGTACTTGCCACCCAACTGTAACTCTGCAACATTTGTAAACAGACCAGCTACTATGCACCTGTAACAAGAGTATTTTACTCAAAGCATGGTACACTTTAGTATTTTTTTCAGTAACAAATGTCTGCAAACACAATGCATTTTATCAATATTATTTTCACAAATTTAATTTGAGATGAAATCACATGCTGGTAAAAATTTCACTGGATTAGAAATTCATATTATTTTTTATGTCAGATAAATAAGATCACATACCTTCGAACAGAATCCAAGTTCTGCTGGCAGGATACGACTGGTATATCACACCTCTGACATACCTGAACTAACTGTTTACGCACTTCACTAGCGTACATCAAGTTTCGATAGTTCAGGAAGTTTTCGTGAGACCACATCTGCAAGAGCATAAAGATTGTTAAAACATTTGTTTTAGTTAAAACAAAAATACTGTGTTTACCAAATTTGAAGTTTTTTTGTAGAGGCATTCTTGCAACTGCAGAAATATAAAATTTCCTAGCAGATAAAAAATAACCAAGATATTAAACCCGGTAGTTCAGTAGAAAACAATAATAAAAAAAAAAGTTCAGTCTTTCTGGTAGTTCTTTCGGTGGCGTCCCGAACTACACACATGAAACTTAAAAAGGAACAAGCGCAGTTCTCTGCACAAAGAACATTAAAATTTAGTGATTCGATAGGAAGGGTGAGTGACAAAATACTAGTAAGACAGCAATCATTCTAGCAACAAACTAGACAGAGCAGAAAACCTCTCAATTCTAGCCACAGTTAACCAAACTTGTATAATCTAAGGATACACCAGATTCCATCTTCTAATATACAGTACTACACTCAATGGCTATTCTATGACCACATCTTGTATATGAATGTTGATCCTGAAACTTTCAATGTAATTCTGGTCCTATGTAATATACCTAGCATCACAGTACCAAAATCAAACAGCTATGTGGACATTAATAAATATCAAAAGTACATTATACGATTATGCATCAAGTCCGTCTTTGTTTGTGTCAATACTGTATATATGAAGACTAAGTACATTCTCCTCTTACCTTATTTTCTTTAGCAGCTTTGAATGCTCGGTAGATCTTGAGCATGGTAATGTGGTCACCCTCAACAGCTGCAAACTTGCGCCTCACATTTGCAGCAGTGCCCTTTTTTCCACTGGGATTTACATATATAGACTCACCAGATAAAAGTGCCACAATGGTGAGGACCTGTAAAAAAAATAAAAAATAAAATTGATATAAAAATAAACTATATCATACAATAACAGGCAGAAAATAAGTTGCCTAAGTAAAACAGGACTGAATCTTTTATCAGATCCTATTGAGATTAGGACTGGGCTGGGTATCTGGCAACTATGTGACCATTTTCAAGTATCCAGCCAAATATTAGCAATTCTGTATCTGCATATTTTACAAATATAAAATTACAGTAGTTATACATTAAATTTAGGTTTGCTTAAATTTACCTATATTTCAGGGTACCTATTATTTATTTCAGGGCCCTTCTTTATTGAATTTCCACAATTGAAGAGAGGAAGCCTGTACAGTATTTTTGGCTTACTGAGGTTCACCCAGATCAACTAGTGACATTCTCCAGAATGCAACCCACAACAGTTGCCTAACTCCCAGTCATTTATTTTATTGCAAGGTGAACAGGGACATCAGTGAAAGAGAAAGCATCCAACCATTTCTGTCTGTCCAGGGATTGAACCCGGGTCCCATGGTTGTGAGCTGAGGATGTAGACAACTGTACAAATATAAACAAAACTTGCATTAATGTTTCACCTTGTATTATTTATTTAAAATGTTATAATGATATTTGCTTGCATGTTGACTTACAGGTTTGTAATGTGTTGTTATTTTAGGCTAATCGAGATGCTATTAAATAAATAAATACTGTACATCAATACAAAACAGAACACAAAACAATGTATACAAACTATGATTACATTAAAAAAAGACCTTAGTAAATAATGGTTTGGAAATAGGGTTGTTGATTTATAGAACAGATTACATTAAAAAAGAGAGGCTTTTAATACTGATTAAAAAATTTATTTATTCTGCAGCAAAGTTGTTGGAGCTAATATTATGTACTGTACTTCTAAAAATCCCTCGTCTATTTTTAAGTAACATAGTGCTTAAATTTAATACTTTACCATTCAAAGTATCTTTTGTACAAGTCAAATGTACACTCAAAAATGGCAGAATTACTAACCTCATCAGTACAGCCATACTCTGGTCCACCGAGTATAACTTTGGCATAGCGAGGGTCAAGAGGAAACTGTGCCATCTTCTTCCCAATTTCTGTTAATTCCAGTGTTTCAGATTTTAGGTTGACAGCACCAAGCAATAATAGGTGTTCTACTGCTTGTTGAACATGCTCTGAACTCGGCTTATCTATAAAATCAAAAGTCAATATGTTCTTTATACCAATAGCTAAAAGTTGCAAGATTACACTAGCTAAATTTGTACGTAAAATTTCAGGCACAGGATTAAGTGCCATTGCATTAAATTCCTCTAATGTGTATGCTCTGTAGCAACAGCCAGCAGTCTCTCGGCCAGCTCGGCCTGTCCTCTGCCAAGCTTGAGCTTGAGATATTTTTTTCACTTTTAAGGTATCAAAACCGCTGCCTGGGATATAGGAGCGAATTTTTGCTCTTCCTGAGTCAACTACATGGCGTATCCCTGGGATTGTTATAGATGTTTCGGCAATATTTGTGCTAACTATTACTTTTCTTTCTCCTGGTGCTGTTGCTCTAAACACATCTAGTTGCTGATGTGCTGGCAAGGCTGCATATAAGGGATAAACCCTTAATTTGGGATATTCTGCCAAGCTGCTCTCTTTTGCAATTTGGCGAATAGTGTGTGTCACAGAATCAATCTCTTCTTGTCCTGTTAAAAATACTAAAATATCATGCTGAGGTGGAGCTGCTTTATGTATCTGAAAAACGGTACTCATAGCAGCCAAAACATAGTCTTCCTGTTTTTCTCTAGCATAGAACATCTCTATTGGATGTTGCCGACCTTCTATGTACAATACAGGGCATTTATTAAAATAATTACTAAAATGGTCAACATCCATTGTGGCTGACATGACAATTACTTTGAGTGGATCACCTGCAGCAGTTTTCCGACTATTCTGAGCATCTTTAACAACGCCAAACAACACATCTGTACTGATAGTCCGTTCATGGGCTTCATCCAAAATAACCCAACTGTATTTACTAAGCAGGGGATCAGAAATAGCTTCCCTTAATAACATACCATCAGTCATGTACTTAAGCTTTGTACTCTGTGACGCAGACTCCTCAAAACGTACTGAATACCCAACCAATCCACCTAAATTTGTATCCATTTCCTCAGCAACCCTCTTAGCTATGGTAATTGCTGCCACCCTACGAGGCTGAGTGACACAGATAGCTCCTCTACGATCCCATCTTTCTTCATGCAGGTACTGAGGAATCTGTGTTGTCTTCCCACTCCCTGTTTCACCAATAACAATAACAACATCACTCTTTTTCAACTCCTCTAGCAACCTTGAACGCGCAGGAAAAATTGGAAGAGCATGTCGTTGTTTCAAGAGATTTTTCAAATGATCAGCATTCCGAATATTCCGAGCAGCTCCATTTCCATGAGGTTTCCAATTTGAATTTTTAATGTTTCTGGGAACTGAGAAGTTACCACTATGTGGTTTATTGCCAAAATGTCCATTCACATTTCTTACTGGACTCTGCTGCACAGATATGTGGGGAGACTTTGAATTTAGTCTAAAATTTCCTTCAATTTTTGGCTTTTTAGCAGGTGGTTCTTGGAAACCTGCCATTTTCTGAAAGAAAAAGGAAATTATTTTTTTAATTTGTATATCAAGTAATATACATATGTGAAATAGGGTAACATTGCCTGTCTCAAGATATCAGCTCTTAAAAACTAGTGTCTGCACCAATGCATAAAACAACAAAAATAACAATTTTTTTAATATACTTTAAAATACTATAAAATATTTTCTTTCTATGATTCAATGCATGGTTCTAATGGATATCAAAATATTTTTTTTACTCTATATTTTTCAACATAAGTAAAAATAAAATTTATGAAAATATGCACACATGATTGGTCTAAATCACAGTAAAAAGAAAATAAACATAACAAAAATTTTTCTGGGAAATAATTTCCAAAACTGGTGAAAACAGCAGAGCAACTATTATTTTTAGTGGTATGTAGGTGAAGAATAGGAGCTCTGGTTGGTTCCCCTGATATTTTGGCTGGTCCCCCTGATAAGCTATTCATGCAGTGTGCTCCAAAATAAAATTAAAAAAAAAAAGGAAGATGTGATTTTTGGTAATTTTGAGATGAATTATGCTTTTTAGCATTATCAGATCAGTGAAGTTGGTTATTAACAAGAAGGGTGTACAAGAGATAAAGGGACCATGGTAGAGGAGAATGTCTAGTACCTTCCAACTTTTTTTTTTAGTCAATTTATTATGCACCCCATACTCACCCACACAGAGCTATATAATGGAGTCAAGATCCAACTCACCTCCCTCCCCCTAAAAGTGTTGTTGTAGGAGTCCATTGGGAAGAATGTGGCAGTACAGGAGCCACAGGGTAGAACGTGGTTGAAAAAATGTGGCAGGGGAATGAGACATAATAGGTTCATAACCATTGGCTTATGGGGTCATGGACAGTTTATGGGGTCATGGACAGCTTATGGGGTCACGGACAACTTGTAAGGTCATGGACAGCTTGAGGGGTCATGAACAGCCTGTAGGGGCACGGACGCGTCATGCTGACCTCTGCCTGGATAATGCTCCAGCCTAGAGCGCATGTTTACCCTAACCCTATCAGCTTACCAGATATATATTGAGCAATAGAGATCACAACGGAGACATAGTGAGGATGAAGAAAGGTGCGCGCCCTCCCTTGGGACCAAGCGGTCCCTCCAGCCACACACGAGACTCGCTCTCTTGTTGACGTCCTCGCCACAGGAATAGGGACCACAACTATAATTCTATTTATAACATCCCCTGCAGGCTTCCTACTCTCATCCTCGGTAACTTGTTACCCTTCAATTCCTCATCATTGTTTTTAGATCGTTGTATTTGGAAAAAAGCGCAAGTTGCATATACAGTATCCGTATATTATTATCTGCAGGCATAAGGAGCATATCATATTTACCAGCGAACAACTCCGGAGACTAACCGTTTCTGGCGGACGAAATCTCTCACAAAACGAACTTTTTTTTATTATTATTAACAAGCTTAGGTATACACAACAATGTGCTGCTACCCTATTCTATATGAAAGATTACACTTTGTAGATAAAAAACTAACTATAAGTTCATCTAATATCCCCATCTCACCGCACCCATCTCTCCTGTGCCAGGTAAGTTCACTACGGGCTCACCATAGCCCGTGCTGCCTGGAACTTTTTGTTCCGAATAGCTGACTCTAAAACAACAGCAACAATCCCCATCTCACAGGATGGTTCATCATACATGGAATCTAGAGAGAACATGAAATGTAAGTCAGCCTCCACTGGCACACTCTAGGCACAGCACAAGAATATCTTCCAATAATCGTGAGTATATGAAGTAATTACAGGGCACAAAGTACCTCATACCATTTGGTCTGGAATCACTTATAACAGGGCAATCACAGATATAGTGTTGGAGAGTATGTCCCAGCTCGTGTTCACATAGTTTACAATTGGAATGCTCACTATTGGGGGATTCATTACCTTCAGCTACCTGCCATAGATATCGATATCCACTAAACGAACGACTAAAGGATGATAATTAATGTATATACAAACATTTATGGGAAATACTACCCCGTTGGCAAAATATACAAGAGTAACGTCAATTCAACGCTGAACCAACATCAGTGATAATTTAACATTGAATTGACGTTCATAACGTTGATTCAACGTCGAATAGACACCTACCTCTCTTGAATCCCCCTCAATAAACAACAACACCTCTCTTGAATATTATACCCACTGGGTAGCACTCACCCAGTTGTGCTTGCGAGGGTTGAGCTTCGGCTCTTTGGTCCCACCTGGACTTGGCCTGGACTTGGCCACTTTGGTAGTAGGCTCGACGGAGACACGAAACCGGCGGCTTGTCAAAGATTCCATTGTTGCTTAGATTTTTTCCAACAGTGTTTTAGTGAGTTTCATATTTATTTAGTAGTCCTGGGTACAGCTGTGTCGTGGCACATTTAGACTGCAACGTGGCGCACCAAAGGAACTGCAACAGCAGGCAAAGGGTAAACTTTCATTGGATACCACCCTGTACCGGCGCAAAGATAACACATTTGTTATACTATGGAAAGACAAGCGCGTTGTCTCACTCATCACCAACTTGCACAATGCAGACACTAATGAAGTGCAGCGAAGGAAACGCATTCGGAAAACGTGACGGAACAACTGGATTCGAACTGGTAAAAGTGAACAAACCGAAAGCAATTAGTGATTATAATCGCTTCATGAAAGGTGTTGATCACTTCGATCAAATGATCAAGTATTACGAGTTCGCAAGAAAAACTCACAAATTGACGAAGATCACGTTTTATTTTATGCAAATGGCTTTGCATAATGCATTTGCTTTGTATAGGAACCACACAAGTGATAGCAAGAAGCTCACATTGCTAGTTTCACGAGGTGGCAATTTGGTCCCTACTAAAGTGGAACGCTGAGGAATGGCCTGCAACAACTACAACCATACCGCATGCTCCAGACATAAATGCTAACGTAGGTCATCCTGCTGATGCCGCCGTGTCAACACCTCAAGGCCACGCGTCCTCACCAACTTCAGAACACCAGATGTCTGCCACAGAACCCCTTGACCTGACTGGTCTGACAGAAGACTCAGACACAAGTCGTCCTACTCCTCATAAAAGAAACCGACGTATTGTGGATTCTGAACATCGTCTCAACTACAAGTTGACACATGAAATTGTCAACCTGCCAAAACGTCTAAAGTGCCGTGTTTGCTCCAAGTCTGGCATAAGGAGGGACACTAGCTACGGATGCAAAATGTGTGATGTGGGACTGTGTGCTGTACCTTGCTACACTAGATACCACCGGAAAAAGGTATATTGGGTGGACAAGAAGTAACCACCCGCAACACCTTCACTCCACCTACCAAACATCTGTTGAGCAACTTCAGGGCAGTTGACCTGAAGGAGGTGGAGTGGATAAAAAATGCTCAACTTATTGTTCTACCATCATCATCCCTTGGTAAGTACACATATTTTGAATAATTTTTCATCAATAAGATATTATATTTTATACGTTTGTAGACCATTATTTTGCGACTTTTTCATGCCAGAATAGATAATATATCACATAAAATTCTATGAGTAAACGGGAAACTTCATGAAGTATTTTTCGGGTGTAGCGGGTGTGGCTCTGGGTGTAGCTAACGGGTTGCAGTGGGGTGACTTTGGGCGTTGCTACAGGCAGGGCTTGCCCAGTATTTTATTTCATAT
>WNGS01042707.1:31618503-31629083 GCA_020271785.1 Procambarus virginalis
CTCGAGGTGCTTCCGGGCTTAGCGTCCCCGGGCGGTCCCTTCATCGAAGGCCTCCTGGTTGCTGGACTGATCACGGCTGTGGACGCGGCTGCTCGCAGCCTGACGTATGAGTCACAGCCTGGTTGATCAGTATCCTTTGGAGGTGCTTATCCAGTTCTCTCTTGAACACTGCGAGGGGTTTGCCAGTTATGCCCCTTATGTGTAGCGGGAGCGTGTTGACCAGTCTCGGGCCCCTGATGTTGATAAAGTTCTCTCTCAGAGTACCAGTTGCACCTCTGCTTTTCAACGGAGGTATTCTGCACATCCTGCCATGTCTCTGGTCTCATGTGATGTTATTCTGTGTGCAGGTTTGGGACCAGCCCTCTAATATTTTCCATGTGTAATTATTATGTATCTCTCCCGCCTGCACTCAAGGAATACAGATTTAGGCTCTTCAGTCGGTCCAATAGTTGACCATGTACACCATAATTGAACATTGTTATTATGGTATACCAAATGGTTGATATTCCTCTTGCCTGCTTTCTTCTGGATATTGCCTACAGAATATTCCAAAAGGGCAATGGACACCAATCAGCAATTACATAGTGAAACATTTGCAAATACAGTAGTCTTTCACATTTTTTGAATACCGTTTTCCCAAGTGACCATTACACAAGTATTTGATCCTTAATCATTTGTGCAAATTCTTTCATTCATGCAGTTTAAAAAAAAAAAAGTGTACAGCATCCCCAGTCAGTAGCTAAGTGACAAGATACAATTGGGTGTTGAGAGTAGCCGAGGGTAATGTGTTTGCGTGGCGCAGGCATGCCAATGACTGTCTTCCTTCTCCTCCCTGGATTTGCAGCAGACTCCTGGTTCTGCATAATTATGTCCTTAACTTGTACACACAGTGTAAGAATATATACAATCTTAGTTAAACTGTCATCTCTTTTTAAGTAACTTTAAATGTATAAATGTCAAATTTCACACTGAAAGATACGGCATATACGTATGATGTGGCAAATCGAGAGAGCAGGCTGTCCATTCAAGCCCATAATACTAGTACATCATAAGTTCTATGCTTTAAAATTAAGCAATCAGGGATAAGTTAAGATGGACTGATCAATGAAAATAAGCCAGCAGAGGCGTTTGAGCAAACAAGATTTGTGATGTAAACGAGACTCATTCTAGACTCATTCAAGACTTGTGTTGACGACTGAAGCGTAATGATGTCAGCAAGGAGGTAACTGCTGCAGTGATGCAATTGCCCTGCATCACAGACTTGTTGCTGTTCAAACACAAGAACAGTCTTGCTCATTATTCCTACATCTTCATGGTATGAAACATGCTCTGTGCTATTATCACATATGTGTGAAGTCTTTTTCTTTGCTAAACAAAGAATTTCTAGTTTAATACATTGATGAATTACACAATCAGTTTCCCCAAGCATATTATTCTACCTATTGATATGAACTCTACTAACCCAGACCAAAGAATTATTAAGCAAGCTAAAGGAATTATTATATGAGATAAATTTACAACAGCTTTCAGCCAATCTGGAGATACAGAGGCAGTGAGTGCACTGGGGACTATTCTTTAGAGAAAAAATTTGTTACCCAGACACCAATGTGGCAAATGGCTTGGGTAATACTGTATGTGGCAAAGGGTTGGATTGCAATGATGATTGAGCATTCCTGCGTATCCATAGCTTTAGCAACACAACCATTTAACAAGCTAATAAATGAAAACTCTCGGCTATAACCTATATTGGAGCGCTTATTGCATGACCAATATGTACACACCCACAAAAGATGGGGTTAGCAAGAAATCTGAAATCCTTCTCTAATACATGGTTAATTATTTGTTTGATAATTTTTAATGTTTTGCCTAAAGAGCAATAAACTTGGGAATAACCAGCACATATGAATATCACAAATAGCAGGAAGAAAAACTAACAGACAAATTATGAATAAAAAATAAAAATATTCCATGTAAAGTGTTATGAGACCAGTATAAGCAACCACTTACTCAGGCCTGAGACTGGCGTGGCCTGCGTCTCCATGCGTTCAAGCTGAGGAGTAGGAATCGGGGAAGGCTGGCGAGAAGACCGATTGGACGATCGGTTAGATAGCGGCTCTGTAGACAGGAAACACATCCAACCAGTTATGTAATGGATGAACATCATAAACATGTTAGGAGTCATACAAGCACAAGAACACAACAAAGAAGAGCAGAGGTAGATAAGATCCTGCTTAAAGAGGCATGCTTGTGAGATTGTAAAAGTTGAGATGGCATTTATATATACAGTACACAATAAATGTGAGCACAGAGAGAACTAGATCAACTAGCATTGATCAACACTACCAAGTTTACGGGCAAAGTGTATGGCAATATAGTCATTAGAAGTGAAGCAGTTAACAATTTAGTGATAACCAATATTGATTACATTGCATGAATCGGATATGACATTTGGATAGGTCACGCTAGTAAAGAAAGTATGTAATACAGGTTTTAAAGTGTATATTTAGTAAGGATATCTAGAGGGCATTAAACACGTACAGAGTTGGTGCAATATTATTAACCCCTCAAAATGTGGTTATCACCATTTGTTGATCATCTGGTACAATGCAGTCATTATCAAACAAACTGTTTTGCATCATTGTTGGAATAAAAATGCCCCATATAGCTTAATACTTTCGCTGCCTGATCATGCATATTTCGTCATAAAACCAAAATACACAGTGCATGATAACGAAAATGGAGTCATTAATTTAAAAATTTAAAATTCTATTTATTGTCCAAATACTACGGGACTTATTTTTAAAATGCACGCCAACCTCTTCCAATTCTATGTATATCCCACATGGCATCCTGACCCCACAGTGTGGGCGCTCGCTCACGCTGGAGGCTCACTGTTCTCGCGACCTCGCTCGTGACACCCATGGCCTTTCCAAGAGTCGAAAAGTTCCCCATTCTGGTTATTATATCTCGGGTATTTGGTGTTACCAGCTATATGAACACTGCAAATTGACTTCCAGATGGATACTGATCAAGGACAGTGCCAATTCATGACGAAAGCATTGAAAGAAACACGTACGAGGAAAGATATAGTGTGTTTCGTCGAAATATAGAAAAGCAAGACGTTCTTATATGCAAATATTCCTTTACAGCATTCTATTGCAAACCATTTGATACCAAACTGAACAATGTAGCACAAAACTGAGGTGAGAAGGCTGAAAAAGAGCAACAGTGAGGTTGTATGCTCAAGGGCACCACTTGCCGACCTTGCAGTGTGCAGCAGGTTGCCCGCCGGGCCAGCAAAAGTGTTAAATAGCTTCATGTTGTCTCCTAGCAGTCATGAGAGCAAAAAGAAATTTGGCAAAATGAACTTCAGCTCCTGGTCCTCACTATCCTCAAGCCCAACCACTAGGCCTTCCCCCATCCCATCCCAAATCCTTATCTTGAACCCTTCCAAGTGCTATATAGTCATAATGGCTTGATGCCTTCTCCCAATAGTGCCCTTCCCCTTCCTGGTCCCTCATCATATTATGACCAACAAAGATCTTCCAAAATTTGCATTAGAATCCTTACTTTTAAATATATGGTAATTATACAAGAAAAGTTTTTGCTTGGTTCTGGCTCTTATCACAACATTGATGACAAATGGCAGTAGAATGCCAATCAGAAATTATTTTTGCCATACTGCAGTCTAGATCTACCATCTCTTGATTAAGAAAAAGATTAATTAATCTTTTGTCACTGTCAGGGTAGCAATTTTAATGATGGTCACACTTTGGGGTTTTAGTGTAAACCCATGAGGTGGTGATAATTCATACTAAGACAATGAAGGAAGGAAGGCAAACGGTTAAGCACTTAACTACTGCCATACATGGCTGTACAGAGCATGAAGTTAAGGACAGAAAATGCTTTAGAGTATACAGTACAGTACCAGCTAAATTGCAATTTGCCTCAAAGGGCTTATTAAGAGCTTTATCAACTCTTAACACACACACACACACAAGGTTTGGTCCACTTATAAAGAGTGAGGGGGCACAAAAGCAAGGGTTATGTAGGCTAGACCTGGGGAAGGCGAGGCATATACCAAAGTACAGTATAAACATTATTCATATTTTGCATCTATTAAACAACAGTTGGAAACTGAAATGCAAAGCAATTTCCTTGGATTCCTCTTAACCCTTCAACTGTGCACTGTTTTTTAGGACTTTCCAGGTGCATGCAAAAGAATACAAGATTCTCTCTCCTTTGTATATTGTAAAATTTATTTTTGATGTAGAGAAAAATAAATATAATTCTAATTACTGCATTTTAGTTTGACTGGTGAGGTGAAGAAACATTGATGTCGTCATGCTCTGAAATTTATTGTCAAGTACGCTATTTGTAATGGATTTCTCATCACAAATCTTCCTTGTCCATACAAGTCCTTGAAATATTGCATAGCATCAATGTTAACATGCTAAGTCAGTGGTAAATAATGGTGATGCACCTGAAATGTACCAATTTTTTTAAATAATGCCCAGGAAGGTAGTCAATGCTTTCAGGATTTTACCCCACATGGTAAACGATTACAGAGGTCGAACTGTATGTCGTACTGAACGACATCAAATAGAATATTAGAAAACTTTGTATATTACGCACATTAAATCTTTCACAAATGAAAGAAGCCCTATGGGCCAATCGTTTGAGAAAGATAGTAGTAATTTAAGAGTTAATAAGCTGCTCGTCTCATATACCTGTTAGATCTAGTATTAGCACAGTCAACTCAAGTCTCATCACAACAATGGTGTAATCTCTACATAAAATACTGCCATCCTTAGCAAATTGCAGCAAAGCTACAATTACTGTATTCACAAATGCAATGACAGCCCAAGTATTTCTACCATATATGCAGCAACACACAACATACTGGCTACCAAACAAAAAAGCAAAGGAAAGAAATTACAATCATTTCTATAACAATGCCCCTAATTCTACTAATCCCAAATAAACAGATATAATGGTATCTCAATTCCTCATCAACTTTCACAGACATGAATACCCTCAGCTACGTACAAGATATAAACTCATTTCACAATATTTTTCCTCACTGTTCACACCTACATCATTTAAACCTACATGGTTAATTTTAAAGTATTTTGCTTTCAAAAGTGGAAGGGAAGATACACAAAGACATTAACACAATTCCCCTATACAACTATACATGTAACCACATGATACCGATCCCATTTTCTCGTAGGCTATGACCTCCTTATATGATGATTCACAGATGGCACCACTTGAGTGGATCTAGTTTATATATATATTGTCGTACTAGTAGCCGAACGCACTTCTCAGCCTACTATGCAAGGCCCGATTTGCCTAATAGGCCCAAGTTTTCATGAATTAATTGTTTTTCGACTACCTAACTACACTAACATAACCTAACCTAACTTTTCAGCTACCAGTAACCTAACCTAACCTTACAAAGATAGGGTAGGCTTTAGGTTAGGTAGGGTTGGTTAGTGTGCGGTAGCATATCTACGTTAATTTTACGTCCAATGAAAAAAAATTGACGGCATACATAATGAAATGGGCCGGATAGGACCGGTTTGCCCTCAACCCCCCTAGGCTTACTCATTAAGCAAAAAAATAGAGAAAATGATATTCTAATTCAGGAAAACTTGGGTCCTTATTAGGCAAATCGGCCCTGCATAGTAGGCAAAAAGTGAGTTCTCATGGCTAATAGGTACGACATATCTATATACTATATCCGTATATATAATATCTATATATATATAATATATATCTATTAATATAATATATATATACTGTGTGTGTTAGTAGTATATGTGTATATATGTGTAATGGTATATATATAAGTATGTGTATAATATAGTGATATATCTATGTGTATGTATAAGTATATATATGTGTATAAGATATGTCGGGCGACAGTAAGACGATCTGCAAGTTCTCGGGCAAAGTAGAGGGCACAGTGTCTCGGTGCAACTAGTTATAATTAATATGTATATATGATATATATATATATAGTATAATATATAATAGTAATAGCTATTATATCTATATATATATATATATGATCTGTGTATATATATATGTGTATATATAGTAGTCATGTATAGATATTATATAATATATATATATAGGATATATATATACATAGTATCATATAATATATGTGTATAGATAGATATGTGGTAGTATATATATAGTGTATATATAATTATATAATATATATAGAGCATATAGGTATATCTATTATATATATTATATACTATATATATATATATATAAGTCACCTAAACTATGACACCACATGAAGGCTCAAGACTGGCGATCACATATGACACGGTCCATCACTGGCAATGTGGTTATTAGTACTGAATTTCGTCAGAGGGCATGGTATTGCTGGCAACCCAGGTTCAAAGTCCCTTCCATGGGGGCGGGGGGTCAGGAGGTGCCAGAGTTGAGACGTTTGCAGACCATTCCGATGCTTTGCCCAAATCCGAAGGGGTATTGGGGTGGGGTGGGGTGTAATGGGGGATGGCATAAGGCTGGGGAACACCCATCCCCGCCCCCAAGGGGGTTGGGTGTTCCAAATGTTAAGACAAGTGACAATATGATGTGATAATAAGTCCTAATAGGTAAGGAATAGAAATGATCATAAGGCACTGGCCATAAATGGTGGAGCTAATACCTAGCAATGATAAGTTCCGTTAATAATACCCAAAGCATCAAGGCATTAGTTTGCAATATATCACGCAACATGTCACTGCACTGTCTTGTGACTGAAATTTATTCCTGAAACAAATATCCCCCGGTTTCCTCTTTGTATCCTCAAAAAAAGAGTCTTCATTGTGCAAGATCTACCCAAAAATATGTAATATACTCTCGATACAATGCTTGTACCAGAATAATTACAGCAATATGGGACACACTGAATGTTTGAGAAAATATATGATCAACATGTGGAAATATCGGAACTTTAAATGGGTAAATCTGAATGCATTACGGTTGTCTGGGTAGTTTTCTCTTGAAGCAATATTAACCTGCATGTCACAATCTCTAAGCATAATTCCCTCTTAGGATTACAGTGCCTTCAGTGTGTGTTCAGTACAGTATACAGTATTAGACACCCAACCCACCCAAAATTCAAATTCCCAATTCATAAACCCATTGACAAATAAAGTGAATACATTTGGGTCTAGGGATTATCCCGTTATGTCAAGTCGTAATGCACACAGGTTATTGTGATTTACTGTCTGCAGTACTCTAACTTATTGATTTCAGTACACTATACCTCTGGCTCGTACTAAAATAAAGACCTCAAAGAACTCGTACTAGTTTAAAGCAAATTACTCTCTGCAACGTCACGTAAATTTTTTATCTCTGCTGTAACTTTACAATATTCAAATATTCCAGTAAGTTATTTAATACTGTACAATAGTTTGCTAAATATCCATCCCAGCTGTAATTAGTATCTTGATTACACACAAACACAAATCTTTAAAGCCAAAGGACGAGTATATCATTAGCTACCATTTACTAAAAGTTTACTGGAGAGGTTGGGTGGGTTTCAGATTGTTCTATGTGCCCCATTTATTAAGGGCTGAATTATTAGTAGCGTGTAGGTTCGGGGCCTGATGGATGCTTGAAGCAATGGGCCTCTGGTGGTGTCTCAATAGTGAGTATCAGAAATTGTTAATTACTGACGAGGGGTGGTCCCCTAAAGGAGGTCTTATGGGGGACCAGAAGGCGGAGCAACTTGTCCATTCACGAGTGTCGGTCTATAGTTACCTCCTTGAGGCACTCTCGGTGGCCCTGCTGGTGGACCGTTTATTAAAGGACCATCTAGTCTGGGAGAGCCTCCTGGAGGACTATGAGCATTTGGAGGTTTAATACCCATCGAAGGGAGTGATGCTTGAAATACTGAAAGCCACCAGGTCTAGTGGGCAACTAAGGGAACACTTTGTTGCTGTCGACTGTCCGGTACCCCACATTCCAACGGCACGGTTGTGGTTTGTTGCATCCTGAGGAAAATTAAATGGTAGTACTACTAAATTAAACAATTTAATCTTACCACAAAACCTAAAACAAAAATACATGAGCATAACAAATCCAGTAGTAGGTGAACTGCAACGAGTTTACAATGTTGAACTATTTTTCCAGAATTAGACAAATATTCTCTACTTAATCAGAATTTTTTTTTCATTTTCACAAGAAAATTTCATATTCAATAGATGAATTGCCCTGGTGGGGGAAGGAAGGCAAACCGGATGGTCCGCAGGGGGCAGCGGGGGGCAAAGGCAAACCATGGACTTGGGGGGGGGCAAAGGCAAACCATGGATGGGGGGGAAGCAAAAACCATTGCTGTGGGGGGGGGAGGTAGGGGAACGTAGGTACAAGAGCAATGGCCTGGGGAAGTCGGGAGGCGGGCAGGCACACCGATTGGCCGTGGGAAGGTAAGTAAAACAAAACCAACACAATCATTGGCCAGGCCAATTCCTTGTGATCTTAAACGTTTACAACAAAGGTGTTGTGCATGCTGCGTGGCCCCCCCCCCACACAGAGGCGGGGCAGGTGCTGGCGGCCCTCACGAGGCTCAAGAGGCTGACAAGCCAACAACTTTCTAGCAACGGGTCGACACAAGACTCGCAAATGATCATAAGCTTGAGCCCCAGTCAACTGTCCGTGGAGCCACACACACACACACACTCGCTCTCCTGCAGTATAATTACCTCTAAATCACAAATGCGTATGGGGAAAAACGCAGCGACAATGCATTGTCAAGGATCGCATAGACGGGGTACGACGGCGACCGTGGCTCCCAGGCTGACAGGGAGTCTCGACAACCCCCAGCACAACAACCAGTACACATACATTTACACAACACCAGCCATCACATCCCCTGAGGGAACCTCCCAAACACAAAACACTCATATCAAGCGCTCTCTCTTCCCTCTCGCTCGCTCAATTCTTAACTTCTTCACTTCAAGTTTTGTTTCGGGGGGAGACAGACATGGTAATAAGAAGAATCTACTCCCGCGAATAGCCAATAAAGCATGAAGGCGTGGACACAGAGAGAGAACATCACCGAGCCATCGTCCACACAAACTCTGCAGCTGTGTGCCGGAAAATGACCGTATCAGGCAGACGAGGGCCATCGCAATTGCGCCACACACATGCCTAACGTACAAAACTTCTAAGTTTGCCAAGCACTTTTTATTGGGCGCAAACCGCGAGACGTATGCTCCTCTTGCTCCCATGAAGGACTATGTAACGTCGCCTAGGTTACTGAAGGGTTTGGTTGGTTGTAAGTAACTGTGATCTATGTTAGTTATTCGAGTGTATTGTTAACAAATCTTGGAGGTTGACATCGTAGCCATCTTGGACATCGTGGCAGATTACCCGTCATGCTCAGCTCCGTCTGGGAAATTTGCACTATATCTAAGCTCCGAACGCATTATTGGTAATCTCCTCATTTTATATATGCTTTTAACATCTGCATTCTTATTGGGAATGTGAATCTATGGCCGTCTCGTAAACCAAATGCATAATGCAAGTTTGGTGAACCCCGTAACTAATGATATTACTTATGTCTTCATCTCCCTCTGCGACCTGACTATTAACCTCCTTAATAAGGACAGTTTATCCGTTAATTCTTTGCTAAATGGATACAAAAAAACTACTTCTAACACCAACGGACTTATGACTAACTTTGCATCTGCCGATATTTATTGAACAGAGCAAATTGTGCCTCTGATGAACTTTACGCAAATGTCATTGCTCAAGCTTCGTATGAGTGTTGTTGGCTTAATCACTCATATATCTAAATGAGACCCACTGTCCACCTGCAAAAGACGTTCACGTCACTAAAAAACTTGTCACAGCTGGGGTATAGTGTCTGAGGTGGACAGCCGCAGGGCTCGTAAATTCTGGACCCGATTCCCGGTACCAGGCATGCAACAAATGGGCAAGTTTCTTTCACCCTAAATGCCCCTGTACTAGCAGTAAAATTGGTACCTGGGAGTTATGTAGACCAAGCTTGTACGAGCTGCTTCCTGGGTGTGTGGTGTGAAAAAAAATGTATTAGAGTAGAACCGTGCTTGATTGATTAGTGTAGAGGCGGGCCGAAGTGCACCAAAGCTCAACCCCCGTAAGCACAACAACCAGGTGAGTACAGATATAGTGGAGGTGCCAACTGTCGTTCTTTACAACCCGCACGACTTTTCAAATACGTAGACGCTCTTTGTGTTACCAGGAGACAGTCCTCGAGCTGTACGACACCAGTCATGGAAGATGAAGGTGGGCATCCAAGAGCTGAAGCTCAACTATCAGGTAAATGTAACACCTAAGTAAAGAATATATTAAGTAGTCGACATGCTATTGAAAATCAGACATACGGCCCTAATTTGGGGCCCATGACGGTACCTAATAAATGATTTATATGGTATCTATCCAACTATTCCTTATGGCGGTAGGCGACCACACAACACCACAACCACATCACGAACAACAGTCAGGACCACTGCAGATACCTATGAATTTACCTGAGGGGCCACTCATACTGTCGGCCTCGATGA
>WNGS01042707.1:31676040-31701775 GCA_020271785.1 Procambarus virginalis
AGAGCGCAACTCCATAGTCTCCTGAGACTGATGGATGCCTAACTACTATATATATATATATATATATTATATATATATATATATATAAAAATAAGCTATGACTTGCTGAGTTAGCAGCACGCTCACTATCATGTGTCACCAACAATGCATGACCACATCATCAGACTAGTATTCATAGCTGAAAATCCAATGGAATAAACAAGGCAATAATGCTCCATTTGTTTACGCCATCTTTGTTCTGTTATCCTTTTCCTTGGGTTTTACTCTCAATTAATTTTGGACTCTAAGATGATCATTCCTCTTTCTTCTTACATGCTGACAAGACTGGTTCAAGGTTAATTGACTGCCAAAAATTCTTAACTCCAACACAATGAATTATTATTATTATTGTAATAATTTGAGCACGATGCTCTAGTTTCAACATTTTTCAACAATTTATAATAAACATGCTTGTCCTATTCCACAGTTGAGAATATGGGAGCTCCTGGGTTACAAATAGCAATGTCCGACCCATCTAACCACCACAATTCAGATTCATCATAGAAAAAGAACATGTTCCAACCATTATCTGTGGATTTCATCCCTCATTTTATTCACTCGAGCAATATCTATTTACTTCCATTCAGATCACACAATATACAAGTCACTCCATACCCTGCAGAAACATTAATCAAGTCCCCTTTTATCCTTAAACTGTTCCTGTCGCCCTCAAGGGATACAGCAATATGCTCCTATCACCTTTGAGAAATTTAATGAGCCTCATTATATTAAAAATTCCTAATGATTCTACGAGGAAGTCAGTGAACACAAATGGCCTCTGGCAATTGTTTGCATTATTGAAAAATCCCAAGAGCCTTAGTTGCCTTCCTAGGCATTATTTAAATAATTGGCACCATGTTAGTTGCATCTCCATCCACTTACTAATGTCCAAGATAGGGACCATAATGCTATAAAAATTTCAATGTCTTATGGATTAGGAAGATATTTTTTATAAGAAATCTATTTAAAAAAAGTACTTGAAAAGTGATTATTAGAATTTGATATTTTTAACATTCCTTCACCTCACTACGGCCAAAGTACTTGCATTTTTTCTGCACCAGAAATAAATGTGATATAGAAAGGAAAAAGACTATTGGAATTTTTCATGCACACCAGAAAATCAACTTAACAGGTGCGTGGTTGTGGTTTACAGATTAATACCTCACATAACTTTTATTCATTTCTCTAACTTTTTCTAGTGCATGCTACTAGGTGTACTTTGGCCAAGGCTATGCTTCTCTGGTGATATGTGGAGAACACAGGGCCACCACCTGCCTACTCCCTCATTTACAGAGCTGCAAACATGAATGCTGATGTGTTAAAAGCTAGTATTGTAGTTTATCAAGAACCAGATAATTTTGAGAGAAATATTGCAGATTCTAATTTTAATTTTCAACTTTATAATGGTAATGGACAGACTACAATTTTCTTGTGTAATGTATGGTTTTAAAGTTCATTAATATCTTGTTTTTAGAAGTTGCTGGTGACAGACACACTGGAGCTGTGTGAGAGTCAGTGGATGTTAGGGAGCCAGTGGTTGAGCGGACAGCACCCTGGACATGTGATCCTGTGGTCCCGGGTTCGATCCCGGGCGCTGGCGAGAAACGATGGGCAGAGTTTCTTTCACCCTATGCCCCTGTTACCTATCAGTAAATAGGTACCTGGGAGTTAGTCAGCTGTCACGGGCTGCTTCCTGGGGTGTGTATGTATATGTGGTGTGGGGAAAAAAAATAGCAGTAGAAACAGTGATTGACAGTTGAGAGGTGGGCCGTAAGAGCACACCTCAACCCCCACACACACAACTAGGTGACACACACACACACACACACACACACACACACACACAAAAGTACGAAAATTCACTTTTGTAAACAGAGTGGTAGACGGTTGGAACAAGTTAAGTGAGGTGGTGGTGGAGGCCAAGACCGTCAGTAGTTTCAAAGAGTTATATGAAAAGAGTGCTGGGAAGACGGGACACCACGAGCGTAGCTCTCATCCTGTAACTACACTTAGGTAATTACACTTAGGTAATTACACACACACACACACACAGTTATATGACAGTGTGCTGGGAAGACGAGACACCACGAGCGTAGCTCTCATCCTGTAACTACACTTAAGTAATTACACACATTTGAACCTAAAATGGCGTTTGACAGAGTTCCACAAAAGAGGTTGTTCTGGAAACTGGAACATATTGGAGGGGTGACAGGTAAGCTAACAAGGATGAAAAATTTCCTAACTGGTAGAAAAATGAGGGCCGTAATCAGAGGCAATGTATCGGATTGGAGAAATGTCACGAGTGGAGTACCACAAGGTTCAGTTCTTGCACCAGTAATGTTCATTATCTACATAAGCGATCTATCAGTTGGAATACAGAATTATATGAACATGTTTGCTGATGATGCTAAGATAATAGGGAAGATAAGAAACCTAGATGATTGGTCACATCCTTCAAGAAGACCTGGACAAAATAAGTATATGGAGCAACACTTGGAAAATAGAATTTAATGTGAATAAATGCCATGTTATGGAATGTGGAATTGGAGAACAAACTTATAATTGGAGAACACAACCTATAAATTGTGAGAAATCTTTAAATAATTCTGACAAAGAAAGGGATCTAGGAGTGGTTCTAGATAGAAAACTGTCACCTGAGGACCATATTAAGAACACTGTGCGAGGAGCTTATGCTACACTTTCTAACTTCAGAACTGCTTTTAAAGACATGGATGGAGAAATACTAAAGAAATTGTTCACGACTTTTGTTAGACCAAAGCTGGAATATACAGCGGTTGTATGGTGCCCATATCTTAACACTTTTGTGCTTCGGATGCGAACGTTTTCGTCCACTATTTTTCTCACGGTTCTGATATTTGGACGGACGCCTGCGTCAAACGATAAAATATTTGTATAAAGTCCATTTTCTATCCGATTTTGTTGGGGATAGTTTAGAAATGTTCGCCATGAAATTTACGTTTTTTCTAATAACAGAAGAGCTTATTAAAGAAAACGGCATGGCAGTGAATCATCGTGGTAAAACAATTGTATTATTGACATGACGAGTATGATCGACGTAGTTTTTATATTTGTTGCCGGTCGAACGCATCCTTATGTGACGGTTTATACTTATGTTCTTCTAGAACATTCTATTGCGAATACATTGGTACAAAAATTAAATACGTATATCCAAAAATAATGTCAGGACAGTGAATTGAATATACACTTTTTGATGTGGTTTCGCCGATATGCCGCCGCGGGTAACACTTCAGCCACTTCCCACACTCTTGTGGGTCGGTTGCGACATTGATTCTATATTTATATGCATATGTCCGTATAGAGAATTTTATTGCGATTCCAAAGATACCAACATTAATGACGTAGGACAACTGTGGGCTTCACAACCATTAAGAGAGTGGAAACATTTTGTTGCTGTTTGGCGCTCTCAGCAAGTGATGTCAATAGTTTTTTATTTGGTGTTGATATGCCTTATGATTTGGCGGCATTTTATAGGTATGTTCTTATAGACAATTCTATTGCGAACACAGTGATACCAAATTTAAATATGTACGGCTACAATTAGTGTCAGGACAGTAAAAAGAGTATACACTTTTCGGTCTTACCGCTTAGGCGCGCGAAATGCCGAAAGCACATAGGGTAAGTTTTTTTTCAGTTCACCGATAGCACAAAAGTGTTAAGAAGCACATCAACAAACTGGAAAAGTTGCAAAGACATGCTACTAAGTGGCTCCCAGAACTGAAGGACAAGAGCTACAAGGAGAGGTTAGAGGCATTAAATATGCAAAAACTAGAAGGAGGAAGAAAAAGAGGCGATACGATCACTACATACAAAATATTAACAGGAATTGATAAAGTTGATAGGGAAGAATTCCCGAGACCCGGAACTTCAAGAAGAGGTGGTCATAGATTTAAACCGATGAAACAAAGCTGCCGGAGAAATATAAGAAAATTCACTTTTGTAAACAGTGGTAAACGGTTTAAAGAAGCTAAGTGAGGTGGTGGTGGAGGCCAAAACTGTTAGTAATTTCAAAGCGTCATATGACAGTGCTGGGGAGACGGGACACCACGAGCGTAGCTCTCATCCTGTATCTACACTTGGGTAATTACACTTAGGTAATTACACACAAACACACACACAAAGGTTGAAAGGTTTGCCACCAGACTAGTACCCAAACTGAGGGGTATGAGCTACGAGGAGAGACTACGGGAATTAAACCTCACGTCACTGGGAGACAGAAGAGCTAAAGGGGACATGATCACCACATACAAGATTCTCAAAGGAATTGATAGGGTAGATAAAAACAGACTTTTTAACACAAGGGGCACATGTACTAGCGGACACGTGGAAATCGAGTGCCCAAATGAGCCATAGAGACGTTAGAAAGAATTTTTTTCAGTGTCAGTAGTAGACAAATGGAATGCATTAGGAAGTGATGTAGTGGAGGCTGACTCCATACACAGCTTCAAGTGTAGATATGATAGAGCCCAGTAGGCTCTGGGACCTGTACATTAGTTGATTGACCGTTGAGAGGCGGGACCAAAGAGCCAGAGCTCAACCCCTGCAAGTACAACTAGGTAAGTACACACCCCACCTATGAATTGCAATTAGAACCATTTGACACCACTCAGTTTAGCTGTTAGGATGTAGATTAAATAAATGTTATATAACCAACAAATATTTACCAATTTTGCTAGAATGTAGTGGTGCTGGATCTGTGTGACACTACATTGTATACATGATGTGGTGAATAGATGGTTGTATTACTATTAATATCTGCACCCTTCTCTTCCTATTACGTTCCCCTCTTTATTCTCTAGGAGGTTGCCTACCCGTCCCACAAATGAAAATAAGATAATAGTAATGATGGAAAGATTAAAATAATTTTTGGATGTTTATATCACATTTCCTTACCTTTGCTTGACGTATACAGAAGAGCAGCTTGGAAACATGCAGTGCGTATATTGTGTAATGCTTCTTCGATGTTGACCTGCATGCCAAAGCCTGCATCAGGATTAATGTTTGGTAGAGACAGTAAGTCAGTAGACCGAACAAAGAAGTTCCCATGGAAATTTGTTATGGCTAAACCTCTGGTTGCTCTGTAAATAAAAAAATACATACTATAGTGTAAATATATACTGGTATACATGTATACCAGTATATCTGGTATACAGTTCGATAGATGTTTCTATCAAACATCTGAACCAATTTTCTGAGCTGTGCTCTGAAAGTCCTCTTGAGCTGTTACAATGGACAAAAAATGTAGTAAACTGCCCAAGTCAAACCTCACTGCTGGCTGGATCCACCAATTGAAAATGTGGTTGTTTGAGAGCTGCTATGATTTATAGTACATCATATTTTAACCATTGGGGATTTTGATACCAAATGCAATGTATTATTCAAGAGACCAGGTTGTTGAGAGGCACACCAAGGAATTAGCAGCCTGGTCTTAATGATATATGATCAAAAGTTAAGGAAATACTCATTCATAGTAATCAGATACTTTGATGTAGTCATAAGCATTAAGCTTTACAGTCAACTCACCTGATTCTCATGACGGCCTCAAAGCCAATTTTCCTAGTAATGTACCGTGTAAGGCAAGATATAAAAGGGCCTACGGCTGCTGGATTCCTCGTAACGTGGAAATTTGGAAAATGATGTATACAGCCTCCAGAGAACTTGCTTACTCCTGTGAGTGTGGCCATATCCACATACTGAGAGTTAAGTGTAAACAAGTCCACAGCAATCTGAAAGTATTTATTGATTAGATGTAACTTGGGAAAATATTTGCAGTGAACATTTCCGAGTACACAAACATAAGACACCACCTATTTATACCTCACCAGTCCTCTTTTCTTTGTTTACCCACAGCTTAAATTTTCAGACTTGGTTTTAATCATTGACTTGCTAACTTATTTCCTGTATTTACTATCCTATTTCAAATCACTATTTGCTTATTCTGAACATCACCTCAGCTTGAGATAGATACACAATAGATGGTGTTGCTGGTGGGTCCTTCTCTCTTGCTTCTGTTAGGTTATTGATGCATTGTCTTGAGAAATATTTGCCTGCTGTGTCTTCTAACTTTGCTCTCCACATTTAATATGCACAATGGAAGTCCTTTGTCGCTTATACATTTTTCTGTGATTGAAGCTGCAGAGTAATAGGAATTTAGTTCTTACTCTATTGAATCTTTAGCTACCTTTTCTATAATTATTGGTGTATCATTTTCCCATTCCAATGAACAGCTTTCTAAATGAAGTAATCTAGAAGGCATGGCCCCAGGGCCAGGCTTGGGGATTATATCTCCCATAACCCATTCGAGTTTTACTCTAGGTATTCCGAGTCTTGAGCTATTTGGTAGGAGGTTGTATACAGTACAGTTATACAAACACCTACTTTATAAACATTCGTTCATTTGTAAGACCTCTTAAATTCCCATTCTTGGGTCAATTCATATGTGAACCTGCTCCATGTTCCAAGTATTACAGTGCTACTTCTACATCTGCAGTGTCACATGATGTAATGATACAAAAATATCAACATGGCCCACTAGCAGGGTCTCCCTGTATAATATGATCACTACTGCTCTTTTAGTTCATCACTATTGCCATTCATATCAACACTTGGGCAGTACGACCTATCTGCGTGTTCTTAACCATAAAAGTTCTGGTCTCCCAAGAGTTCAAAGTTGTGTGTTGGATTGTAACTAATTACAATTTTGGTATAAAAATGTTTACAACTGAATTCTCTTGAGAGCACACATACAAAATGAAAAGTGCATACAAGCTAGCGTAGATTATGTGCAACAGCGATGATATATTAGTATACAGTGGAACCTCGGTTTTCAAATTTTTCGGTTCTCGAGCTCAATTTCTTCAAAAAATTCCACTCGGTACTCGAGGTTTGCTTCGGTGCTCGAGATTGTTGATACACGTATGGGCCGACCAAGCACGTGGCGCACTTCAATTTCTTCAGAATCCTCATTTCTCAATCATTTTTAGGCGACCTACTCTAACTATAGCATGAAATTTTCATCAAATTCAGATTTTGTCCTGTATCATACTGTACAGAGTTATGTACAGTATGATAAAGGAGTTAATACAAACTTTAGCTTGGTATACTGTATCAGGTAACAACAATCTTGGCTTAGTGTACCATAATGTAATGTCAAAAATTAGCTTGGTAAAGAAGAATAACAAATCTCATGAAAGAACATGGATACACAAGATCTTACTTGTTGGCCCGAACAGTCGAGAGACAATTTTTTGTAAAAGTCGGTTGCCGGACCCATGTTTTGAATGTCTTTCCCAGCTCGCTGGTTAGGGTCTTCACGCGCTTTCAGTGCACCGGGTCCCAAAGATGGCAGTGTGGTTGTCATCAGTGTGATGCGTCCACCAATTGGGCTCTGTAATTGTGACAATCATTTAAAAAGAAATCTCAGTGCAGTATAGTATAACTTTTGGTAAATATGCCAGTCTTAGGCCACCCAAGACATGCTCAAACTTTATATATAAATACTGTATAATTACTTTTTAGGTGTGAATGAAAAGATGAGCCTATACAAAAGTGGAAACTAAACAAATATATATGTGTCAGGATGAACTCATTCATTGAATAAATAGTGAACTGTGGAATGAACTTAACACTTTGGCGCACTGAGGTTAAGGAAAAAAACTTGGGCCTTATGCCCCTGGCGCTTCGCGCAGCCAAGCGGTGAGACCGAAAAGTGTATACTCTTTTTACTCTCCTCACACTAATTGTAGGCGTACGTATTTAAATTTGGTATCACTGTGTTCGCAATAGAATTGTCTATAAGAACATACGTATAAAATGCCGTCAAATCATAAGGCCTATCAACAACCAATAAAAAACTATTGACATCACTTGCCGAGAGCGCCAAACAGCAACAAAATGTTTCCATTCTTGTAATGGTTGTGAAGCCCACAGTTGTCCTACATTGTTAATTTTGGTATCATTGGAATCGCAATTAAATTCTCTATACGGACATATGCATATAAATATAGAATCAATGTCGCAACTGACCCACAAGAGTGTGGGAAGTGGCTGAAGTGTTACCCGCGGCGGCATATCGCCGAAAATGACATCGAAAAGTGTATTTTCAATTCACTGTCCTGACATTATTTTTGGATGTACGCATTTAATTTTTGTACCAATGTGTTCGCAATAGAATGTTCTATAAGAATATATGTATAAACCGTCAAATAAGAATGCGTTCGACCGGCAACAAATATAAAAAGTACGTCGATTATATGCGTCGGGTCAATAATGCAATAGTTTTACCACGAAGATTCACTGCCATGAAATTTTCTTTAATAAGCTCTTCTGTTATTAGAGAAAAACGTAAATTTTATGGCGAACATTTCTAAACTATCCCCAAGAAAATCGAAGCAAAAATGGATTTTATACAAATATTTTTTATTTTAACTGGGATACTCGTTAAAAGTGCGTAACCGTCAGAACAGCACATAACGCGCCGGCTAGTTAAAAATGGGCGAAAGTGTTAAGAACTGAATTTTTGGAGTCAATGCCCTCCACAACTTTGAGAAGAAGACAGCAGAATGATAAGACATTATGAGCAGGTGGCAACATACACAGTATACCCAAAAGTGAAGAAGGGTTTCAAGCAAACATTCTCCCTACCTGCAAGAACATAACCTACTTTTAATAGATAACAATTTTTGTCAAGTTTAAATTTAAATGTAAAGAGTCTGATATTAAATCAATTTTAGCAATAAAATGTGCTAAAATCCTTAAAATATAACATCACTCAGCAGTTTAATCAAATGAACAATTAATAAAGTTCTGTTATGTATATAATGTCATAAAATATGAAACTTAAGAAAATATGTAGATAGCTCCAACAGCTGTCAAAATTACCAACGAAAACATAGTAGTCAGCCGCATACGCATGTAAATAGCACTCTCAACTCTACATGTTCCTCTTGATAATGTGCAGCAGTTTGTGACGTGAAGCTGACCTCGTCAAGTCTGCTTTCCTTCATCGTGTTTATTTCTACTGTAGAGCCTACAGAATGCCTGGCCACTTTTACATAAAATACATGAAAATTATGGAACATGTTACAGTATGTCAGTGCAACAAACCAGTAATTTGTAAGCTGCTTGGAGAGCAGCTCCAAGAGCAGAATGAGTTTGGCAAGTTCCCTCATGTGCGTCTGGGAGCGTTGTGAGGAAATCCTCAACCAGAGAACGGCTTTGTTCCAGATTAACCAAAAGGTCCTCAGGATTCGGCACGAACATTTCCTCTATCTCTCCGACTTCCAACATCTGGACATGTTTCTGATCTGCAACAAATTAATAATATGAATATAGTCAATAATAAAATTAGCTGTTGATAATATTTAGCAATCTTTAAAGAACATGTTTAAGAGCAGTTTCTTTGTATCCTTTTTGGAATTCTTGTTCCCTTATGGAACTTATTCCTCATTTGTGATCTAAAATATTTTAGCCACTGAAGGTCTTGAAATACTAAGAATTTAAAAGGAATGAAGAAGCATCAAACATTAAAAGAATGAAGTATTAAATAGGTAGAATAAATACAACAGAGGAAGATTAGAGAACTATTGAACAAAAATGAACTAAAACTAAAAACTATAAAGAGAAATACGTCACTAAATGGATAATGTGAAAGTTCAGAATGTACAATATATCAAGTGCTGCTGCTGCATGAAGAAAGGCAACTATTTATGTTCCCAACTGGTGTGCTTCCATGAGACCCACACAGTACTGCTCCCACATGAAACCCCTAAATTAATTTTGTATAGCCAAAACATAACCTAGTCACAGACTTCCCCCCCCCCCCACTTCCTATCTCTCTCTCAGGAGGAAGGCCATAAACAGATCACATACATGATTACTACATACAAAATACTCACGGGACTAGACAGGGCAGACAAGGACACTTGTGTAGCAGGAGTAATATATGAAAAAGAGGCCACGGATAGAAAACAAGTACTGTAAGCTAATGAGCCAGAGACATTAGAAAACCAAACAAAAAATTCAGTGTCGGTAGTGAACAATTGGAATGTGATAAGAAGTGATATGGTGGAGGCAGACTTCATACAGTTTTAAATGTAGATACAATAGTTCAATCAACTCTGGAACCTATATACCAGTTGATTATGGGTTGAGATGTGGGTACCATGAGCTGTGGCTCATCCCCTGCAAATATAACTACACGAAAACAACTAGGTGATTACACTTCACTGGGATGCGTCGCCAAACATGTCTTGTAATAATGCCACATACACTACAAGTTCATTTTGTCAGTCATTCTCCTAGATCATTATCAACTCTCTCATACTCGTCTACCAGATCTCAACTTTTAATATTTTACTTCTTAAATCCCTGTGAAGTATACTTTACAATTCATGGCTAATCTCATCCTCCACAGCATGTCTTATCCACAATCCAAACCTTCCTATTCCTTCTAGGTGTTACATTATCATAATGGCTTTGCACACTTCTCATAATTTGTTTTCCTTCAGTACAATATATATTTTTTCTACAGATTCTTATGTTTAAGGGGCCGGGAACTCAAAAATATTTGTCCAAATATGAAATATAGCATAAAATGTTAAACAAATCTAACGTTATTTGGCATCAGCATCGTGAAAATTTCATCCCAATATGTTAAGAAATAGATTTAATATGAATTAAAAAAAAAGTGTGCAATTGGTACTGATGATAACAATACCACCTCATAGTTAGTGGAACTCATAAATAATGCAATGATAAAGAGATGCAAACACCTGTACAACACAAAGAATAGTAGTAGTAAGGAGGGTCCACAAAGTGAATATGCAGCTCGTGCCTTCTAGGATTGCTGATTGCCACCTGGAGGGCAAAATTTCACATAAATAATAATGAGTAAGCATGTTATTTTGCTGTATTTTATTATATATCATAAATACATTGCCCAATGCCAATATTTCATATTACTTCCAATTTTTTTCTTTTGTTTATTAGATCTTGTTGGGGCTTCTACATCTTGGAGAATGCATACCCGTCACTAAGTATGTGAAGTTAGAACGAAATTGGTGAACATGTAAATCAGGCACAGGTGGTGGAACTTGTGACAATTATTTGGGGCTGATTTTTTCAAAGATTTCAAACTATTTTCCTTTTCATTAGGTTGTTTTGCTGAATGGGGTCCAGATTAAGGCTCTATCACTTATATAAAGTATACATATATATTCCCTAATCCATTATTATTATCTCTATATTTAGTTTTTTTTTTTTTTTTGGGGGGGGGGATATTTTTTCTTGAGTTCATTTCAACACCATTGACCTACAACTTTCACATATTCGAGTACGAATGCCAAACCATGTTTATTAAAACCTACAGGAAAATTCATACATTAGAACGACCATATTCGTTGTCGATAACTTCATCTTCATTTATCTTCATGATCAATATTTTTCCACTTTGAGACACCATCACATCAGTTTCTAATAGATTCTCACCATTTTCACATGTGCAATCTTCTTTGTTCTAAAAAATTTATTAGTACTTAAACCCATAAATTTTGGGGTTACAACCATTTGCATCTAAATTTGGCACACAGTTGGAAGGCCACATTCTTTTTTTGTTTTCTTTTTTTACAGTAAACTATACTCCTAAACTTATATAAAGCAAAAGATTATGCTCATATGCCATTTTTAGACCATAATAAATTCAAGACAAATGGTGAAATTTTACCATTTATGCAAATTTGAAAATTATTCATTTTTTTTTCATGTTAAAATGTTGACCCATTAGAACAAGTTGGTGCATCTGTCATGTACTTTATGCAAAAAAATATCCAAGAGAGTTTGAGAAAGTTTGCAAGTATACTAACCAATTATTTGCAGCCCACGTTTTTACAGTTTAATACAATTCCTGTTTTTTTTAATCCTCCTCTTCTCCCATTAGACCATTAACAAAAGCAACATGCATCACATTTCCATGGGCAGCCTGGCAGCACATCCCGGCATAAAACTATGCGTAACCACCATATAATAAATCACCAAAGTGAATACCGCGGTTTAACATTTATGAATTGGTGCTTATGTTCTATTTTTTCTAATAACTACAAATGTACTGTAAAGCAACACTGTCTAATGTGCAATATGTTGTATGCTGCTGGGAGAAAATATAAGAGGAAAGAAATGTAATGGTAAAATGTAGAGTGCAAAAATCAATGAATTGCAAGAGTAGTGTGTACAAAGTTGAAGAAATTATTATTAAAAAGATGTATTCAGTGTATTAGAGGGCAAGATGGTCAGGATATTGCAACAAAATGGGTGGCAGCAGTGTTCAAGAAGTGAAGTTGTTTGCACAGTACATTACAACTGACAAGATGCCCTGTACTTATGTAGCAGTAGGGTACTGCTCTGGATGACTGCTCTGTATTGCACTTATCTGTGATGCAATACAGAGTAGATGAAACAATAAATGACTATCAACTTTCTTTTACCATAATGCTCTTGTTTTCTTGGGCTGCTACGTCCCCACTCCATAAAAATGGGAAACAAGGAAATGATGATAGCATTTATACCATCAACTGGTAAAAAACCAGGATAGTGATCAGTAGTTAGCCTCACTGATGTGAAATTTACCAAAGTGTGGATGCAATGAAGTACTGTAATGTAAATACTAAGAGTGATTTGGGAGGAAATAATTCAGAGTAAACTTCTACAGTTACTAGCCTTACCTTCTCCCATTAGATAGAACTGGACACTACTAGAGAAGGTTATAAATCCAATCATAGTCCTGCGATCTCCTGGTATCTTGTCCAACTGTGCCAACAACACATCACACACAACCTATGGAAACAAATACCAAAAGCTTAAAAAAAAAATTTGGCTAATTTTTATTTTAATGGAAGATAAGGGCTATTAGTTTTACTTAATTAGTACATTCATTTAAAGGTAAGAATAAAGGTATTAGAGCAAAAATTCCTTTGTAGGATATATACTGTAGATTTCCTTACAGTATTTCATAATGTAAAGCTTGACTTTTGTATATGCTTTCCTTTAAAGTATTTGCACAGCACTAACTCCCCTTACAATGTTAAGATAAATTTACATTAATAAATTTAATTTAATTTTAAATTAATTTTCATACATTCACCCCCCCTCCCCCAATACAAACCTGCCTTGCTGTAATGAGAACCCTCGGCAACACGACCCGAGTTACTCAAGCCACGTTTACCATGTCAACCAAATACTGTCTATGTCTATATATAGGAATTTTATTAAAGTTTTAAACTACAGTATATTTAAGTTTAATATGCACAGTAAATGTGAACCATGAAATACAATACAGGTATTTTCCAAACACACCTTAAGGTAGCCTGTGTCGACAGCTTGGCGAGAAACATCCAAAATCCACAGATATGTTGCTGGTTGAGGAGGCCGTAACATATATTCTTGAGGAGCAATAAATTCTATAGTTGCTTCTCGAACCTCTGGTCTTCTAGATGGGTCACCGTATGTTCTACTAACCTGGTAAGAGAGAGGGGAAACCAAAAGCTCAATGCAAAAACTTATTTTAGTTTTTCCAGGTACAGTACTTAGAAAAAAAGTTTTCACATCCTGAAATGTTTGACTGGATCTTCTGACCTCTGAAACTGGCACCTAGACCCACTACATTCTGCCATCTGTTGGCTAAAGAATCAAATGTTACCTCAAGCCGTATATATAAAATTACCCACTCCCCCTTAAAAAAAAATTGTCACTCAAACAATACATTTTAACTTAAGCAGTTTCTTTCTGCAGGGGCCAAATGACGTCTCCCTGTAGCTAGATACATGGAGATAGCTCCACTCAACAAAGGTTAATTGAAATACGGGAAAGATAAATGGAAAACAAACTGTGAAGTGGAATCATAGAAGAGAAACAGAAAGTGTGGAATAAACCAGGAAACATTGAAAACAAATGGGTAATGTGGAAATTAAAATGAAAAGCAATTAATTTATAAGTTTACAAATAAACTTATTTAGGTGCCAAAACAGGATCATTGGTGCCATAAGAATACAATATTCTTCCAACCTTTCAGTTAGATTTACATTTTAGTGACTTCATACCTGAAGGGGTCAAACCAGAGGGGACAGAGGTCAATCCCAACAGAGATGTAGAGCTCAGTGCTTCATCATGAAAGATGCTTTTTAGATCATATGATAACAATTTTAGATCATATATAACAATCCACCCTCCTCTGACACAAGGAGGAAAAGTAGTATTTCACGGAGAAATGTGCAGAGAACATGAAACATGAAGAAAAGGACACAAAAGAACCTCAAATTTAATACAGTATTAAATTCTGAAAATGTTAGAATCACTTTGCTCGTAAATCCACATCCGTTACATAAATGTTGCTGAAATTGCTAACACCACAAAGCCATGAGATGACCACATCAGACAAAATTTTTTTTATTAAATGTCAACACATTTCTCTATCAGTGACAGACTATCAGTGTACGTCCTGGATAAAACAATACACTCAGGCTCACTTACAATGTGCTAAAAACAAAGATTATTATTCAGTACTGTCAAAATACAAACCATTCACTTACAGGATCATACTGAAATTCTTCTGGGAGCTCATTGACTCTGAAACACAGGTTACACTCCAACGTCTTTCTCCTTAAATACCACAAAAGGATTGATGTACGTTCGGCACGATCTGCAGCGTACAATCGTGTTGCAACTCACGACTGGAAGGTGCTGTGAAAAAAATATTTAATGACATTCTTAAATACAAACTTTAATACAAACTTAATTTTCCACTTAAAACCTACAAATAAAAAAACAGACTAATGAACTTTTTGCCTTTTAATAGTGTTGTGATGAATACCTTAACTTTTGGTAAGGTTTCCCATTGTCAGAGACAGGATGCCTGTTAGGCTCATTGAGGTCACCCTTAGGCCAACTACTGACCTTTCCCCACAATACAACCCATGATAACTGCTCAACTTCCTGTTACTGTACGCTATTTATTGTTAGGTAAACTGCGGCATCAGGTGCAAGGAAATATTGCCCAATGTGTGTGTATTGCCATAAGAAATAAACTTGAGACACTTGGGTTAGTAAACTGCACTTACCCATATATCTGGCTAAGCATCATAAAAAAAAATCCAGTGTTGAATGTAATGAAATGCTTTGCTAGGGCAACCCCCCCCCCCCCCCCAACTGCCACCACCACCACTGCAAATAGTAATTGGAGGACAGGAGGAAACTGCACATACCCAATTGAGCACAGGAGGAAACCGCTGATAGCAACTAAAGCACAGGAAGGGAAGGAAACTATCAGGGAAAGGTGTCAAGTCATTACGACTATATAGCACTTGGAAGGAATAAATAAGGATTAGGGATGGGACGGGGGTAAGGAATGGTTCCAAACTACTTGGACAGTCAAAAATTGAATGCCAACCTGCACGAAATGAGACCGCTGCTCATTTCCTGCATAAGAGGAAACCCCCGATAGTGATCAGAGCACAGGAAAAAATTGATGAAGGAGATTAGACCAGTGTTAGCATTATGTAATTCAGTACACTCAATATTTTATCATTCCCAGCAAAACCATGGAAATTCGTACTGTATTACCACCACCATTTGCAGAATATTTGTTTAAATTCAAAATTGCTTCATAACTACTGCATAGTGCCTTAAGGCACTCAACTTGTGGTGTGCATAGCACCATAAGGTGCTCGTGGGTAATCAAAATTTGAAACTCCCATGCATACTAGAGGCTCACAATTGCTTCCTCAGGCCTCCAGTAACCATTCCCAATCTTGAAAACATATTCAAAGTTCCTCACTCTCTCTTTCCCTCCCTCTCTCTATGGCCTTAGTTAAAAAAAAAAAAAAGCCACATCTGGCAACATCACCCTTCAGTGTGTGAACGTGTAGAGCCATTGAACTTTTAACAGCAGCAAACAAGCGATTACCATATATGTTTACAGGCAAAAATGTGTGCTATGTGCAATTATAAGATTCGTGCTTATATATGCATACTGTATTAGTAAAAATAAATACATGGTGTACATATATTATACATATACGTATACTGTATCTGTAAATACGTATACTGCATTTCGAACTTAAACAAGAAGACCACCTTTGACACATCAATATAACTTGAACAAAAAACTAAATAAAGTGAGAAAATGACAATAAATCGACATAGTTATTCCCACGCCGCATTTGCCTCATTTCTGCTAAAAAATGCAACTTTACTGAGCTACTACAGCTCGACTACAAGAGGTAAAATATGAACAATTAAAAAATATTTTGGGAATAGCCTGGCACTAAATAACTTTGAAAATAGTTTACAGTAAAACATGGGAGGCTCAAAAATAAATTTTTTTTTTTTTTACCATCCAAAATATTTTAATTTATTTCATGATATGTACAGGAAGAACACACCCCTTTTTTTATAGAAATGAATTAAATGGGACAAAACAACCCTTTAAGCAAATAATGGTTAATTATTATTGATTACTTTATAATGATAATACAGTATCTTGGGAACACTTGTTAACTGGTATTAAGTTCCTTAGACAATATTTCCTATTATTATTTTCTACCAAAAATGCTGGGTGTGAGAGTGGCTATGCAAGAATGTAAAGCACCAATGTTATGTACTCTCACAAACCCAATGTAACTTGTATATTAATTACAAAGACACCCCAATTTACTTTCATTTGTGTTTTCCACCATAAATTATTACTTCTCATGATACCACTAGAAATGCAGATAAATTTCTTAATTTAGGGAAAACAATTTTAAATATATCAATTTAGCTCCCATATAGAGAAGGAAAGTATGGGGCCAAAACAGAAACAGAAGTGCCAAAGAAAAGGATTAAGACCACTATTTGCTTCATTGTATGACTCTGGGGAAGGTATCAGAATGCCCATACCCACCTCTGGTTGGTTGCTAAACAACCAGAGGCAAATTGTTCGAGGCCTCTAGTGCTCAAGATGAATGAAATAATTGTTAAACAGTTTTGTAACTACAGCACTTCATATGGATCTGTATTGAGGAATAATATTAAAATCAATTACTGAATTACTATATATCAATGTCCAATCTTAATGACCAAGGGCAAGTTGTGTAACCATTATACTTTCCATCCATTTTATTAAACAGGGAAGCATTTGCTTTAAGAATATTATATGTTAAGTCTGGCTACTGCACTAGCAAAGCAGTCACCACTTGCCTACACTACACTTGCCTCTGTTAGACCAAAACTGGAGTATGCAGCAGTTGTATGGTACCCATATCTTAAGAAGCACATCATCAAACTTGAAAAGGTGCAAACACATGCAACTAAATGGCTCCCAAAACTGAAAGACGAGCTACGAGGAAAGGTTTGAGGCATTAAATATGCCAAAACAGAAGACAGAAGAAAAATGAGGCAATATGATCACTAAGTAAAAAATAGTAACAGGAATTGATAAAATTGATAGGGAAGAATTCCTGAAACCTGGAACTTCACGAACAAAAGTCAGATTTAAACTAAGCATAGCTGCCAAAGAAATACAAGAAAATTCACTTTTGCAGAGTGGTAGACAGTTAGTAGTAGTTAGGTGAAGTGGTGGTGGGAGGGCAAAACCATCAGTAGTTTCAAAGCTTTATATGAAAGAGTGTTGGATGGAACACCACAAGCATAGCTCTCATCCTGTAACTACACTTGGGTAATTATTAGGAAGCAAGGCTGAAAAGAGTAAGGTTACCCCTCAGCAAACACACAAACTATGAAGAAGGCAAAAGGAAGTAATAAATAAATGGAATAGTAAAGTATGATCGATTATCTAATGATAAATTTCAGGTGTTGCAACAAGGTCACTGGTGCTGTGTAAATGCAACATTCATCTAAGACTAGCCTTTGAGCTAGGGTTTACAAAACCTCAAGCACAGCATGACCACAATAATCCTAGATGACTGAGAACTTGGTCTACTTTTGGGCCAGATGGGGGGGAAGACTTCACAAGCCAAATTCAACACTTTCTCTAGGTCATCAGTGCACAATACTTGCTGCCACACAGATGGCATTCCAAGGAGAGAAGGCAACAAGGAACAAAAATATTAAAACTGTCTACTGAAAGAGTGATGTGGCAGTGTAGAAAAGGGAGTACACTAAGTTGCACTGTGGACAGCAGCCACAGAAACAAATCATATATGGAGAGAGGAATAATCTCTGCCTCTTGCTTTATTATTCCTATTGCAATGCCTCCACTGCCTACATTTTTGTTTTCTTAATTAACCTAGCTATATGGGCTTGCAGTCCAGCATCACATGACTAGGTAATTTTATTGTTAAGAATTACTTTGTTCAGCACTCTCTAGCACTTGAAGATTTAGTTTCAACTTGCTAGATTATGGTTTAATGCAATTTGGAGTACAAAAATATAAGTTAAAGGAATATTAGCATGACACTTACCTAAATAACTGTTGGCCCTCAACCCCTGAAATATGGTAGAGTGCATAAACATTTCAGTTAGATCTCAAGAACAAATGGCAAAACATGTAGGCGAGGAAAGTGCATTAGTTTGAGGGTACGAGGAGAACAAAACAAAAAGTGCCAAATATGGCAAGAATGTGGAGTGCCTGTGAACAGCACACAATTTTCATATACTGTAGTCCATAGCACTATCAGAATGCTATGGTGGCAATTTTGTTTTTGACATGAACCGAAATATTTAGGTGACGTTTGGTAGTACAGTACTAGTCCTCCAAGAAGTTGCAAGTAAACAAGTCAGAATCAATGCTTGTCATTCAGTACATCTTTACCTCAATTAGTCAATCTTTGCCGACAAATTGATCGACAAATTTGCCACTTCATTTATTTACAAACAATGAAAAAATATAAAATTATTAAAATAATAAATAAATTCAGAAATAAGTAAGCTAGATGATCCATTTCGATAAAATGTCTAAAGCACATAAAGCTTTCATATTCTGATGATGCGGTTGAATAACCACTTATGTACACACTGTAATTGGCAAAAACAGCAACTGAGTATGGCATATCAGCCTAAAAATGTAATACGTACATCAATATGTCCGTATTGCACATTTACTTGAATTTACCAGAGGACCGCCATCAACATGTGGCCTTGACAGGAACAGGAAACTGCCGTGCTTATTCAGTCTATTCTCTCTAGCTGTCACAATGGACAGAAAATTATTTATTAAATTGCCTGAACCTAACCTAACTGATGGACCCATGCATAGAAAACATGAATGCTTGCAAGCTGCTATGATTTATATATCATATTTTATCCATTGGGGATTTTAATGTCTAATGCAATGTATTATTTGAGAAGACAGGTATGCTTGTCAAAGGTCCCCTTATTTTTCCAGATTTCATTTCCAACTGTACTTTTAACGGCTCTACTGTCCTAGCATTTACGACTTCGGCAGGAAGGCAATTCCATGGGATTATAACCTTATGGGTGAAAAAATAACCTGTATTCTGTCATGCATTGTAGTCTGTTCAGCCTGAAAGCTGTTGCCCTGTGTGCATTTGTTTCATTTGACCTTGTAAAAAAATGGTCTGGATTAATACACAGTATTCCAAATTGTTCAGCATTTTAAAGGTTTTGATGAGATTAGCCCCGTCATGTCTGGTTTGAAGTGCTTTTAACCTTGTGGCCCCTAAATCTTTCCTGGTATGAGAAATTATTCTACTTTAGATATACAGTACAGTACTTAGATCTTGAATTATTGTCAATCTGATTTGTGCTTTCTCCAAAGCAGGTATATCCTCCTGAAGATGCTTGCTCCATGCTTGAATATAGCAGTCCAAATGGGGATTGACTACCTACTACCTGTTGATTTCGAGGATCAACTTCCCGCGGCCCAGTCTCTGACCAGGCTTCCTGGTCTGATAAGTCACAGCCTGGTTGATCGAGTATCCTTTGAATGTGCTTGACGAGTTCTCTTTTGAACACTGAGAGGTCAGCCAGTTATGATCTGTATATGTAGGGACAGTGCGTTGAAACATCTTGGGCCTCTGATGTTGATCGAGTTCTCTCTCTCTCAACATGAATATTGCACCTATGCTTTTCAGTAGGGCTATTTTGCACATCCTGCCATGCCTTCTGGGGTGATAGTATACAACTGCCATCTTGAAAAATAAATTCCATGTGGGTAACATTGGTGAGAAAGAGTTAAAGAACACAATAAAGTAGCCAACACAACTGCAAGAAAAATGACAGGTTGGATAACAAGAACCTTTCACACTAGATATGCTATAACAATGAGGATACTCTTCAAGATGCTAGTGCTCTCTAGAGTGGAATTCTGTTGCACACTGACAGCCCTTTTCAAAGCTGGAGAAATTGCTGACCTGGAGAACAGGCGGGGACCTTTACTGCTAGAATCCCAACCCATCCTCTCAAAAGTAATAATCTCAACCCGTCCTCCCTAATCTCATAGAGATTAGGGCTCTGAAGGAAATGATTCGGGCAGTAATGTAGATACACATCTGCCCTGAATCGGAGGCCTATACCATCACCACTCCAGACGAGGCCTCACTCCACACCACCACTCCCACTTCGAGGCAAAGTGGGTCTGTGTAACATGCACAAACCCACCTAGGCCATGGATGATGACTATGTTCAAGATTTAGTGACCAGGACTCATTGTAGTTCGAGCAGTGCTATGGCTAGTGGCAGTAGTGTACATGGTGTTACCAGGCACAGTTCTGCCACTCGGCTGCTCGCCCAACCATCCAGCACTAGGTGAGAAGGATACATTCACACAAATGCCCTCATATTTATCTGTTCATACTCAATGTGCGTGGAGTAGATGGTCTTCATCTCCTAGCCAACATTGAACTGCTGTACCACTGCTCTGGTGGTACCTCCACCAGAGCAGTAGATGTACTCGTGTCGGGAGATGGTGCGCACTTTATTTCACAGATCTCTACATTTGAAGATACCGATGTTGGGGTTACAGAAATTTCCCATATGCTGGTGATGACATAAGTGAAATGGAGTATTTTATAGTATACTTCTATGAGCTACTCATGGAGCCATTGCTCAGGAAACATACTCTAGTAAATTAATAGGAACCGAGGGAATATCACATTCATTATAATTTGATATTGATACGGACAGCTTCCTCAAAAGGTCAGATGTAACACGAATGAAGAGCAACGGGTTCAAGCTCAACAAGCCAAAATGTAGGACAGAATACAGGAAATGCTTTTTTACCCATAGGATTGTAAATCCGTGGAACTGCTTTCCTGTTTAAGCCGTTAACGCCAAATCGCTGCTAGATTTTAAAACGTCTAGAAAAGATCATCAGGGCTAATGTGGAGACCTCCGATAAGCTGCTAGCTGCCTGTCCTCGTCGAGGCCACTAGTATTAGTAGCCCTTAGGTAAATTCAGGTAAGTGATTACAGCATTGGAAGGACACCCCTGCGGCTGAACTTTGCGTTTCTTGCACTCTGATGACGAAACATTCGGTGAAACATATCATCCACGATTATTGGAAGACTTCTCTCCCATCACTTATTTTTGGAATATACACGTCTCACAACAGGTATCTCTTGCTCCTCAGGTGCATTAATTTTGAAAATGGTAGTGAAAACCAAAATGCAGATGATAGACGGAAGGTAAGGTACATTCTCAGTACACTGAATGGGAAATACAATGATTTCTATGTATCAGGTCAGAAGCTGGTGATTAGCAAATTGCTTTTGAAAGGATGTCTTGCTTTAAAGCAGTATACCCCCCCCCCCTTCAAACACCAGAGATTTGGACTCATTCTTTGTTCCATGTGATTGTAACCAACCCTCAGTGTAGTTACAGGACGAGAGCTACGCTCGTGGTGTCCCATCTTCCCAGCACTCTCATAACGTTTTGAAATTACAGTACTGACGGTTTTGGCCTCCACCACCAACTCACTTAACTTGTTCCGTCTACCACTGTTTGCTAAAGTGAATTTTCTTATATTTCTTCGGCAGCTTTGTATAGTTAGTTTAAAGGACATCTTTTTCTTGAAGTTCCAGGTCTCAGGAATTCTTCCCTATTAATTTTATTGATTCCCATTACTATTTTGTAAGTAGTGATCATTCGACTCTAATCTTCTAGTTTTGGCATATTTAATGCCTCTAAACTCTCCTCGTAGCTCTTGTCCTTTAGTTATGGGAGTCATTTAGTTCCATGTCCTTGCACCTTTTCCAGTTTGTTGATGTGCTTTTTAAGATATGTGCACTATACAACCGCTACTTATTCCAGCTTTGGTCTTACAAAAGTCATGAATAATATTGTTAGTATTTCTCCATCCATGTACGGTACTGGTATTTAAAAGCAATTCTGAAGTTAGAAAGTGTAGCATAGGTTCATCGCGCAATATTCTTTATGTGGTCCTCAGGTGATAATTTTCTATCTAGAATCACCTCTAAATCTCTATTAGAATTCTTTAAAGATTTCTCACATAATTTATAGGTTGTGTGGGGTCTATGTTTTCCTATTCCACATTCCATAACATGGCATTTATTCGCATTAAATTCTATTTGCCAAGTGGTGCTCCATAAACTTATTTCGTTCAGGTCTTCTTGAAGGGCATGACAATCATCTAAGTTTCTTATCTTCCCTATTATCTTATCATCAGCAAACATGTTCATATAGTTCTGTATTCCATCTGGTCGATCGTTTATGTAGACAACGAACATTACCGGAGCAAGAACTGAACCCTGTGGTACTCCACTTGTGACATTTCTCCATATATATACAGTATATAATTGTCAATCACACTACCGTGGAAATAAATATGTCATTCACCTGGGCACCAAGAGACTCGAACCATCAACCCAATGAGTGTAAAACCAAAGGTCTATCCACCCAACTATGAGACGGCCTTAAAAAAAAATAATAATAAAAAAGTCAGCAAAGCCACCAAAAGAACGAGTATATAAACCAGATTGTCAGGGACAATAACATAAATGCACTTGGGAGTGTGACAATGGTTGGTGCTGTTGTGTATAAAACTGTCAGGTGGACCAAGAAGATGTTCTTCCACTTTATTGACGTAACAATGCTAAACAGTTACAATATGTACATGGCGAAGTCAGGCCATAGACTATGTGCATGTTTAGTCTTCATGTTCAGACAATTACTAGCAATGTTTGGCCAATGTATTCATGTCATAACCAGAGGCCTCCTCACCCCAATATTATCACCAAACTGCTCCAGACTAGCTTTCAGTTATATAAAATTAAATATAAACCTACAACAGTTTCCTAAATCCCAGATACTTATTTACTGCTAGGTGAACAGAGGCACCAGGTGAAAGGAACTATGCCCAACTATTTCTGTCCTGCCAAAGAATAAAAAAAAAAAACTACTACTTCAATGAAAGACCTATCTAAGTATTATTACTAAATAATGCTACCTCTTCTAACCCAAAAATATAATGCACACTTTTATATCATCTACAGTATATACTATATAAAGAAAACCTCACCAATGATGTGTGGTGGTCACCTGCATTACATAAAATACAAGTCAAGAGATGGACAAATCCAATTGGCATTCGCTACAGGGTAAGGGCAAGTACTGTGCAGTAAATCACTGCACACGACACCACCCCCTCTTATAATCACGTGAAGCATATACTGTATATATTTTATATATATTTTGGCTTTATCAAATTTGTAATAGATGCTTCTTACCCTTACTACTGGTACCTGTATTTGCAAAAATACCAATCCACAGCTTAGGCATTATTTAACAATACCTGTACTCATAAAATATGAGGTTAATTTTGGTATTCACAAGTTTGTTGCAGTTTTTGTGTTTAACATACTTTTTTTTATTACTCATTTACATCACTGTCTAGTGTATAAATCTACTATATACAGCACAATATTTGCGACTGGGAAATAACATACTTGTTCACTTGTGGACAGTGAAGGTCTACTGTATTTTTTTTACAAATACTGTAACATTTTTTTATACATTCACCAATACAGTATACAACATTACAAATAAACCATGTAAAGTAACTTTGGAACAAGAGTTAGGAGACAATATTGATAAAGTAACTGTCAACTCTTGAATCTGCAAACCACCCCAGTTGTAAAAGGAGAAAGAACCCCCCCCCCCAAATATTAATTTGCTAATAAACCTACAAAGAGAGGGTTTACTGTGTGTGTACAACTACAGTAATTTCAATGAACAGCTACTATACCAAAGGCAGAATCCATAAGAAACAAACTTACCTCAAGATCCTTGAATGGATGTATAAGCATGCCAAACGGAAGCCTGGCCTTCTGCAAAACTGACTTTGTTTCGGGAATTTTCGTCAGAGTGCATCTGAATATATCAGGGGAGCAGTTTGGGAGATATTCTTGAGCCAGCACCGGTTTTGGAGGCACAACTCCCTCGGGTGGTAGCACTTGACGCTGCTGTAACAGGTCCATTTGATGTGTTCCCCAGCCTTTATTCCATCCGTCACGTGTCACAGACAAGCCACCCAACTGCTGTGACAGCTGATTAACATCAGGTGGTCCTCCTGGTCTAAACTGTCCTTGAAACTGCTGTTGCTGCTGCTGCTGTGGTGGCTGCTGCAATGGCTGATGTTGCTGCTGACCTGGATACTGTGACACTGATCCATAATGAGCTGACCCTGCAGCATTTCCAAGAGGTGGTGGTATCATAGGTGGTCTGTAACCCATCGACGTAGGTGGGAGACCCATTGATGTAGGTGGGGGACCCATCGACGTAGGCTGGGGACCCATCGATGTAGGCTGGGGACCCATCGACGTAGGTGGGGGAACCATTGTTGTAGGTGGGGGACCCATCGACATGGGTGGAACACCCATTGATGGTGGTCGGGGAGCCATAGACGCTGGTGGTGGACCGATAGACATAGGCGAGGGAGCTACAGATGTTGGTTTATAGCCCGCCGACATTGGTGAATGTCCCATCAATGCTGGTTGGTGGCCTATCAACATTTGTGTGTGTCCCGCTGAATGGTGGGGGCCCATTGATGATACTGGAGGCCCGATGGATGTCGGTGGGCCGATGGATGTCGGTGGAGGGCCTAATGATGATGGTGGAGGTCCAAATGATGATGGATAAGAACCCACTGACATGGGTTGAGAGCCCAATGCAGCTTGTTGAGAACCCATAGACGTTGCTAGAGAACCAACTGAAGGCCGAAGATTATTTGATAATGATGAAGGCCCCACTGATGGTCTAGGTCCCAATGATGGTGATGGAAGAGCAGCAGAAAGAGCAGTAGTATGTGGGGAGGTGGTTAAAGCTGGAGCTGAAGAAGCTGCAGTTGGAACTGAAGAGACAGCCGGAAAAGCTTTGGAAGCTGCTGGAGGGCCCATGTGACTCTTTGCAATTAACTGATGTGTTCCACCACTCAATGAAGTAACAACAGCCTGTGATTCACTGGTATGTGGTCTCGTGTTTGTATTAGTTCCAGAAACAGAGCCAGAGGATCCACCTAACTGATTACCACTGAGTGAGTCTCTGACAGGTCTTGCAAAAGATGGTACATTATTAGATACCATTGAAAGTGGCCACTAACTGGTGGCTGAACAGTACTGCTAGATAGATTACTACGAGATGATACTGGCCCACTATAGTGCACCTGTGGTGATTACTTATTTGAGCACCACT
>WNGS01042707.1:31711264-31757327 GCA_020271785.1 Procambarus virginalis
TGTGAATGTGTATTGACAGTTCTGTTTAAAGGTTTATTACTACCTTGTGTTCCACTAACAGATGATTCACTAGACACAGGCACACTGGCTGGGATGCAATTAACTGGTAAAGAATGTCCATCAAAGTGTGTTCTTGTTGTGATTGGAGACATCCTAGGTGAACTCTTTGCAGGTCCGTCAATTAGGGAAGAGCTTGGCTGGGATTGTGAAGCAGGTGGATGATGGCCTTCATTCAAATTTGTTGAGGATCCACTTGGAGCTGCAATAATTTATTTAAATATTTATATTTTCAAACTAACAATATTCATGTGAATAAGACATACAATCTATGTATGCAATAGTCATAGAAAATAACATGTAATGTGTAACATTAACCAACAATTTCATAAGCTAAACTTCAAAGCATTCTTACCAAGTATTTACTGCAGGCTAATAATCATTGTTAGCCTAAGAACTGATCTTTACCTCATCAATTATGGAGCAGCATACCATACCTTGAGGTTACCTCGAGGTGCTTCCTGGGGCTTAGCGTCTCCCCGCGGCCCCGGTCATCGTGACCTAGGCCTCCTGGTGGCTGGACTGATCAACCAGTGCTGTTGGACGCCGCTGCTCGCGCCTGCCGTATGAGTCACAGCCTGGTTGATCAGAGTATCACTTTGGATGGTGCTTATCACAGTTCTCACTCTTGAACACCTGCGAGGGGTTTGCCAGTTATGCCCCCTTATGTGTAGCGGGAGTCTTTGAAACAGTCTTCGGGCCCTGATGTTGATAAGAGTTCTTCCTCAGAGTACCATTGCTGCCACCTCTGCTTTTCAACGGAGGTATTCGATCACATCCGGCCATGTCTTCTGGTCTCATGTGATGTTATTATCTGTGTGCAGGTTTGGACCAGCCCCGCTAATATTTCCATGTGTAAATTATTATGTATCTCTCCCGCCTGCCTCAAGGGATACAGATTTAGGCATCTTTCAGTCGGGTCCCAAGTAGTTGACCATGTACACCATAATTGAACATTGTTAATTATGGTATACCAAATGGTTGATATTCCTCTTGCTCTGCTTTCTTCTGGATATTGCCTACAGAATATTCCAAGAAAGGAGCTAATGCTGACCAATCCAGCAATTACAGTAGTGAAACTTTGCAAATACAGTAGTCTTTCACCACTGCTTTTTGAATACCAGTTTCCCAAGTGAGTTTAACAAAAGTTTTGATCCTTAAGTCATTTGTGCAAATTCTTTCATGCAGTTTAAAAAAAAGAAAAAGTGTACAGCATCCCCAGTCAGTAGCTAAGTGACAAGATACAATTGGGTGTTGAGAGTAGCCGAGGGTAATGTGTTTGTCGTGGCGCAGGCATGCTAATGACTCCTGCTCTTCCTTCTCCTCCCTCGGATTTGCAGCAGCACGTCCTGGTTCTGCATAATTATGTCCTTAACTTGTACACACAGTGTAAGAACTATATACAATCTTAGTTAAACTGTCATCTCTTTTTAAGTAACTTTAATGTATAAATGTCAAATTTCACACTGAAAGATACGGCATATACGTATGATGTGGCAAATCAGAGAGCAGGCTGTCCATTCAAGCCCATAATACTAGTACATCATGAAGTTCTATGCTTTAAAATTAAGCAATCAGGGATAAGTTAAGATGGACTAATCAATGAAAATAAGCCAGCAGAGGCGTTTGATCAAACAAGATTGTGATGTTAACCGAGACTCATTCTAGACTCATTCAAGACTTGTGTTGACGATCTGAAGCGTATATGATGTCAGCAAGGAGGTACTGCTGCAGTGATGCATATTGCCCTGCATCACAGACTTGTTGCTGTTCAAACACAGTAACAGATCTTGCTCATTATTCCTACATACTCTTTACTGCTAGGCGAACAAGTGCATCAGGGTGAAAGAAACTGCCCATTTGTTTCCACCTTCGCGGGAATCGATCCCCTGACTAGGACTACGAATGCCGAGTGCTGTCCGTCATAATTCAGGCCCTGTGTAAATCTACGACTGAATTTTAAACCAATTACTCAACCATTTTGTTTCAAAGCTTACCTAGTTTACATCCATTGTTTTATATTATGTTTTGGGTTTATATATTTAGCACTTATTAATACCCCTTTGTTATACTCTTTCATTTATATGCTTCAATTTTACACACGTACTCAACACCTTTCTAGTGAATGTAAATTTAGCCAATTCAATCTCTTAACAAGAAAGGTTTCTATAATACATGTATCCAAGATTACGTTTTGCATGCTTCTCTGAACACGTCCAATATAATTGATGTCCCTCGGCTGAATATTAATTTGGCCAATGGTATGCACTGGAGTAGTTGTTTTAGCACGTAAGCATCACCTGACTATCCATTCACAACCTTGCCTCATTGATCTGACTACAGAATAACCCCACCCAGCCACCCACCCACACAACACCAGTTCCTGTCCTCTAACCATCCAACGCGTCAATCAAATATCATTATTCAGAATGTCCTGTCAACAAATCACTCCTTCAACCGGCTAGGATATGTACGATCATGCATGGTGTCCGCGTCCTTTCTCAATTGTGTGTGCTATGCGATAAACTTTTTTGAAGTCTCATTCCTTCTATAACCTTGGGTGATAGAACTGATCTTCGTAGGAGGAATCTCCCCATTTCCCTTTCTCAGTATTTCTCATAGTGTTTGTACACTCGTTACACGTGCGCACACAATGTACTCAAACATGTACACACCAATGTACTCTCTTATGTAACGCCCATTGGCGAACATGTGGTGTTGAAGCCCGTGGTGTGTACACGTGTTTGTACACACACGTGCTCACACCATGTACTCTCATGTGTACACGCCCATGTATTCACCTAGTTGTGCTTGCGGGGGTTGAGCTCTGGCTCTTTCAACCCGCCTCATGAATATCAATCAACATTCCCCCCCCCCCCAGGAAGCAGCTCATAGCAGGTGTCTAACTCCCAGGTACCTGTTTACTGCTAGGTGAACAGGGGTATCAGGGTTTTCATGTACTCTCACATGCGAGAATAACATCTGAGGCGTATGCGAGGCTGGCTAACATCAGAACTGACTTCAGGAACTTGTGTAAGGAATAATTCAGAACCTTGTATATAACATATGTAAGACCAATCCTGGAGTATGCGGTTCCAGCATGGAGCCTGTACCTTGTGAAGCACAAGGCGAAGCAGGAGATATGAACAGAGATATGCCACAAGACTAGTCCCAGAACTAAGAGGCATGAGTTATGAGGAAAGGCTGCATGAAATGTACCTCACAACACTGGAAGACAGAAGAGAAAGGGGAGACATGATCACTACCTACAAAATTCTCAGAGCAATTGACAGGGTAGATAAAGACAAACTGTTTATCACAGGTGGTACACGAACAAGGGGACACAGGTGGAAACTGAGTACCCAAATGAGCCACAGGGACATTAGAAAGAACTTTTTCAATGTCAGAGTCCATACACAGTTTCAAATGTAGATATGACAGAGCCCAGTAGGCTCAGGAATCTGTACACCATTTGATTGACAGATGAGAGGCGAGACTAAAGAACCAGAGTTCAACCCCCGCAAGCACATTACATATTGAGTACATATTGTAGGGGCCTGATAGCTGAGTGGACAGTACTCTGGACTTGTAATCCTAGGGTCCAGGTTCTATTCCCCCCCCCCCCCCCCCCGGTGATGGCAGAAACAAAATGGGTAGTTTCCTTCACCCTGATGCTCCTATTACCTAGCAATAAATAGGCACCTGGGAGTTAGACAGCTGTTATGGGCTGTTTCTGTGTAGTCACCTATTTGTGCTTGCGGGAGTTGAGCTTTGGCTCTGGTCCTGCCTCTCAACTGTCAATCAACTGGTGTACAGATTCCTGAGCCTACTGGACTCTGTCATATCTACATTTGAAACTGTGTATGGAGTCAGCCTCCACCACATCACTGCCTAATGCATTCCATCTGTTAACTACTCTGACACTGAAAAAGTTCCTTCTAACGAACCTGTGGCTCATGTGGGTACTGTATTCGGTTTCCACCTGAGTCCCCTTGTTCGCGTACCACCAGTGTTGAATAGTTTATCCTTGTCTACCCGGTCGATTCCCCTGATGATTTTGTAGGTAGTAATGTCTTCCAGTGCCGTAAGGTGCATTTCCTGCAGCCTTTCCTCGTAACTCATGCCTCTTAGTTCTGGGACTAGTCTAGTGGCATATCTTTGAACTTTTTCCAGCTTCGTCTTGTGCTTGACCAGGTACGGGCTCCATGCTGGGGCCGCATGCTCCAGGATTGGTCTTACATATACAGTATTGTATACAAGATTGTGAATGATTGCTTACACAGGTTCCTGAAGGCTGTTCTGATGTTAGCCAGCCTCGCACATGCTGCAGACATAATTCTTTTTATGTGGGCTTCAGGAGACAGGTTTGGTGTGATATCAACTCCTAGATCTTTTTCTCTGTCCATTTCATTAAGTACTTCATCTCCTACTCTGTATCCTGTGTCTGGCCTCCTGTTTCCACCGCCTAGTTTCATTACTTTGCATTTACTCGGGTTGAACTTTAGCAGCCATTTGTTGGACCCATTTGTGTATCAAATGACCTATGACCCATTTTGTGTACGCACAAATGTAGCCATTTGTGTGTGTGTGTACTCACCTAGTTGTGTTTGCGGGGGTTGAGTTCTGGCTCTTTGGTCCCGCCTCTCGACTGTCAATCAACAGGTGTACAGATTCCTGAGCCTATTGGGCTCTATCATATCTACACTTGAAACTGTGTATGGAGTCAGCCTCCACCACATCACTCCTAATGCATTCCAATTGTCAACCACTCTGACACTAAAAAAGTTCTTTCTAATATCTCTGTGGCTCATTTGGGTGCTCAGTTTCCACCTGTGTCCCCTTGTGCGTGTGCCCCTTATGTTAAATAGCCTGTATTTATCTACCCTATCAATTCCCTTCAGAATCTTGAATGTGGTGATCATATCCCCCCTAACTCTTCTGTCTTCTAGTGAAGTGAGGTTTAATTCCCGTAGTCTCTCCTCGTAGCTCATACCTCTCAGCTCGGGTACTAGTCTGGTGGCAAACCTTTGAACCTTTTCCAGTTTAGTCTTATCCTTGACTAGATATGGACTCCATGCTGGGGCTGCATACTCCAGCAAAAAAAAGAAGTTAGTAATAGTTGATTGACTGAGAGGTGGGCCGAAAGAGCAGAGCTCAACCCCCGCAAGCACAACTAGGTGAATACACGTGTGCACACCCATGTACTCTCACACGTGTGCTCACCCATGTACTCTCACACGTGTACTCACCCTTGTACTCTCACACGTGTGAGAGTACATGGGTGAGCACACGTGTGCTCACCCGGCGAGCGGACAGCCGGCACACCCATGCACCCTCACACATGCACACAAACACATCACCTATCTCAAGAAGCTCAAAAATTTTAAAAAGTGCAAAAACATGCTACTAAATAGGAGGAATGAGTTTTTAATAAGATGATCACCAGAGTATTGGGGGAATTAAAAGGTCTAAAAGGTAGGAGGGAAATGATAAACAACCATCAAAGTGAGCTAAGAGTCATAAAGGGGATAAAAAAGAAGCCCTCAAAGAGAACTCTACTCTACCAACCAACTCACATGAAGCTGGACATCAGTTTTTTTAGTTTGTTATACCACAGACTAAAGAGGAGCTAGATCGCAAAAGAGAGGCCTTGTAATGATCATGAAAGAGAGGATTGTATAAGTATATAAGATAAATCATGATTGTTGATGCTGGTTTGGGTGACCTTAATTTAAAATTGGTAAGATTGCAAAGCCTATGACACAAGAACAGAGGCCTTTTGGACCAGTCGATTCGTAAACCTTTTCCTAGAGTTTTTCATGTTTCAACATGTAAACCAGCCCACAAGAATAAGAGAAGATGCTCTTATCATTGCTGGATTTAGTATTTACCAGAAAGGAGGAGATATTTCACATTCAGTACGTACCTTCCTCTGCTGGGGAAGAGTACTCTACTGAAAAAAATATCTTGAAATAAGCATGCGCTCATTCCCCCAACTTGTTTGGGAGAAAGATGGCCAGGGCTCGTTCTGTCCACTGGCTCAAGCCCTCAGTTTCAGAGCAGATGCACTCAAAACACCCCTCCAACAACTTGGAAGGGATGGGGGGAGGGTATCTGGGAACCACCAAGGTTCACCCAAAAATTGCTGTTTCATTGCATTCAATGCTGCTTTTTGGGGGGTAGTTCCTTTGTGGCTCACTGAAGCTAACTACACACAGAGAAGAAAAATGGACTCGCCAGGTAGGAGGATAGGCAGGTAGTCAAGATGAAGGTGAGCTAGCAGGCTGAGAGAGACGAGCCAACGCAGCACAAGGGTGATGAGCTCGGAATATTAATTAACCAAATACTGTACTGTACTGGGTCACCAGTAGTACCTTGTTTGAATGCCAGAACTCACGAACCCGAATATCAACTCGGGACATATTAGTAAAAACGGCAGAAAGAGCAGAGAATTTACAAGCATCGTGAGCACCAAGGATAGACACCATGCTGGCTAAGCTTGATGACACTGTGGACAACCTGAGAAATGCATGCCCTGGAACTGGAAATCGAGGAAATGGATTGACCCACAAAGAATCCACCAAGGCAGCATTAATGGCATGAAGGTAACCATGGAGAATCACCACCTGGCACACCACATGATGCACACTTGGCTGAATCAACCAAGCATCATTAACCAAAGGACTCATCTGCTAGAAGTCAGCTGACTCATTCTTTGCCAGATTGGCAGAACTGGAGCTAACTGCAAACGAACAAACCAGGGCCAAAATAACAAAAATCTCCCCTCTGAAGGAGAGCATGAAGCTCCCCAAGCCAACCACCAGAGGCAAGTGAAACCAGAAAGAAAGATTTAAGACCCTACAACCAGAAGCCCTGGCAACTTAAAACAAAGCCTTCAAAAGTTAATCCTGAATTGAAGGAGGGGGGGGGGGGAAGTAAAGTTCAAAGAAAAAAAAAAACGAGATTCAAAGACCAAGGGGGCTCAGGTGGCACATGAGCAGCTGGGAGGAGGAACAATGTGCAGGAAAGCCTGTGAAATGACTCCGAGGAGTATTGATGCCCAACGTAAGCAACAGCGGTTACATCAGTGCTGAACAATAAGAGGTGTCAGCTTTTAGTACAGTATTAATCAGAAAGAAATGAAGAGAACCACCCGTTCCAATATAAAAAAAAACAATGATGAAAAGAAAGCAGTGAGCGAGAGGAAGGAAGTGACAAAAAGAGTGCCATGAAAGCAAGCTTAATGGCAGCAAGAAAGGGAAGAAACCTCATGCTGCCACTAAGAAGACACTCAAAGTGGGGGCACTATCAATTAGCACCTACTCACTGTACTTAAGGCTATAAAGATGTGTAAAAAATACAGGTATGAAGAGTAGGAGATAGACACCAGAAAGGTGCGTCACTAGACCAACCTTCTGAAACTGGAAGAATCGCAAAACAATGCTAGGGTTCAAACCCCAAGATGCAGTGACTGCCACGGTTGACGGTCACCAAAAAGCCAGAAGGACCATCCTGGCCAGGACTTGAGCAACAGCTGGACTTTGGTGAAAGGGGTACAGACCCCCCCCCCTGTAACCAGTCCAGCAGAAAGACTCCACCGTGTGGGCCTCACAATCGGGAAATGGAGATGTATAAAGAGGAAAGTGTTTTATTACACACAGATGTAAGAAATTCATGTCAGGGCACCCAAACATCTTGCAAAGCCACAGGAAAGAGGCGGTGTCATTAGTCTACCCCGCGGAGACAGGAAGGAACCGGAGTAGACCATAAACGAGAGCATTGGACACTCCCCAAAAGTGAACAGTGCAGAGACCCAAACCTCAATAATCCAGCATAGGAGCTACTTGCAGTTGTTGTTTTGGATTCAGCTACTCGGAACAAAATTTCCATGTAGCACGGGCTATAGTGAGCCCGTAAAGCTACTTGCAGCATTCAGCTACAAAGGGCAAAAGACCAGAGAGAACTCCTCGGTTCTTGCACAACAACTTGGGCTAGATGGTAGAGCAACGGTCTCACTTCATGCAGGTCAGCGTTAAAGTCCCGACTGTCCAAGTGGTTGGGCACCATTTTTTTACCCTGTCCCATCCCAAATCCTTATCCTAACCACCCCCAAGTGCTATAGAGGTAATGGCTTGGCACTTTTCCCTGATAATTCTCTTCCCCCCACCTTCTCTCTGTTCAGATATCACAAATCATTGGGGCACATTCCAAATGGAGTTGTAGCATGGAGCCTGGAGGAATCTGAATCATCCTCAAGGCATGCCACATGGCCACAAACTCTGGTACTGTACTGTGCACCCAATGGCCTTGAGCAGCCTGGTGAGTGCTGGTAACGAAGCCCCAACCCAGAGTTGAGGTGTCTGTAAAGATGTCGAGCAAAGAGGCTGGGAAAAAGGTGTCAGGGGAACCGAACCCTGAAAAGCCTGAAGAGGAAGCTGTTGATGCAGCAACTGCCAAAGGGTCAATGGGGCTTGCACCCAGCAGTCACAAAAAGGGGCAGAACTGAAGAAACCAGAACAACCTCTGAAGTCACACCCTACCCAGTGGAAATACCATGCAGGCAAATTTCAGGCTCCCACACAATTACTTGAGAATCTGCCAAGTCACCCGATGCCACCTCAACACCATGAAGTTACTATTAGGGGCGAGATATCAGCAGTGAAGTGTGACTGGCAGAGTTTGCAGTGTTAAGTACAGTAATTGGACCTGCTATGTTTCGATATATGTAAATGATCTTCTAGAGGGAATACTCTCATTCATGGACATCTTCAAGAGGAAACTAGATAGTTTCCTCGAAGGAGTGCCGGACCAACCGGGCTGTAGTGGGCATGTGGGCCTGCGGGCCGCTGCAAGCAACAGCCTAGTGGACCAAACTCGCAAATCAAGCCTGGTCTCAGGCCGGGCATGGGGAGTAGAAGAACTCCCAGAACCCCATCAATCAGGTATCAATGTTTGCTGATGATGCAAACATTGTAAAAAGGATTAAGACAGGTAGATAGCAAGAGACTACAAGCTGACCTGGACAAACTGAAGAAATGGGGCCAACATATGGGTATTAAAGTTTAACTCGAGTACAGTAAGTGTAAAGCAATGAAAATAGGTGTTGAGTAGAAAGCTAGACACAAGGTATCAATTTGGAGACGATATCGAGTACATTAGAGAAAAAGTTAGGAGTTTGATATCACACTGAAGCAGTCGTGAAGCCCACATCAATAGTATATCACCAGTGGTATGTGCTGGGTTGGCCAACATGAGTTGCCTTTAGAAGTTTATGTAAGGTATTATTCAAAACCTTGTATATAACTTATGTTAGAACTATCCTAGTGTGCACCTCCAATATGGAGTTCATATCTAGTTGAATACAATAAGAAGTTAGAGAATGTTTGAAGGTACGTATACCACTAGACTAGTTGCAGATTGGGTAGGTAAGGGCAGACTATTTAGCATGAGTGGTACATGAACAAGAGGCAAGACAGACGGAAACATAGTACCTAAATGAACCAGAGACGTGATTGCATCGCTGTCGTATTGCGTGCATATAGGAATCTTCATGCCAACCGTGGAGGACAATTGTTGTAAAGGAGCAGAAGGGACACCATATTTGACTTTTGTTATCAAGTGTTAATTCTGTGCTATGGTAGATTCCTAGTTCTGTACAATGTTATTTAACACACGTGTGTGGTTGAACGTAAACAACATTTTTGTTTAGTGTTGTATGCTCATTTTATACAAATTTGCCTGAAGCTGCAAGTTTTACTTTCTAAAAGCATGTTTGAAGGTGGTGTTTTATTAAATGCTAATTAGTCAGTGGTTTGATTTTATATGAATGTAAGAGTATGACAGGGTCGTGTGATATTCCAATGTTGGTTAACAGCTCTTGTCAAGGGTGGACAGCAATATCAGTGCTATTAAGTTTGCTTCTGCCCAGGTTTTGTATGTTCTCTGCATCCATTTTACAAAAGGCAGAGGTCTACAAACTGAGAGGAACTGAGGACTGCCCAAAGGCAAGGCACAAGGTGACCCAACTTGCCTTTTGGTGGGTGGTAAGTAGAAGAGGGGAATAAAAGACAACAGCAAAGAAAGCTACTGATTCTGCAGTTATAATTGTAATCTTTTTTGCATTGCTACTCCATACGTGCAGTCAAAAAGTAGCAAGGATCAGTGAAGGTAAGATAAGGAGATTGACATAGAAGGTAAGAGCATGTTGATAGTGAACTCTCAGGTTTCATATATGTGGATAGAACAATCTGTGCCAAATAAAGGAAGTGGATGATGTGGGTCTTACTTCCTAGAACGGGACTCGAGAATATTGTTACTGTAGCAGCATGGACAAGATCATGGCTGGAAATGGGAACATATCATGATTTTTTCTTATTGCAGGTGTAATGGTGCACAGAAATATGTGAGTGGGGTATTGCTAGCTAAGTTAAGGAGAACAGCTAAGATAACAATTTAGCTGCAGAATTCCGTAGCAAGGAAAGGAAAGGCCCTTGACTGCAGTGTGCAAGTTGCCAAAGTTACTGCCTTCCAGCTTCCACTGTGTAGTCATGGGTAGCATGTTGGCATGCTAGGCTGTGCAGTGCTTCACCTGGTTTTTTAAGTGTGTTCTGCCAGTGTGATTGACCTTTGACAGAGTTCCTTGTATGTCTATAGCAGCATTTTCTTCCATCCCCCTCTTCTTGTATTGTGTGACCTGGGATGACAGCATATTGTTCTACACTTTAGCAGTTAGATGACATATGGTAGCTCTACTTGTGGTAGAAAAACAGGGAGGTATTTTTCTCAAAGGTAAAGCACGTGGTCTGGGAAGGCACCCCTTGGTAGTTTCCTGAGCTTTACCCACTGGCTGCACTAAGCGATGGCAGTAGATTCATAAAGTATTGCCCTGGACTGATGAGCAACCTGGGTCAATTTGTGTGACGAATGATAGTTCAGCCCCTAGCCATACAAAGCAATGAGGTACTGCAGTGAATATTTTGCTGGAGTGTGAAAGTTATAGTGATTTTGCATTATATTGGTGAGTATAAGAGATAAGTACGATGATTTGATGAGTCTTTTTGAGTACAATATACTCTAGTAGTCTTAATATTTCTGGGAAAGCTCCTGGTGGCTCCCTGAAGCTATCTAGCTGAGATTGCAACATGCAAATGGGTCACATCAGATGAAGGAGTTTTGTTTGGTCTTCCAGGGACCAGAGCCAAAACCTGATCCCCTGATCCTTCCCCTCTACAGAGGCACAGATTGCAAGTGACAAGTCACCACCACACCAGGAAAGCATCCAGAAAAATTAGTAAAGCTTTACACACAACTGGAGGGCTAACAAAGACCAAAGCCTCAAAAATGCCAAATAACTCTGCAAACAATTTACACAGAACAAGAGAAGTATTCAAAATTAACATGAAACTCATAGTACCATGAGTTTTGGCATGCAGCCATCATCCTTGCCAGTTCATTTTTGCTGATGTCCAGCTGGGCACTACTGTTATGGATCTTAGACATGGCAAGCCCTCTTGCTTTAAGCTCGGTGCCGGCTATCCTTGGACTTGTTCCTGCAGGGGCCATTTTCTTTGTACATGGTTCTATATTTTAGTCTATGCATCATGTGTGTTTTCTATCTGCCTTGTTCTGTGGACTTGGCTTTTCTGTGCTTTGTGCTGCATGCACTCTGGGTTTCTTCCCAGGGTGCCTACTATTACTGCCCCTGCACTGATAGATATCTTCTCAAACTGTGTTTGGGAGTTTACCTCTGAGAGGCCAGGCCCCCCGGGGTAGAGAGCCTCGCTTATGACTAATCGCAAGGTTTTGACTCCTTCATTTGGGCCCTTGGTTGGGGACATACTGTTGATAATACTGGGGTGCGCTGGGGGCTCGCGTATTTTGTACGGCATACCGCAGATGCCAGTCATAGCAGAGTTGTTTTGGCTGCACATAGTGCCTGTCATCTGGCAAGTGGCCTTAGTTCCTGGGTGTCCTGTTTGGCTAGCTGCCTTCAGGCCCTGGTAATCCCCTCATGGGTTTTTGGCGAGGTTGGCTCTGCCCATTGAGCTCACACTTGATGTGTGTGAGCTTGAAGGATGCTCGTCGTCTTTGCTTCCAGACAATGATCATTCATTCTGCCTGTTGGGTTGGTAATACCCATGAAACAGTCCCATGTCATTTGTTCCCTCTTGGTCATTGACTGATTCAGCTTCTAGTGCAGAAGCTTCTCATGCAGCTGCTGCTTTGAGAGTTATGTTTGCTAGGGTTAGGCCTTCATGGCACTGATCGGTTGGATGTCCCAGAGTTGGCCCATATAAATTTAGGAATCTGGAATTGGAGCTTTTGTTTATCTCCACCTCACCTACTCCCCTCTTCCTTCCCCTGTGAGTGTGGTTCTCCCTGTTTACCCCCCCCCCCCTCCCCATCCTGTTGTTTCAGCTACTGGGAACAAAAAGTTCCAAGTACCATGGGCTATGGTGAGCTCGTAGTGGACTTACCTGGCACAGGAGCGGGGCTGTAACTGTCGATCCCCCTCCTGTCGATCTCTTATCCCTGGTTCCAATTCCGAAGTGTCAGAAGGCTTCAGAGTCGGGGCAAGGTTTAGCTGGGCACTTCAAGTATATCAGTTTGTAGTTTCTTGGGGCATGGTTCTCCATGTGCTTCATATATGGAGATGTGTCCAACATTCTCGAAGAAGGGTTATCTCGGTTTGTGTCATTTCTACTGAGTGAACCATCAACACTGCATCCTTCCGTTGGATCTGTGAGACGTTCAGTTGCCCAAAGGTAGACCTCTTCGCATGGTAACCAACACCTTCCCTCCTGTGTGGCTTCGTTCTCTGATAATGAGGCTCTCATGATGGATGGCTAGCAACTGGACTGGTTGAGGTGAATATGCATTTACTTTTTTCCCTTCTGATCAGTAGCTGCTCTGGGTGCTATCCAGTCTTGAGTTATACTCAGGAAGAGTGGTCCTTCTGGCTCCTTTGTTGCTGGTCCATCCTTATTTTTTGGCACTGCTAGCCCAGTGTTAAAACCTGGGCGTTTTTTCCGCAACTCTGCCTTTTCCAGCAGATCGGCCGGACAGTGTACTTCAGTGATTTGAATTCTCTGCTTTTTGCATTGGAGTTTATGGCACATGTCTATCGCCATTATCCAGCCTATCCTCCTGTTTTGTTGTAGATATTGTAAGGGGGGCTCTGACCTCTGTAAGGGGGCCAAGTTGTGCCTCTGGTCTACAGTAGGCCAAACAACTTCTGTGACTGATGGGACCCTTTAGTATAGAACAATTTTGGCAAATTGGCTTCAGGAAGCCACTGGGACTCCTCCAGAAAGATTCATTACATTCAACACTGGTTTTTTTTTTTTTTTTTTTTTACTGTGTCCAGAAAACCAGGCTGATGGTACTTGAATGCTTGTTCATGATTGAAATTAATGTTGTCATCGTCCAGGTGCATTATTACGTCAGAGGCAGAGAAGTAAAAATAGTTCGCTTAAATATTTTGAAGATTATTGTAGTTCATAACCTAATACAAAAATGGTATTACCTAATACGAGTTTTATATAAAAGAAATGCAGTACTGTATTGTAATATTTTAATACTGTACTTACAATGTAAGTCAGGGTAATACGAGCAGACAAGCAAAGATTGTTGTGAATACAATACAGTTTATATTACAGAGATGAAGTTAATGATATGGTTAAATTAATGATAAAATTTTTTAAACATTTTTGATTTCATTAGAAAAAATTGACCTTTATTTTCTTAGCAGTTGTGAGATGTTGCATAGCCAAATACTTTGACATAATTGAACAACATTATTGTTAATTCATTTGAATAAATACACTTGAGTTCATATAAGTGAACATACTGATTCAACATTAGGGAAGCACATTCGTCCCCTGTCCCCAATCAATATTATACTCACACTTGCTTACTCCCTCACACAAAAATGATAGTAAGAAAGACCGTATTGTTGACAAGCATTTAGTGAAAACATTTGCCTAAAGTTATTATAATAAAATGGGCATGGAGAAAAGTTATACTGTATAATAAAATGGGCATGGAGAAAAGTTATATAACAAAATGGTTTTCGAACAGGAATATCCTGCATAACAACTCTACTGTTTCTACGATAGAGTCAGAGATTTTACAGCAGAGATGGTTGGGTTGACTGCATTTATCAGGACCTAAAATGGTTTTTGACAGTCGCACATGAGAGGTTGTTCTGGAAACTGCAACATACAAGAGGGGTGATAGGGAGGCTTCTGACAAGGATGAAAAATGTTCTAGTTTACAAAAAAATGTTGACTTAATAAGGGCAGTAATTAAAGAGGCAATGTATTGAACTGGAGAAATGTTACTAGTGAGGACCCAGAGTTCAGTTCTAGCACCAGTAATGTTCATCATCTACAAGAATGATCTTCCAGAAGGAATACAGAATTATATGAACATGTTTGCTGATGCCAAGCTACTGTGGAAGATAAGAAACGTATGATTGTCATGCCCTTCAAGAAGATCTGGACAAAATAAATGTATGGAGTAGCACTTGGCTGATGGAATTTATTGTGAATAAATGCCTCAATATGGAATGTGGAATAGGAGAAAATAGGCCACACACACACTGTACAAATTATGTGAAAAGGCTTTAAAGAACTGATAAAGTAAGAGATATAAGGGTGGGAAGATAACTGCCACCTGAGGACCGCATAAAGAACATTGTGCAAAGAGCCCATACTGTGCTTTCCAACTTTAAAATGGAAAAAATATTAGAGATATTCTTCATGACCTTTGTAAAATCAAAATTGGAATATGCAGTGGTTGTATGGTGCCCATTTCTCAAGAAGCACACCTTTAAACTGGAAAAGACACAAAGATATGAAACTAAATGGCTTCTGGAACTGAAAAACAAGGAGCCATGAAGATAGACTAAAGGTATGAAAGCTAGAAGATGGAAGAAAAAGAGGCGATATGATCACTACATACAAAGTAGTAACAGGAATTTACAGTATTGACATAGAATTCTTGAAACCTGCATATTCAAGAACAACCGGTCATAGATTTAAGCTAAGGAAACAAAGCTGCTGAAAAAAAACATTAGAAAGCTCACTTTTGCAAATGGAGTGGTAGACGGTTGAGATAAAAAATTGAGTAAGTGAGCGGATGCCAAAACTGTCAGTACCCAGTAGTTTCAGAGCGTCATATGACAGTGTTGGGAAGATGGGACACCACGAATGTAGCTCTCATCCTGCAAGTACACTTAGGTAATTACTCGCTCACTTGCTCTCGGACTCCCTAAATTTGTACTGTTTTCCCAATAGTTTTTATTTACATTCCAGAAAATGTTAGTACAGTATATTTAAAAATATATTATCTATGAGCATGCCTCTTGTATGCATTCCCATACCTTTGTTTTCTACCCAGAAAGTGACACTTCAATTAACTTGAAAGCATTCATTTGGCTTGTGGCAGGAGCCCATCAGAGACCTCGGTTGTCGGTTGACTTGGCGTTTTACCTATCTCCTTGTCTACATTACCCACTACACTACTGTACAGTATTTCCAAACTTTTTCAGGGAAGCATTATCGCTAATAACAGATACAGTGGAATTTAACCCATTGCTGTGATGTGCATCAGTTAACATATTACAGTAGGTAATCACGCTGTAACTAACGTTTCTCGGCACTTTGACATGCAGGTTAAATAAAATACTAGGCTGATGGATGGCTGCTGCCAACAGTCAATATGGGTCTCTCTTGACTATTTAAAAAAATATATATTCACCAAGTTGTATTCACCAAGTTGTGTTCGCGGGGGTTGAGCTTTGCTCTTTCGGCCCGCCTCTCAACTGTCAATCAACTGTTTACTAACTATATTTTTTTTTCACACCACACACACACACACCCCAGGAAGCAGCCCGCGACAGCTGACTAACTCCCAGGTACCTATTTACTGCTAGGTAACAGGGGCATTCAGGGTAAAAGAAACTTTGCCCATTTGTTTCTGCCTCATGTGGGAATCGAACCCGCGCCACAGAATTACGAGTCCTGCGCGCTATCCACCAGGCTACGAAGCCCCCCAGTTATGCTTATAACCTTAAGCCTTATTGATGCTTAATGCTTTGAGCTATTAATAAAAGCCCTGAAAAGACTGCCTTCATGGCATTCACATGGAAGACATTCCTGATTTATTGGAAAATTCTTATAGAAACTTTGATAGCATAAAGAAATGTAGGAAATATATTTGAATCTAAGAAACCGTCACCTAAGTATGATACAACAGCATTCTGCCTGTGTACCGTTTCAGACACTGCTTCACAATGACAGCACTAACTCCTCTTCTAAAAAAATACCGAATTCATCATGATTCATCATGAACGACTATTTCAAACCTGCCCCTTAATCTCTTCATACTTTCCCATTCTCTACCTCTTTTCCGAAACTAGAACTCTGCATCATAACCGATTAAAAAAAAATAAGATTTTCTTTAGAACCTTGCAATGAAATATGAAAAAATGAGCATTAGAAATATTAATCAAACTGTTTTGTGCTAGATGATGCCTTTTTATATATATCAAAATGTTTTGGTGTGTATTCAGATATTTCATTTGATATTAGCACTTATTTAAGTAAATTAAATATTTTTTTTTGTTTACTTTTTATTTCAGTGAAGGTATACTTTTTGGCATGGGTAATCCCTTGCTAGATATTTGCGTAAATGCAGAAGAGGACTTCCTTGAAAAATATGAACTGGAAGCAAACAATGCCATCCTTGCTGAAGAGAAACATCAACCAATGTACAAAGAAATGATAAGCATGGAAAAAGTGGAGTACATTGCTGGAGGAGCCACCCAGAACACCATGCGTGTTGCCCAGGTGAGTATTAGAAGTACATTCTTTAACTATATTAGTTTCAGTGGTAGGCAGAAGAATTCAGCAGTCATTTAGCCTAGGTGAGACTTGAAAGTTGCTTCCTTAAGATATACAGTCCATTCTCATGGTGGACGTGCATACAAATTGTATGCATTTACAGTACTTGCAGATATGAACTAATCCTAACCAATACAACATAATGCTGCTTTCTTGAGATTTGTTGAGAAACTATACAATACCTTAACATTATGTTATTAGAAGTAATTGTAATGTTTGTATTTCTTGTGTACAAATCTAGATGCATATACTGTTCCATGTGCTATGAAGCATTGCATTGGATATTGTTAATTGAGAGTAATTACCTCAAATTCTAAATTTGTATGTATATATTTTATGTTTGATTTTGTTTTTTCAGTGGATATTGAGAAAGCCATATTGTGCAACATTTATGGGATCAGTTGGTAAAGATGATTACAGCAAGACTTTAGAGAAGAAAGCAAAAGACGCCGGAGTAGTTGTTCGTTATCAAAAACAAGATAAACATGATACCGGTTAGTTACCTGGACTGTTGTTCTTGTTAACTATCTTCATCAGGGGGGGATACCATTGGGTGTTTGCTTTTATTTTATTTGCTTATGCAGTGAAGATAGTGCCTCTTATCTGGAAAGTATGTAACTAAAGATTGGTAAAGTCATCAATAGAATTTTAAGTAGCAAATGTGATGCTAGGTAGTGTGTATTGTGCCTTTCATGCTCCACTGAAGTCCACTCTAGAAAATTGCTCATTTTTGAGCAGACAGAATAGAACCAGTGAAGAGCAGAGGTGACATAGGCACACAGAGAACACTGCATACACATCAGAGGTCCACTGTTGTTCAACACCCTCCCAGTGAGCATAAGAAATATTGCCGGAACAACAGTGGACATCTTCAAGAGGAAATTAGATTGTTTCTTCCAAGGAGTGCCGGACCAACTGGGCTGTGGTGGGTATGTGGGCCTGCGGGTCGCTCCAAGCAACAGCCTGGTGGACCAAGCTCTCACAAGTCAAGCCAGGCCTCGGGCCGGGCTTGGGGAGTAGAAGAACTCCCAGAACCCCATCAACCAGGTATCAACCAGGTATATAAAAGGGGCCAATGATTCAGAGCTTTTAAAGAATTTTGAACCTAATTTATTATAGGCAGCATGTGCCATGCAGTGCATGATCAACTGAAAATATCAGTGTTAGATTCCTGCATCAGGACAGACATAGGACATATTTCCTTTCACCTAATGTGACTGTTCACTTAAGTAGGGCGCCGGGTGGGAAGACTCAGAAGCCTCAGCGGGATAGGAAGGAGAGGCTCCACTGCCACTGCACCCGCATCGGAAGAGGCAACCCTCGGAACTAACTGAGCCTCAGCCCGAACAGTAAATAAGTAATCAGAAGTTAGTCAATTGTTGAGAGTTGCATCCAGGGGAAGGTCAGCAGTTGACCTGGAGGGACCTTGATAAACCTAACAGGCTTCCTCTCCCCAACACTGGAGAACCATATAGTAAGAATCTAACAGAATATCTTAAGTACGGGTAGGTTGCTTTTGAGAATGGCAAACTACAAAATAATTTAGATGAAAAAAAGGGGGAAAGTTCCAGTCAATTCCAGTATGTACAACATTTGGATACAGTATAAGATGGATTTTATTAAAAACAAAATTGAAATAGGAAACACTGAATAAGACAACATAGAAAAGCCTGAGCTTACTTGTACAGCACATTACATAGAAAATAATCATCTGAGTGGGTAACCTTTAGAATAATAGAAGTTGATATAGATTTATAGTACTGGATTACAAATTGAAGTGAAGATAAAGTGGGAAAATTGGGATGAGTTGTTAAATTAGATGATATACATTTCAAAATATTGCTATTATTTGGCATATTTTTTGTTAATTGTCACTAGCATTTAACATTAAGTGAAGCATCATTCAAACCAAGATAGAGCAGTATATAGCATGGCTAGTGAAAAATGGTGTAATAAGATGAAGATCTCGTGTAAATACAGTACTGTACTCCTATTGTATATTGATACCAATACCATCAGTCACACTGGCTTAATACCATTTTGTAATTAACACTTGGACAACAGAGGAGATATTATATCGATCACTATGATTACAAGCAAATCATTTTTGCTTAAACATGGAAATAATGTTGTCACTAAGAGGCCATGTTAGGTGGTGACCTAAAATATATTAATGAAATACTGTACTTGTATTGAAGTGGAACAATGCGTGTTGTGATGGCTTGGCTGCTAGCAGTTTTATCCATTTTCACATTTGTTGAAATGGTCATTGATTAGAATGAAAATAACCACTCAATCACTGGAGACTCAAGAGAGGTTCTGTAGTACAATTTAATGATGTAGAAAATAAAATAAACTCAGAGGTGAGTATTTGTAACGTGGTGGTTTGGAAAGGTGGTAATTGGCCAATGGCCAATTTAATTGTGCCTGCCTTGCTTACTGTCTAAAACACAGCTTATTATTTATGGATATAAATGCTTAGTACTGTATTCTAACATCAAGAAAGATATTCCAGTCTTTTGCAGGTTTTTGTTCTTTTAGATTATTATCTATTTTATCTTAAATTTGTCCTAATTTCACGTATGACCTTGCATCTTCCCTGAAGGTGTTGTTCCTTGCATGCCCTAAAATTTTGCCTTTCAATATATAAAGGTGTTTTTTTTTTATGAACCAGAATGCCTGTGAATATGCTTGGTTTATAAGATCTCACTGTACTGTATTAATCTTCCATTTTCTCTCTACTGTAACATTTATTTCTTCCTAGTAAACTTAAGTGGCTTAAATTTGCTTCTGTTCAATGGTACCTAATTATTTATTCATATTATTTCTAGTGTTACCTAAGCTTCCAGACAATCCAGTAGTTCTCCAACTTGATCCTTTCTCGCAGGAACTTGTGCTGTTGTAGTGACAAAGAATGGGAAGTGCAGATCACTTGTAGCTAACCTTGCTGCTGCCAATCATTTTAGCACGTCCCACTTGGAAATTCCAGAGAACAAGGCCTTAATGGAAAAAGCCAAGTTTTATTACATATCTGTAAGTTATGCTGAAAATTGTCTTTATCTTTATGGCCTTAATCTGAAACTAAAATTGCACATTTAGAGTAAACATGATAACCAATATTGTTTACTATTATATTATAGTATATAAATTAGTAGTTTTGTGCTGTTTTCTCTGGAGGAAACTGAAGAATGTAGTTAGTCAGTAATGAGAGTCAGAGGGTTAGTAAAGGAGCTACTGGGGTATATTAATGGACTTGAATTTGTTTTCAGTGTTTAAAGGTTATTTTGTGGGGTAATCTTACAATCTTTCCTAGGTTCCTATTATATTGTTAGGTGAAGGTCAAATATTTCTTTCTAACAGTTATTAAAGTACAAGTATTTCCTATTCATTTTGTCCAGTGAATAAATGCCACAACATTTTGAATGATGACTGTATCAGCTGGATGTTTCATGGCACGCACGCACTCTGACCATTTGTATCTTCTCTCTTATATAACAGAGCCTAGGAAGGCATAGATGTCTTAAATTTTTCATTTTGCCTTAATCTTCACTTTGCCTGCTTCTCATTTCTCCACTATGAACTTTCTCAGTCATTTTCATCTTTAGCACTCGGCCCGATTTGCCACCATTTGCTTTTGCTCTCCACTATCTTTGACTTTTTTGTTTTACCTTTTTTTCTCCCTCTAGCTTTTTATTTTTTCTCCTAACTTTTTTTTCTCTATTTCCTTGTTCTAACTGCTTTTACTTACACCATTCTCTTCTGCATTATTCACAATATTCAATGCTTGTTATGATCACTAAAGAGCTTAAAATAAACTTCTGGCAAAAGCATTATCCTGGAAAGTTAACTAGCACCACCTCACTTCTTTCCCGGGGTTTCTAATGGCTTGATCAAGTATATTTGCACAAATATTCTAGACATAAAGTTCATTTATAATAATGCACTTTTTACACTTTAAGTTCATTGACTGCCATGCTTGCAGTCAACATCAGTCACCCTTGATATAAAGCTGAAACATACTTTAAGGGAGAATTTGTGCAAAAATGCTTCATGAGAATAATTAACTGTTGATATAATAAAATAAATATATTTTTTGTATCCTTCATGATGTAGCAGAAATAGCTGTTGTTGATATTGCACGAGGAGATATAGGGCTCTTCTCATCAGCATTTTATGATTGTAATTTTTTGTTGTTCTTAGGGGCCTTGCAAGTGGTTTTGAGAATTTTTCCCAAAAAAAACCTATTTGAACATTATACTTACACAAAGATATCTTGGTGGGGAAACATACATACATGTATACAGTATATGTATTATGCAGAAAATCACAAATATTTGATAAATATATGCCTGTGTATTGCAAAAGTACTGAGGCATTGTAATGATTGTTTTATATGTCATAATTAGTAGAATACAGTTATAATACAGCCCACGTGCTGTATTGCATAATTGGTACAATACAAATATTACGATCAGATTTTTTTCTGAGAATAGCACAGTACTACTGACATGATATAATGTGGTAGTGCACTTGACCTCTCATTACTTAAAGATTTTCATTCATTTTTCTTTGGGTACTTATCGTTTGTGAGTAAAAAAATGACCAAAACAGAAAAAAATGCCCTCTTAATATGACCAAATGGAATTTGCTGGAGAAAGGCGTTGAGCTCGAGGAGGGAAGGTGCTGGCAGATGGGTTTGGCCCCAGTGCTGTTTGTTATTTTGCCGACAGAGAGAATTATGGTGTTAAAGTTTCTGAGAGTAAAATGCCAAGGGTCTCAAAATATGGCAAGTTTGATGAGGCAGTTTACAAATGGTAGTGTTATACATTGATGACTTGAATGCAAGTTCTGGGCAGCCTCAGAATTTTAAGACTAGACATTTGCTAGGAGGAAGGACTTGGGTTAAATATTTGGTAGTAATGTAGAGTGCAGAAACAATAAAAAAATTTAAGAGGAATTTGCGAGACCATAAATTAAATAGGGTCTCGGTAGGACAGTTGGGTTTGTTCTCGACTCAATTGGGAACCCCTGGTTCAAATCCATGGGGGGGGGGGAGACAGAAATGGTTGGGCATGCTTTGTCACCTAATGCCTATGTTTGCTTAACACTATATATAGCACTCTTCGAACACTATATGTTGATGTGCATCTGATAAAAAAATATTTGTATAAAATTCATTTATTATCCGATCGACTTTGGGATAGTTTTAAAATGAGCGCCTTTAAAGTGCGCACATTTTGATACCAAAATGAAAGATGTAACACGAAACTTGATGTCAGAACACTTGAAAGATTATAAATATGTTTTTGGTCAAAATTTTAAAGTATTTGTTAAAATTCTATTTATTGTGCTATTATTATGGGACTAGTTTTAAAATGTGTGATTTTAAATTTCGAACAATTTGATACCAAAATGAAAGATGTAACATGAACATTTATGTCAGAACACTGGAAAGATATAAATAATTTTGTGATGATAAGCATCCAAAATTAAAATATTTGTTAAAATTCCATTTATTGCTCTATCATTATGAGACTAGTTTTGAAATACGTGCCTTTTTATTGCGAACAATTTGATACCAAAATGAAAGATGTAACACGAAAATTGATGTTATCAAGCTGAACGAGTATACACGTTTGACTGATGTGCAAATTGGTGCTCATTCACGGGTAACTTTAGGCTTTGCTAAAGGGAGTCACGCTTGGCTTTTGGACAATATATGCATATACAACACCTGCAGGGAATTTAATTGCGAACACAATGATACGAAAATGAGCCACGTAACATGAGAATTAAGGTGAGAACTGAAACGAGTATACACATTTTACTGATTTTGTGCACTGAAGGGTAACTTTTGGCGACTTTAGGCTTTGTTGTGGGGGAGTCACGCTTGGCTTTTGGACCTTATATGCATATACACCTGAAGGGAATTATATTGTGAACACAATAATACCAAAACGAACGACGTAGCACAAGAATTAAGGTGAGAAAACTGAAACGAGTATACACATTTAGAGTCGCCGTGCACTCGCCTGCACCGCCAGCAGTAGTTCGTGCATACGCGCGGAGCGCACGCCTGGGGCGCAAAAGTGTTAACAGTAAAAGGTTCTTTTGGAGTTAGTTTATTGTGAGGTTTCATCCTAGGGAGGGTCGGTAGTTCAACCGGGTGGGAGGTGCAGCATGATATAAGCCTAATGTATATACAGTACTTACAAGGAAAAATTCATTGTATTCATATTTGTTACACAACAGTTTTACACAGTTCATTCGCTTAATAGCTTTGAAGGCTTAACATGGATAATAGATTGTGAAACTGTTGGTATTCTTTTAGTTTGTCTTTAATCATTAATAAAATCTCATCTTTGGCAGGGCTTCTTCTTAACAGTGTCTCCAGACTCCATCCTGATGGTTGGAAAACATGCATGTGAGAACAACAAGGTATTTTGTATGAATCTTTCCGCTCCATTCCTTTGCGAGTTGTTCAAAGGCCCCATGATGGAGGCCTTTCCCTACGTTGATATTATCTTCGGCAATGAAACCGTAAGTATGCACTTAATTATAGTCACTTTGTTTTATTGCATTGTGTTTTGAATTTTCTATGTATGATTAAATTGGTAAGATAGCCATGTTCTGGCATTGATACATAGAACATTATAGACATAAACAAAAGTATGCAGATGATTGTTACTTTTCTTGTAGTGACTAACAATGGATGTTAAGCAATACCTATGCCCCCACCCCACCCCACCCTGATTTCACTGAACCTGCTCTTGATCCTCCTGTGTCCTTTTGCTATCCTCGACAGCCCCCCCCCCAATAATGGTCTCTATTGGAAATCCAGTCGGCCCTGTCCTTCAATGATTGTACAGCAGCAGGCTCAGATGACATTCACTATCGAGTTGCTGAATATCTATAACTGTTTTTGGGAGGTATCATCAGTCCCTGAGGTCTAGCTTGAAACAGTTGCTCTTCCTATTTGGAAACCTAGTACTCAAGGGGCCTTCCCTATGGATTTTTGCCCCACTACCCTGACGAGTTGCATTTGCAAACTTTTTGAACACATGGTCAATATACGTCTAATGTGGTTCTTAGAATACTATTGCCATCCCTCCCCAACTCAGTTTGGCTTTTGCATGTGTTGCAGCATGACTGATATCTTAGTGGCCTTGGAGGTCTATAGTTGTACTTTGCTACTTTAAGCCCTTTGTTTTTACTGTTCTTTTTTACTTGGAAAAGGCTTATAACACTATCTGAAGGTAAAATATTTTGTCCAACTTCATTCTTTTGGCATTCATGGCAATCTCCCACTCTTCCTTCAAAGTGTCCTCTCTTGTTGTTCATCTAAAGTAGTCTTCTTATTTTCTCAGAACTCTGTTGATGATGCGATTCGCTGCTGTCACTGTGACAACTTCCATTTCCTCCAACAGCAACTCAACTTACAATTGATAATGTCATCCTGGGCCACCAGACATGGCTTGAAGTTCTTTACAACTGAAACTTGTGCTATGACTTTCACTTGGAAGCAAGTCGTTCTTCGCTCCCATTGTCATTCCATGGTAACCCCTATTTGTATAAAGATTATATAAACTTTTGGAGTTAATCTTTGACACTCGTATGTCTTGGGTCACCCCAAATATGTTGCCTCCTAGTTGAATGCTCGAAGGCCCATACCTTACTTATATGTTGTCCCATACATTTTGGGGAGCTGATAGATGCACACTCTCCTCTCATGCTATCTAAACCCGATTATTGTTGTCCCACGTTATGCCTCGGTGCCTTTCATTTGCCACCTTCCCAGAGCTTGTATGTTGAAACAACATATATGATCATATGCTTGTATGATCCTGTGGCATGTCCACAGGATCATGATTGTTACTGCCTTCACTGTCTCAAATGGTCCCCTGGAACATCTTCACTCTAACTTGTGCTTAACTGTTACCCCTCAGATGGGCCCTGTTCCTTTTCACCATTTAACATTTTCTGTAAGGATGTCTTGCTTGCAAGATTCCTTATCATATCAGGTTTGCAGTATTTGACCCCATGGAGGGGCCCCACTGTCAAAGTTTTGCCAGGCATTGATCCCACATGGTGGGAGTGCCTTATTCACTGATGGGTTTAAGTCTACCAACAGTGTCATCCATGCCAGTCTTACCTGACCAAACCTGTATGTGCCTATGCCCAGAGACTAGTATTTTCACATTGGAATTTATGTAAATTTTTTATGTGACTGCTTCTCTGACATCAGTGTTCCTTTGTCATTGTGGTTGACTCCCAAAGTGACCTCATAGCTCTGGAGTCATTTAACTCTGTGCATCCTGTGGTGGTTAAAATCTAATATTGGCTGTGTTTTTTGTCTAGTAGGTTAAAGATAGCCCCAGCCATATTGGTATTACCTTAAATGAACGTGCAGACACTACCACTGAGGAGGGGTATCTGTGTCCTATTTGCCAAAAGGGGATTTCTTTATTCAGAGTTCTACCCAATTATTTATTCAATTGATGACTGTTGGCAGGGTTATTGGTGTGGTGTTATATGTAACCCATCCCCTTGGTTTTCCTTCTCCCCAATAGATGGTGGAAAATGGCTCTGGCTAGGTAATGCATGCTTAACTCACAGGCATTTGATGGAATGCTGCCCTTACTTTTTATTGTCTGTACTGCATCGTCCCACTTAGTCATGTACCTCCTCGTAGAATTCTATCGGACATGTGGATGCCCACATGTCCAATAGAATCCTTGGTGAATCCGGTACCTGATATTGCTTGCCTCATGTCTCTTGTCATCCTAAGTGACATTTAGTGTCTCTTGAAATATCCACCAACACTGCTGCTGTTACATAGTCTTCCTGGTTTGATGCCTTTTGATAATTACTTGGTATTAAAGGTTGAATAATTTCTACATACAGCCACTCCTTTCCTAAATTCATGCTCGAGGCATGCTTTTACAGTATCCTCTATTTATGTGAATTTATATTTTCCCTTCAAATATTTAACTAATACAGGAAGCAGCCAAATTTTCGGAAGTTCAAAAACTGGGTACAACGGACGTGAAGGAGATAGCTCTGAAAATTGCAGCACTCGAAAAGAAGAACTCCAAACGAGAACGTCTGGTTATCATTACTCAGGGCGCTGACAATGTTGTTCTCGCTAAACGCAAGTATTTCATTTACATGTACAGTATCTAATAGTACCTTTCATATTTGTGGTGTGTATACATATGTAGATTTTATACAAGACACTATTCTTTCATGTATAATTTTTAATATTAACGTATTGCAGATGGTAAGATTACAGAGTTTCCAGCTATTAAATTGACTGACGAAGAACTAATTGATACTAATGGTGCTGGTGATGCCTTTGTTGGAGGTAAGCCATTAAGGATTAAGATTCTGAATGAGAACAAAATTGCAAAGTGCTGCATTGTTTATTTTCTTTCGGGAATATAAAAAAATCGGTTACTACTGAGCATTTTTGTTAAGCTGTTATGTTATATATAGTAATGTACAATACTAAAGTTTTGTACAGAACTTTTCATAAGATCACTTCCAATTCACTTCCAATTAATTGGGTACAATGAATCCCTCCTTCAGGTTTTATGTCGCAACTGGTTCAAGGGAAGACGATAGAGTCTTGCATCAGGTGTGGCATTTGGGCAGCTACAGAAATCATTAAGAGATCTGGGTGCAGCTTCTCACAAGATGTTCATTACCATGAATGAACTATATCTTCACTGAGTGAGTTTGGTTAGGCCTATTTATAAGCCAATATTTATCTAAACTTTTTCTATCCTATTTCGTAACAAGCAGGAATTAATTTTATACTGTAAATTGTTTACGAAATGCACCAGACAACTAAATTGCCAACATGCATCAATATATAAATACTTCAGTTTGTGAAATTGCCTTAAAGCTTATCCTGTATTGTTATATAATAAAAGTTTTTAATTAAAATAATTTATGATTATATGAAAGTCCTTATCTGAAACCTCAGTACAGTATTGGAAAGTCTTGGATTTGTGCTTCTGTAAAATAGTCAAGAAATTATTGTAACAAGATTTGATAAATGGGTAATAATACTAATTACATGAGACATACAGTATTAGTATTATCTTGCCTATTTTATAGTGTCTCTACACCCCAGTCCCCGAGACCAACAAGCAAGTTACGTAAATAACGTCTGAACAGGATAAATTTCAAGTGGCTTTTAGTGTCATTTCCCTGCATTGGTATTTTCATAAGTTTAAGGGAAGGATTATAGAAGAGAAAATTGCAAGGATGCAACTAAATAGTAGAAAGATTACATAAACTTTGGTGTCAAGGCCTAAAACAGAAATAGTCAAAGGGTCAGAGGAAGGTAGAGTTGCAAACCTAAAAATGGAGGGAGTGTCCCATTAACCCATACTATTAACAAGTATGAGAAGAGATGGTGACAGTATATTTAAAAAACAATTTCTTGACAATGTCCAGGAATGTTGGGTAGCTCTAGGATGAGGGTCCAACATGGATAACAAGAGACCAAGCAGAAAAGTAATTATCAAAAGGTGCCACCAAACTGGGAAAACTATGTAACACTGCTTGAACCATGGTATATCCAAAGGTGCTAAAAATCATTGGATGCCAATATGAGAAAGACAAGGTGAGCAATATCAATGGTTTCAGATTTACAAAGGATTCTATTAAAGGACAAGTGTCCTGGAGGGATATTAAGCAAAACTGACAACCTTTCTGAAAATTGGGACAATCCACAAGGTGGTGCACAACAAAGTGGGACAAGGTAAGGTAATTATTAAAAGAAGGCACCAAACCGGGAAGGCTACGTAGCACCATCAAAGTGCGAAATAATCAGAGGGCGCTAAATATCACCAAGAATGCCAATACGAGAACAAAAACGCATAAGGTGAATGATATCAAAAGTATCCGATTCACCTAGAATTCTATCGAGGGACAAGTGACCGCGAGGGACAGTCAAAGTAAGACACACGCTCATCCTGGAAGTCAGGACATTCAACAATGCTCAACCCACAGCCGTGCCAAAGCAGTTTCCCACCGCCGGTTACGGTGGTAGGAGGGCGGCCACGGGGACACACTACGTTTGAGAGTACGCAGCTTGTTACTAACCACAGAGGACCAGCAACCCTCCCATCGGGCAAGGATGGAGGAATGAATAACAGGATAAGTCGGAATAAGGAATACCTTTACTGGAGATGGAACAAAAACGGATAGCTTCCTTAGCGGCAGCATCCGCATGCTCATTGAAAGAAACACCAATATGGCTGGGAACCCAGCAAAACTACTGATTTCAATTTACTAGAAATAAGAAACAGCCAATGTTGAATCTCGATGACCACTGGGTGGACAGGATTAAAGGACCCTAGAGCCATCAGGGCACTACAAGAGTCAACTACAACCACAAAGGAGGAATGAGAATGAGAAAGCAAGAGATGGAGAGCATAGAGAATAGCATAAAGTTCTGCTGTAAAGACCCTAGCCTCCGAAGGGAGGCAACACATATAAGTACGGTCAGGAAAAACAACAGAGTAGCCCACACCGTCCGCAGACTTAGACCCATCGGTGAAGATGGAAATAGAGTGGGAGTGCGAAGAAAAGTGCTCAGGGAAGAGGCTTTTCAGAATTGTAGGAGGGGTAAAGGCTTTAGTAATACAAGTCAAGGACGTACAAAACTTGGGAAGGGGGACTTTCCACGGAGGCAAGGAAGGAACAATATGAGGCGAAACATTAGAAATATGAACAGAAAGAGAATCCTGTAAGCGAGATAACCGGACAAAGTGGGACACGATGAAGAGGAACAGGAGAAGGAAAAGTCAAAGCACGACAGTGGCGAGAGGAAGGATGTTGTAAGGATCACACAAGATAGCGAAGATAGTAGCGATCACGGCGGTCCTGAAGAGAGAGAAAGCCAGTGTCAACATACAAACTGAGGGCGGGAGTCGAACGAAAGGCACCAGAACTGAGACGCAACAAAGTGGGACAAGATGAAGCAGGCTGTTCAATTAAAAACATGTTTCAAGCACAGGTGTATCAAAAGAATGGAACGGAACCATCAAGAAAAAGTGCCAAGTCATTACGACTGCTTGGTCTCTTTAGTCAAGCCTGGCCCGAGTAGAACAGCTCCCAGAACCCCATCAAGCAGATTATATAGCACTTGGTAGAAGTCAGGATAAGGATCTGGGATGGGACGGGGGTAAGGAATGGTACCCAACCCCTTGGACAGTCTGGGATTGAACGCCGACCTGCATGAAGCGAGATCATCCCTCTACCGTTCAGCCCAAGTGGTTGGATATCAAAAGAATGTTAGCGCAGATACACCGTTTAAAAATATTTGTACACGGATGAGTGGCCACTCACACTGAGGCAGTAACATTTGGAACAACAAAGTCAGTACCAGACAGCACATAGTCAGGAGTGTGCAATTAAATCTACCTTACCATTCAAAAGGTAAACTTAATAAAATGTTATACTATGTTATACTAAACTATAAAATGTATAGCAACACTCACTAGAGAAAATAAAGTACTGTAATTATAAAAAAAATGATGGTATCCATGAAGCTGAGAATATTTCCATTACTGCAATACTGTACATGCTTACTGAAACTTGTAAAGATTTATTACAAGCTAGGGATAAAAATTTATGGATTATATATATATATAACCTTTTATTGTGCAGTCATTGCCTTAATCACAAATTTGAAAATGTACAACGGGCAACAGCTGAATAGAACCTCAACTTGGAAAATGTTGCTTTTAGTTCATGTTAAACTTTCTTTATAGAACCTCACATAACACACTAACAAAATAAATGTACAATAATGACCTTTACACTTTTAATTATTCCACGAATGCGCTAACATTTTTATCCGATATGAAACTAAAAGAACTGGGCTTATTTACACTGATAATATACACCCACACATGCCAGAGTTACTCACTAGTGTACGACCATTTTGACTGTTTCCCTGATGGATGTTGCAGCCACCAATTGTATGAAAACTATTTCCTTTTTTGCCAACTTGTGAAAATGCACAGAAATGTCTCCACGTACACAAACCATTCTGAACCTTCAAACAATGAACACTGGACCATGCCTAAGGAAGCTCTACAATAGTTTCTTTAATGATATTCAAAATTATAAAATACTGTAAATATATTCCTGACATAAAAAGGCAGCTGGATTTCTTAAGTTATATTTTTATAATTTATTTTTTATAATTAACTTTGGTGAATTGTACTTCCTTTTAACCCATTCAAATCCAAGAATTCCATGAATATTAATATCCAGCCATTTGCCTGTGCTTTACAATGCTTTGGCAACTACATGTATATAAATACAAACTCAAAACTCCCAAGAAAAGGTTACAATGCAAGGATACAGAAATTGAGCAGACAAAACATTTTTGAGACGCACAAATGAAAAAAATATATTTGCTGTGAATAATCTAATTATATCTATTTAACCATTATTTTTATTCATCACATTAAAAAAACAAGCTTAATATAATAGCTGGAATACCACTGGATATATATATATATAATCAATGACATGGAATATTAAAAACAAGCGACCAGTGAAAAAATAGCGTATGGAAAACTGAACAAGTACTGTACCATTAAAACAGGTACAAGCTACTGTGAATATAATAATCATTACATGTGAACTGCTGTTGACAAGTTCCTGAAGCTGCACTTGATACCACAACCAATATCTTGTACAGTTGCACGTCGAGTCATAAAGAGTGAAATATTTTTACAATAGTTTCACAAAGATATTTGAGAAGACTGGTTGGTTATGAGATTAATGCGTCAAATAAAAAACATTCAATTTCTAGAAAGCATACATCAAAATATTTCCAACACCAGTTTTGCCTCAGGAACCAATCACAAATCTTGTATATTGGACAATTTATTTTAAATAAACTTTTTAACCAAAATATAGTTTCAAGTAAAAACAAAAACTGACACATATTAACAAGACTAGCGGCAAATAATGATATTCTTTTCTACTTTCTTTCTATAGACATTCCAAAATTCAAGTAAGAAAAAAATGCCATTTCATATCTTCAGGTAATTCAAACAAACTGCGCTGATATTATAATAACTCCCTGTACTCTGATGGATCAAAAATGCAGTGTGCTGGGAAGTACTGACTGCACTCCTGGCTACTTAAAAATGTGTAGTAGGACTGCCTCTCTCTCTACTACTATTTTAAAAGATTGTTCATCCTATCAAATATAAAATTTGCAAAATACCAGCAAACCCACATACAAAATCTACAATCTGGATAGTAAAGAAAGACCATATAGATAATATTTTTCACTTTTATACAGGATAACCTATCATACATATCCCTGATATCTTAAAAGAAAAAAAAAGTTTTTCAAAATCTTTGACTCCTATTGATCACATAAAAACTTCCCCATTATGAAGTTATAAAAAAAAAAAAAAAAAAAGGCAGACATCAAGGAATAGTTACAAACTGTCCACCACAAAACCAAATCCATGACTCCTATAGATCAACAACACTGTAACATGATGTAATATATGATAATTATGGACCTACATTTATATCCACTTAAACTTGGCAACTATTAGCAGATTAGCTTTTTCCTATAAAATGGCCCAGCAGTTTCTCCTGCATTACCAAGTACAGTACTTGCCTACTTGCCCCTTTTATGTATCGTAGCTTTACATTCCAATGTCTTAACTGCAGCTTTCTAAATACTGTATTGTATCTGATAAATTATCACATTATTCAAAATAATATGTAGATTCAGAAATCCAAAAATTGCACTTTCATTATATTTATACACTAACAAAATCCTACTTAATTTGAGTTTTAAGAAATTGAAGGAATTCAACATACGAGTGAGAGCCTTCTGTTCTATCGTCCACGAGGTGCTGAATAAATAACATACGAGCTGGGTTATCTTCCCTGTGGACAAAGAAAAAATTTGATTAAACTACTTCAAGATGAAAATAATGTTAAGATTCTAAATGAACTCACTATCATCATATTACTGGATGAAGGAAGTGCATATTGACAACTTTAAGCAGTCAAACAGGTCTGTGGATAACAAAATGCTGTAGATGGAAAAGCATAGAAGAAAAAGTGAAATAAAGATATATATAAATATATAAATAAATATATAACTAAATATATGTCATTGTGGTCAAATTGTATTATGATGCATCAAATGCATCATATTTATTGTCTTTATTTATTATTTATTGTATTAATTATCATATTTATATCATGAGTTATTGACATAGCTCGAGTACATGGGGGGGAGTTGTGTAAAACACTGGTTTGTGCCTCGGAGAGGCTGCAGGATCTAGCAAGTTCAGTAGAACTTCGGTTTCAACTCCTTTTGATCATGTTGTAGCTCAGTCGATTAAGGCAGCGTCTGGGATGCTCTCGGACGCAGGTTCGAATCCTCGTCACAGCCCTTGTGGATTTGTACAAATACACACGTTATATATATACTTATATACAGTGTATAACGTGTGTATAGAGTGCAATGACAGCAATAGGAGTATGTTGGGAGCTGCCATTTTAGTGAGGGAGGTGGCGTCGTCTGCATGGCATGTCATGTGTACTGGTGGTCACTATGGTCTTTGGGCACCATACCAGCTTATTTGTACAGTTATGGTGAATAAAACATGTAGATACTTATATATAATGTGTGTATATATAGTGTAATAACACCACAAACAGTATTGTTGGAGAAGAAATATTAGTGCGGTTGGCCTTGAACCAGTGAGGAAGCCAGCCACCAGCTGTGTGTAGTTACATCTCTTATTGCCTCAACTCACCATACCAGCTTAAATATACAGTTATGGTGAACAAAACATGTAGATACTTATATATAACATCTGTATATAGTGAATAAAAGCAAAACCAATATGGTGGGAGGAGAATGTTGGCAAGTGAGGTGAGCCTGAGGAAGGGAACAGCGGCCAGTGGCTGGCTGACTAGTGTGTTGCGGCCACTCTTCATTGCTTTTTGGCTCGCCATACCAACTTAGTGGTTCGTTGTGGTGACTAAAACATGCAGATACTTATATATAACATGTATATATAGTGTAATAACAGCAAACTATGTTTATTGTTTTACAAACTTAATTGAATCACTAATATGTATACCATAATTTTGAGTATAGCTAATATGCAATATCATATTTACACATTTTATTATATATCACACTACACACTATTCAATTTAAAAAAAAAATTATGTTGCACCTGGTGGTGTTGCAAGCCAAAAAGCCCTTAGCGGTTTTAGGGTTAGTCATTTACGTGCAAAAGAGTAGCAATATCATCATGAATTTAACCTGGTTAAAATCATACTGCACTTACTTTAGAACTAAAACGGGGGCTTGATAAGGCTTATTTCTCTGAGATATGAAACAAAGTTACGCAAATATTGTGAATCCAACGTATCCAGAGCAGGAAGAGCATCTTCATATAAAGGCTGAGGAATGACTGCATAGCTTGGTACTCCTAAAGTTCCTTCAACCCATTTTGTTGAAACTCCAGAGCGCACATATATGTATATAGTAGATCCTGTATCCATCAGGTATGCTCCACATCGCTCCAAACGCTCCGCAGACAAGTGAAGGCGTCCAGGTTGAGGAATCACCTACAGATAACCATTACTGTTCATAACAAAATTATAATATCAAAATTACCTCGAAAACTCTTTTCTAATACACAAGTAGGAAAACTTAAGCTAGAATTACTTCCAGATTTTTTTTTTTTTTTTTTTTTTTTTTGGGGGATCTATACAAGAGTTGTTACATTCNGATCCCAGGACAGTGGTGGAGTCTATCAGGGCAGTGGTGGGGGTCCATGGGCGTGGAGGGGTCCTAGCTGAGACGAACGTCGACATGAGCAGGTAACCTGAATCACTGTGAAAGGAGATGCTTGCCTGACTGTGAACGTGAAGTGGAGTGTAGCTCTCACTTTCCACCACCTTGTGGTCGAGGCGGGATTTGATATGAAAGAGCCACTGAGCGGAGGACTCGCAGAATACCTTGATGGTACTTTATACTGATGGAAGTTCCCCCCTCGGCCCTGTCTGACCAGTTGGCGGTCTGGTCAAGCAGGCTGTTAGACGCTGCTGCTCTCAGCGTGACGTATGAGTTACAGCCCGGTTTTTCAGGTGCTCTGGAGATATTGGTCAAGTTCACTTTTGAACAGACGTTACCCCAGTTATACTCCTTATGTTTAGAGGAACGTCACCTGAGAACTCTGGCTACCTAAAAACATTTTTTCCCCATTGCTTAAGGTTTTTTGTTAATTTAGGTACGACTTACGCACAAAAATCACAATAGCGTGATGTATCAAATGAACAAAAAATTAACGACCTTTAACCATGTCGTAGCTCAGTCTATTAAGACAGCGTTCTGGGAGCCTTCTGAACGTTCGAAACGCCTCTCGGACCCTTCGATCCCTCTTCAGGACCCTTTGGATTTGTTGATAGGTACGACTGCCCAATATTACCATCTCCCGCATTGTTTTAAAAGCTCCATGTTAATAACGAACATCTAGGTCCACCATCTCCAGTGGCTTCGACCGGAACAGGAAGCCAGAGGCTGGTCAAAATCCTCATTGTTCCTATGGATTTTTTTTCCAGCTGCATTTCGAACTGTAATAATGTCTTAATGTTCTAAATTATACAACGGAAGTTTTAAAACAATGGTGCAAGATTACCAGTTACAGCAAAGTAATCCGGGGAGTTTGAGGGGAGTGGTTGTGACTGGTGGAATGGTTGCCGCGGCCTTGACCTCTCCACCGATATACACCAAGTGGAAGAGGTGTGTCGGGTGGAGATTACTACGCGGAATGTGGCCATGTTGTGACCAGACCGGGAGCTCTGCCCTGATATTTCACCCAAGGATTCTCACCCCGGGATTGCCGTTAGTTTGATTTGAAATCTAGATGCATTGACAAACCAAACACACTAGAAAGTGAAGGGACAACAACGTTTCGGTCCGTCCTGGACCATTCACATCGACTTGAGAATGGTCCAGGACGGACCGAAACGTCGACGTTCCTTCACTTTCTAGTGTGGTTTGGTCACATATTTTAGCCACGTTATTGTGACTCCTCGTCTGCATCTTGATGGGTAATATGATATACACGTGTGTGTGTGTGTGTGTGTGTATTTGTGCTTGCAGAATCGAGCTGCTATGGACCCAGCCTTTCTAACGAATCTATTTTATTTATCTATCTGTCTACTACATATATTTCTCTCACACCCCTTCACATCCCCAGGAAGCAGCCCGTAGCAACTGTAACTAACAGGTTAGTGATTTACTGCTAGGTGAACAGGGGCATTAGGGCGAAAGAAATGCCCATTTGTATGTGTGCGTGCGTTTTCAAGTGTGTACGCACACGCGTGCGTGTTGAGAGAACGAGCAATTCCTAGCTACCTCTACAAACTCCCGACTATACCGGGGCAATACAAATTGTATACACAACTAGGTAACTAGGTAGTGTAGGTAACAACTACACAAGACTTGGTTGGTCGAATCTTCTTCGAAATTATATTATGTACGTGCCAAAATCTTGCATATGTTGTACTCACCTAGGTGTGCTTGCGGGGGTTGAGCTTCGGCTCTTTGGTCCCCCCTCTCAACCAGTGAACAGATCCTAGCTTACTGGGCTCTATCATATCTACATTCGAAACTGTGTATGGAGTCGGCCTCCACCACGTCACTTCCTAGTGCATTCCATTTGTTAACTTGCATCAACCTTGCCAAAACATGTGGATGGCATAGCCTTGTGATAGCATGGCTAAGTGAATACAAACAACGGGTATAGATAGACCTATTCTGACTTCTATGAAGTCTGTTGTGGCTCCAGGAAAGGTAATTAATGCCTTGCCAGATACCGAACAAGCTCCTACTGTGCCCAACATAACGATGTTGGGGCACAGTAGGCTAGGAGCATGATCATGAAAGTAGAACACGAAACAATGGATATAATTGGATACGATTTGGTTCAGGAAATACCTGAGTAAATACTGGTTTATAATGATTGCTGATTTATGAACAATTTACCCGTGTAACACAGTAGTTGTGGAGTCGCAGGATTGTTTTGAAGCGTAAGTTAGATTTATGAGCGGGTTCGTGGATATAAATAGGAGCTGCCTTATATGGGCCAAATAGGCCGCCTTTGGTACGCTTTGTCGTATGCTTTTATGATAACTTTTGGTACCGTCTCCAATGGTGTGGGCGCGTGGTTACCTAGATTTGCTTCGTCTTTTGCACAGTAAAATACATAACAAATTGTTCTTCTATATTGTGTTTTCAAATTGTTTCCGTTGAGGATATGACGTGCGTAAATTCTATTAATGCGGTTGACAGTCTATGTATTCACCTAGTTTTGCTTGTACGTGTTACTGCTTGTATATATGTGCAGATATGTATTTGTTCACGTATATCCAGGTGTATAAGACACCTATTTGCCTATTTTATTTTGTTTCATTATACATTTATTGAAAGTTATTTTCAAGTGGCTTCGTAGGGAAACATAATTTTGTGCGTGTAAATATAAGATTGGATTGTTGTTTGTCTAAACACATTTGGACCAACCCTGCAAATACGGTAATTTATCATTGGAGTTGGAAATGGTTTTCCTTCCACGTGATCGCTTCTGCGGGACGTAATTGGTCGTTGCAAAACCATCATTACCATTATATAAGCGAGCACCTGATGTGCCTCATATATTTCATATCAGCATCAGAATCACCTACAAAACCAAAGTGGTTCTGGCACAACCTTATATTTTCTCATCTTCTTATACCCGAATCTCTTTTTTCAAGATTTCCTGTATCCTAATCCCATTTCTTCCATTCTCTTGTTTACAACGTGGTGAACGGAACCGAAAAAATACACACGCGATACTCAAAGTCTCATCAGTGGCATTATTTATGTCCATACTATACGTTTCATATGAATGAGGTGTCCATAAAAGCACCTTACGGTACTTTATTGCCGCTCTCATCCACTGCTTGCAATTAATAGACCCAAGTTCGAACCCAAACCATTTATAGACAGACGATTGAGCAGGTCATGTTCTGGGGAAAGTTATTTTGATGACGCTTCATGTGAGCTCCGGAGAGAGGAGATATGGATCTTGCTATGTCTCACTCGAATGATCTTTTTACTTTCTATGTAAAGATGTGTTTTACTCTGGACATTTCAGTGTTGATGAACAAAGAATCTTCTAACTCCTGTTGGATTCTAGATTCATGTTATGTTTTGACTTGTTGTTGTGGTCAAGTACGGTACTCTACCTGTAAGTTTTGTCGTGGCTTGTCTTAAAATTCGTGTGCATTTCGTTTCGTATAATAGATAAGTTTAAGCATATTTATTTTTACAACCTCCCCACCCTCTTTATTCAAGGGCAAGGCTTGAACTCATCTCGTGCTCTTAGGAATTAATTTGTAAGGGAATCCCCGAATACTTTTCCTGTCATGATGTAGCAAGGTTATTAATCACCAAGTGTATGTGTTATTTAACGCGTGTGTAAATATAATTTAATAAGCATGCTTGCGGTGATGTGTCAACACGTGACCTGAATATGCAAGAACAACCACATTGAAATATGAAAATAGTTTTAGCACATTCTTGTGCAGCCTCGTCAGAAACATGCGGCCATCCACCAGGGTCAATTCAGGAAGAAATACTTAATTTAGATTACATGTTATCATTACTCTAACACTGAAACATATGCATGTTCTTAAGTATCTAAAATTAATAACTTTTGGTGCAGAAACATTTGCAAACATTTGCACAACGCAAACTTGTACGCATTATCCAAAAAATGTTAAAACCCCTAATTGACTCGCAGGTTGACATGTAGAGCCAATAATAGCTTATATATAGCGAGTAAATTGCCAACCAAAACAAAAATGTTAACGTGCAATACATAAGCAAACTGGAAATTCTTCATGCAAAATTATGTAAAATAAATGAAGACAGTAAAATTGTATCAAATGATCGTATATATATAGATATATAATAATATATATATATATATATATATATATATATATATATATATATATATATATATATATATATATATATATATATATATATATATATATATATATATATTATTTACAATTACTCATAAATTGACTGAATTGCAAAAAGATCAATGTGAAAATGTGCGTTCGCGCGGGCACCTGTTGTATGGTTGGTGCGTGGGTTAATTTGGTTGTGCGTTCCTACACCAAACTAAGATAACCAATGTGGCATACATATATTGTTATCTAAGCAGTGGCTGACGTAGTGACACGCAGTACTCCTCTCCCCTCCCATGGACAGCCGAAACATCCATCCCCCATCAGTTTGTGGGATGGGATCTGTGTGGCTTGTGTCTTGTCTGGTAGATATGGGATAACGAAGCTCATCACTGCGATAAGACTCTTATTAAATCATTAAATTCCTCGATTAGATTAACATATTGCCTGTGAAAACAAGTTGTTAAAATTTTCTGTCGACGACGGTAGCCAGCTAGTACATTTTGTGTTGGTTTATTAGCATGGGTGGTGTTGTGGTCTCCCCTACTAGTTCCCAGGAATGGACTCGCCCAGAAGGGTAGGGGATATAAATACTGTGGGGTGCAAGTGTTAGTCCTCAGTCGACCACAGGAGATTGTGGGCTTGGGAGAGGATGGCAGCTATCAGGTAAGTGCCTCGCCCCACGCCACGTGAGCCGCACTTGACGTGGTAACACTCCCCCCCCCCCCTCCCTCGCCAACGGTGCCACCTAGCGTGTTTTTCCCTTACTACTCCACTGTGTCGACGCTTTATTTAAGCTACAGTGTATATATAATGTCTAGGAGTATCCTCCCAATTTATTGTTGTATATTTGTGTGATGAACATGTCTGGGTGTTTTGGTATGGTTGTTAATTAATGTGCTGGCATGTGTGGGGGGTTTGGTTAGGTTGTTGATCTATGTACTAGCCAATGTGTCCATGTTTGCGCAAGATATTGACATACTTAAGACAATCAGTTATGGCATTGTTATTGTCCCTCATTATTAACTAGTGTTGACACCGAGCGTGGTGTTGCCTACACGCGGTAATATGCCTGGCGGCCACCATCCTGTCAAGCGGCCACCACGGGGACATGAAGCCACCTCATAATTAGGTTCTTGTTTTAGATTTAGTTACTCAGAACGAGTGTCCATGTAGCACGGGCTATGGTGAGCCCGTAATTGCAGAATTAGGACGTTTCTCGCCATAAATACCCATCCCCCGATTTCCTTTCCTCTCTTGATCATTCCAAGTCATTCTCTCGTTCCTCTTCTCCCATATCCTATAATACGAGTGAGACAATGGCATGAACAACCCAGCGGGTTTCTTTCTATTGGGAGTGTTGTACATGCTGCTATGGCGGTTGTCCCTCACACAGATGAGTGGCGCTGCCCAATAAACTCGCCTCTCGGGGCAAAATTTAATTTAAATGGGTCGCATTGGTAGTGGCAGGAATGAGGTCAACCAGCTGATAGTAGCTGGCANGACATGATCACTACCTACAAAATTCTCAGAGCAATGACAGGGTAGATAAAGACAAACTGTTTATCACAGGTGGTACACGAACAAGGGGACACAGGTGGAAACTGAGTACCAAATGAGCCACAGGGACATAGAAAGAACTTTTCAATGTCAGAGTAGTTAACAGATGGAATGCATTAGGCATGATGTGCTGGAGGCAGACTCCATACACAGTTTCAAATGTAGATATGACAGAGCCCAGTAGGCTCAGGAATCTGTACACCATTTGATTGACAGATGAGAGGCGAGACTAAAGAACCAGAGTTCAACCCCCCGCAAGCACAAATAGTGAGTACATATTGTAGGGGCCTGATAGCTGAGTGGACAGTACTCGGACTTGTAATCCTAGGGTCCAGGTTCTATTCCCCCCCCCCCCCCCAGTGATGGCAGACAGAAGAAACAAAATGGGTAGGTTTCCTTCACCCTGATGCTCCTATTACCTAGCAATAAATAGGCACCTGGGAGTTAGACAGCTGTTATGGGCTGTGTTCTGTGTAGTCACTATTTGTGCTTGCGGGAGTTGAGCTTTGCCTCTGGTCCTGCCTCTCAACTGTCAATCAACGGTGTACAGATTCCTGAGCCTACTGGACTCTGTCATATCTACATTGAAACTGTGTATGGAGTCAGCCTCCACCACATCACTGCCTAATGCATTCCATCTGTTAACTACTCTGACACTGAAAAAGTTCCTTCTAACGAACCTGTGGCTCATGTGGATATTCGGTTCCACCTGAGTCCCCTTGTTTGCGTACTACCAGTGTTGAATAGTTATCCTTGTCTACCCGGTCGATTCCCCTGATGATTTTGTAGGTAGTAATGTCTTCCAGTGCCGTAAGGTGCATTTCCTGCAGCCTTTCCTCGTAACTCATGCCTCTTAGTTCTGGGACTAGTCTAGTGGCATATCTTTGAACTTTTCCAGCTTCGTCTTGTGCTTGACCAGGTACGGGCTCCCTGCTGGGGCCGCATGCTCCAGGATTGGTCTTACATATACAGTATTGTATACAAGATTGTGAATGATTGCTTACACAGGTTCCTGAAGGCTGTTCTGATGTTTGCCAGCCTCGCATATGCTGCAGACATAATTCTTTTTATGTGGCTTCAGGAGACAGGTTTGGTGTGATATCAACTCCTAGATCTTTTTCTCTGTCCATTTCATTAAGTACTTCGTCTCCTACTCTGTATCCTGTGTCTGGCCTCCTGTTTCCACCGCCTAGTTTCATTACTTTGCATTTACTCGGGTTGAACTTTAGCAGCCATTTGTTGGACCCATTTGTGTATCAAATGACCTATGACCCATTTTGTGTACGCACAAATGTATCCATTTGTGTGTGTGTACTCACCTAGTTGTACTCACCTAGTTGTGTTTGCGGGGGTTGAGCTCTGGCTCTTTGGTCCCGCCTCTCAACCGTCAATCAACAGGTGTACAGATTCCTGAGTCTATTGGGCTCTATCATATCTACACTTGAAACTGTGTATGGAGTCAGCCTCCACCACATCACTCCTAATGCATTCCATTTGTCAACCACTCTGACACTAAAAAAGTTCTTTCTAATATCTCTGTGGCTCATTTGGGTGCTCAGTTTCCACCTGTGTCCCCTTGTGCGTGTGCCCCTTATGTTAAATAGCCTGTCTTTATCTACCCTATCAATTCCCTTCAGAATCTTGAATGTGGTGATCATATCCCCTCTAACTCTTCTGTCTTCTAGTGAAGTGAGGTTTAATTCCCGTAGTCTCTCCTCGTAGCTCATACCTCTCAGCTCGGGTACTAGTCTGGTGGCAAACCTTCGAACCTTTTCCAGTTTAGTCTTATCCTTGACTAGATATGGACTCCATGCTGGGGCTGCATACTCCAGGATTGGCCTGACATATGTGGTATACAAAGTTCTGAATGATTCTTTACACAAGTTTCTGAATGCCGTTCGTATGTTTGCCAGCCTGGCATATGCCGCTGATGTTATCCTCTAGATATGGGCTGCAGGAGACAGGTCTGGCATGATATCAACTCCCAAGTCTTTTTTCTTTCTCTGACTCCTGAAGAATTTCCTCTCACAGATGATACCTTGTATCTGGCCTCTGCTCACTACACCTATCTTCATACATTACATTTGGTTGGTTAAACTCTAACAACCATTTGTTTGACCATTCCTTCAGTTTGTCTAGGTCTTCTTGAAGCCTCAAACAGTCCTCTTCTGTCTTAATCCTTCTCATAATTTTGGCATCGTCCGCAAACCTTGAGAGAAATGAATCTATACCCTCCGGGAGATCATTTACATATATCGGAAACAAGATAGGACCGAGTACAGAGCCCTGTGGGACTCCACTGGGTGACTTCACGCCAATCGTAGGTCTCACCCCTCACCGTAACTCTCTGCTTCCTATTGCTTAGGTACTCCCTTATCCACTGGAGCACCTTACCAGCTACACCTGCCTGTCTCTCCAGCTTATGTACCTGTGTGTGTGTGTGTGTGTGTGTGTTGTGTGTGTGTGTGTGGGGGGGGGGGGGGCAAAAAAAGAAGTTAGTACTGTAGTTAGTAACAGTTGATTGACTGATGAGAGGTGGGCCGAAAGAGCAGAGCTCAACCCCCGCAAGCACAACTAGGTGAATACACGTGTGCACACCCATGTATTCTCACACGAGTGCTCACCCATGTACTCTCACACGTGTACTAGGGGGCCTCGTAGCATGGTGGATAGCGCGCAGGACTCGTAATTCTGTGGCGCGGGTTCGATTCTCGCACAAGGTAGGAACAAATGGGCAAAGTTTCTTTTACCCTGAATGCCCCTGTTACCTAGCAGTAAATAGGTACCTGGGAGTTAGACAGCTGTCACGGGCTGCTTCCTGGGGTGTGTGTGTGTGTGTGTGTGTGGTGTGGGGGTGTGGGGAAAAAAAATAGTAGTTAGTAAACAGTTGATTGACAGTTAAAAGGCGGGCTGAAAGAGCAAAGCTCAACCCCCGCAAACACAACTAGGTGAATACACGTGTGCTCACCCATGTACTCTCACACGTGTGCTCACCTATGTACTCTCACATGTGTGCTCACCCATGTACTCTCACACATGTGCACACCCATGCACCCTCACACATGCACACAAACACATCACCTATCTCAAGAAGCTCAAAAATTTTAAAAAGTGCAAAAACATGCTACTAAATAGGAGGAATGAGTTTTTAATAAGATGATCACCAGAGTATTGGGGGAATTAAAAGGTCTAAAAGGTAGGAGGGAAATGATAAACAACCATCAAAGTGAGCTAAGAGTCATAAAGGGGATAAAAAAGAAGCCCTCAAAGAGAACTCTACTCTACCAACCAACTCACATGAAGCTGGACATCAGTTTTTTTAGTTTGTTATACCACAGACTAAAGAGGAGCTAGATCGCAAAAAGAGAGGCCTTGTAATGATCATGAAAGAGAGGATTGTATAAGTATATAAGATAAATCATGATTGTTGATGCTGGTTTGGGTGACCTTAATTTAAAATTGGTAAGATTGCAAAGCCTATGACACAAGAACAGAGGCCTTTTGGACCAGTCGATTCGTAAACCTTTTCCTAGAGTTTTTATGTTTCAACATGTAAACCAGCCCACAAGAATAAGAGAAGATGCTCTTATCATTGCTGGATTTAGTATTTACCAGAAAGGAGGAGATATTTCACATTCAGTACGTACCTTCCTCCGCTGGGGAAGAGTACTCTACTGAAAAAAATATCTTGAAATAAGCATGCGCTCATTCCCCCAACTTGTTTGGGAGAAAGAGGGCCAGGGCTCGTTCTGTCCACTGGCTCAAGCCCTCAGTTTCAGAGCAGATGCACTCAAAACACCCCCTCCAACAACTTGGAAGGGATGGGGGGAGGGTATCTGGGAACCACCAAGGTTCACCCAGAAATTGCAGTTTCATTGCATTCAATGCTGCTTTTTGGGGGGTAGTTCCTTTGTGGCTCACTGAAGCTAACTACCCACAGAGAAGAAAAATGGACTCGCCAGGTAGGAGGATAGGCAGGTAGTCAAGATGAAGGTGAGCTAGCAGGCTGAGAGAGACGAGCCAACGCAGCACAAGGGTGATGAGCTCGGGAATATTAATTAACCAAATACTGTACTGTACTGGGTCACCAGTAGTACCTTGTTTGAATGCCAGAACTCACGAACCCGAATATCAACTCGGGACATATTAGTAAAAACGGCAGAAAGAGCAGAGAATTTACAAGCATCGTGAGCACCAAGGATAGACACCATGCTGGCTAAGCTTGATGACACTGTGGACAACCTGAGAAATGCATGCCCTGGAACTGGAAATCGAGGAAATGGATCGACCCACAAAGAATCCACCAAGGCAGCATTAATGGCATGAAGGTAACCATGGAGAATCACCACCTGGCACACCACATGATGCACACTTGGCTGAATCAACCAAACATCATTAACCAAAGGACTCATCTGCCAGAAGTCAGCTGACTCATTCTTTGCCAGATTGGCAGAACTGGAGCTAACTGCAAACGAACAAACCAGGGCCAAAATAACAAAAATCTCCCCTCTGAAGGAGAGCATGAAGCTCCCCAAGCCAACCACCAGAGGCAAGTGAAACCAGAAAGAAAGATTTAAGACCCTACAACCAGAAGCCCTGGCAACTTAAAACAAAGCCTTCAAAAGTTAATCCTGAATTGAAGGAGGGGGGGGGGGGCGGAAGTAAGTTCAAAGAAAAAAAAAAGAAAACGAGATTCAAAGACCAAGGGGGGCTCAGGTGGCACATGAGCAGCTGGGAGGAGGAACAATGTGCAGGAAAGCCTGTGAAATGACTCCGAGGAGTATTGATGCCCAACGTAAGCAACAGCGGTTACATCAGTGCTGAACAATAAGAGGTGTCAGCTTTTAGTACAGTATTAATCAAGAAATGAAAGAACCACCCGTTCCAATATCAAAAAGCTATGATGAAAAGAAAGCAGTGAGCGAGAGGAAGGAAGTGACAAAAAGAGAGTGCCATGAAAGCAAGCTTAATGGCAGCAAGAAAGGCAAGAAACCTCATGCTGCCACTAAGAAGACACTCAAAGGTGGGGCACTATCAAATTAGGCACCTACTCACTGTACTTAAGGCTATAAAGATGTGTAAAAAATACCAGGTATGAAGAGTAGGAGATAGAACCAGAAAGGAGCGTCACTAGACCAACCTTCTGAAACTGGAAGAATCGCAAAACAATGCCAGGGTTCAAACACCAAGGATGCAGTGACTGCCACGGTTGAGTGGTCACCAAAAAGCCAGAAGGACCATCCTGGCCAGGACCTGGAGCAACAGCTGGACTTGGGTGAAAGGGGTACAGACCCCCCACCCCTTTAACCAGTCCAGCAGAAAGACATCCACCGTGTGGGCCTCGCAATCGGGAAATGGAGATGTATAAAGAGGAAAGTGTTTTATTACACACAGATGCAAACAAATTCATGTCGGGGCACCCAAACATCTTGCAAAGCCACAGGAAAGAGCGGTGTCATTAGTCTACCCCGCGGAGACAGGAAGGAACCGGAGTAGACCATAAACGAGAGCATTGGACACTCCCCAAAAGTGAACAGTGCAGAGACCCAAACCTCAATAATCCAGCATAGGAGCTACTTGCAGTTGTTGTTTTGGATTCAGCTACTTGGAACAAAATTTCCATGTAGCACGGCTATAGTGAGCCCGTAAAGCTACTTGCAGCATTCAGCTACAAAGGGCAAAGACCAGAGAGAACTCCTCGGTTCTTGCACAACAACTTGGGCTAGACGGTAGAGCAACGGTCTCACTTCATGCAGGTCAGCGTTAAAGTCCCGACTGTCCAAGTGGTTGGGCACCATTTTTTTACCCTGTCCCATCCCAAATCCTTATCCTAACCACCCCCAAGTGCTATAGAGGTAATGGCTTGGCACTTTTCCCTGATAATTCTCTTCCCCCCACCTTCTCTCTGTTTAGATATCACAAATCATTGGGGCACATTCCAAATGGAGTTGTAGCATGGAGCCTGGAGAAATCTGAATCATCCTCAAGGCATGCCACATGGCCACAAACTCTGGTACTGTACTGTGCACCCAATGGCCTTGAGCAGCCTGGTGAGTGCTGGTAACGAAGCCCCACCCAGAGTCGAGGTGTCTGTAAAGATGTCGAGCAAAGAGGCTGGGGAAAAAGTGTCAGGGGAACCGAACCCTGAAAAGCCTGAAGAGGAAGCTGTTGGTGCAGCAATTGCCAAAGGGTCAATGGGGCTTGTACCCAGCAGTCACAAAAAGGGGCAGAACTGAAGAAACCAGAACAACCTTTGAAGTCACACCCTACCCAGTGGAAATACCATGCAGGCAAATTTCAGGCTCCACACAACTACTTGAGAATCTGCCAAGTCACCTGATGCCACCTCAACACCATCAAGTTACTATTAGGGGCGAGATATCAGCAGTGAAGTGTGACTGGCAGGTTTGCAGTTGTTCGTACAGTAATTGGACCTGTTATGTTTCGATATATGTAAATGATCTTCCAGAGGGAATACTCTCATTCGT
>WNGS01042707.1:31760350-31791267 GCA_020271785.1 Procambarus virginalis
AGTTTTAAATTTTTAAATTTTGCCCCGAGGGGCGAGTTTATTGGGCAGCGCCACTCATCTTGTGAGTAACACACCGCCATAGCAGCATGTACAACACTCCCCAATAGGAAGAAAACCCGCTGGGTTGTTCATCCTGTCACTTGTACCCAGACACAGCTGGGACTTGCTTAACTGTCTCAAGTGAACAGCTCCTCAAACAAGAAGATTAACATCTATCAACCCTTAAAAGCTTACGTTATCTTGCGGGTGCAAAATGGGGAAATCTTTTAAGAACAGTATCAATATTTGACATAGTGTTTTCCTAACTCAAACAATGTGGGTTTATTATTCTACACATACTTCTGATGTCTCTCAGGTGTTCACATTCACGTAGATAGTGGTCAAGGCGGTGTCCATCACTCTCACCACAGATTCTGCAACTTCGCTGATCAACTGTTGTTTCCATTCCATATCTCCATGGATTTTGTATCCAAGACGGATTCTCGCTATTACTGATTCTCTCCCTCGTCCTCCTCCTCTTCGGCCATAATGATTGGGATTGCCAGCTGCAACCATGTTGTACCATCGTACAGATTCACTGGTTTGTGCTTCTATCCTCCTTTCCTCAGTTACCTTGTCACGGTGATGTTGCCTGACAATACCTCTAATTTGTAGTAGTCTTGGGTATGAAGTATTCAATATGGTCTCCTTCAGCGCCTTCAGCAGCCAGCACATCTGCTCGTTCATTCCCACATATCCCAACATGGGAGGGGATCCACAGAAACTTGATGACTCTTCCCTGATTGGTAAGTACTCTCACAGCTCTCTTAATTTCAGCGACTATTGCAAGATTTTCTGCCCGATTTTTACTTAGGCTTTGCAGTGCTGCTTTTGAATCGGTGCAAATCACTGCACCATTAGTGTTCCGTTCAAGAAACCTTAACGCCATAACAATGGCAGTTAGCTCTGCTTGCGTTGAAGAGGCATAGTTCTCAATACGTGCTTTTTCTTCATTTCTGCGTTGGAAAGTATTATCCTTGATTACCGTGTATGCTGCACCAGCCCTGCCATTGACAGGATTAGATGACCCGTCAGTGTAGATTTGATCTAGTTCATCTCGGCTTCTTTATAAATTTCCTCGAGATACTTGTGCCTCATTTCTTGTGGTAACATGTTGGATTTTTTCATTGCCATTTCATTGATGATGATCTTGCATGAGTCATCCTCCCAGGGAGGTAACCTCTCTACAGGCAGGAGCTCACGGGCTTGCTCAAGCAGGTGAAGCTCTTCGAGGTAGAGCAGACTGATCTGTGATGCCATTTTTGCTTCTCCTGTTTCCCCCTGAAAGTAGCACAGAGCTCAGTTTTTTCTTAGCAATATCATTGTAATGGGGATCTCTGGCTATCCTAATTGCAAGCTTAGCATTCAGCTCCTGAATTCTGCTTTTAACACTGGGGAGGGACAACTCCTCTCGTAGATTAGACGTTTTGGCAGTTCTTGGAACTCCAAGAATGATTGTCATGGCTTCATTTTGAATGCTTTCAAGCCTTTTCATATCGCTTTGGGAGTAGGTGCACAGAACTGGTGCGGCATAGTCTATGACGGAGCGCACATAGGCTGTGTACATCATTTTAAGCACGGCAATAGAGGCTCCATGTCCATTCCAGGTCATAGCTTTCAGTGCCCTGAGTCGACTTTTGCATGTTCCTATGAGTTGATTGAGCTCCTCTTTCTTCCCCTTGTTAGAGCCGACAGTGACGCCAAGGTACCGATAGTGGTCAACCCATTCAAGTGTTACACCATTAATTTGCAGTTCTTCATTTGCTCTCCGCTTGTGATGGGAGTATGCCTTCGTCTTGTTTGTGGAGAGAGTGAAACCGAGCTCAATACATTTCCTTCCAAGGAGTTCAATGGACTGTTCAATTTTTCCCAAGGTGGGAGCTTGTATTAGAACATCATCTGCATATCCCACTTGTTGTGTTCCTTCCGGAAAATCAATATTTGCAATGGCGTTCATAAGTACATTGAATAGTGTAGGGCTTAAGACTCCGCCTTGGGGGTCCCGAGTTCCATATTCATTGTTCTGGAGACTGCTCCATTGAAGCAAACCTTGGCTTTCCTCCCTGTGAGGTAGTCTTCAACCCATTTCATGAGTCTCCCCTTGACACCCATGCATGCAAGCTCGTCCAGGATCGCAATCCCCTGTGCTTTGTCGAAGGCTCCTTTGATGTCAACAAATACAGAGTACCTAGCCGTGTCATTAGCCAAGTAATTAACTATACAATTTGCTGTGCTCCGTCCTTTAACAAATCCATTGACCCCCTCCCCTAACCTGCCTATTTGTGCAACAGTCGGTTTAGGATGATCCTTTCAAGCATCTTGCAAGTGCATGACACGAGACTGATAGGTCTGTAATTACCAGGGTCATTGGGCTTCGGTATGGGAACAATTATTGCGTGTTTCCATTGGTGTGGGCAACACTCCACTTAGGAATGACTTGTTAAACAGGTGGAGTAGTGGATTCCCAGACACTTCACACAGTGCATTGAGTATGTCGTAGGTGACGCCATCTTCACCAGGTGCTGTACTTTTACCCCTTTTCATAGCGCCCCTTACTTCCTGGGCTGTGATTGGTTCCCCATATTCGTCATCACTAGACAGTGCTCTTGTTATCCTAATTCTTCTGTCATGTCGCAGGAGCTGTTCCCTGCTGATTTCTGCAGGGAGGGAGGAGGAGGATGCTGCATCACTCCACTTGTGAATTAGTTCTTCAGCCTTACCCTGGGGGTCTTTGTGAGCCGCAGGCCGGGCTCTGCCACCCTTAGCTATCTGAATTTTTGCCCACACTTGTCTTGCAGATGTTTCCCGTCCAATAGAGCTAGTGAACTCAAGCCATTGTCTTTCCCGCTCTTTAATCTTCTCTTCCCTGGCTACTTGACACACAGTTTTAAACAACTCTTGGTTACTTTCAGTGGGATGTCTCCGGTACTCTCTACTCATGTCTCTTACATTTGCGTTAAGCATCTTTATGTAATCGTTCTCATACCATTTTATTTTCTTCTCTGAGGGTTACTTCGCCCAGGCGTACGGCGCGGAACTCTGAGACAGCTCTCAATTTGGTAATTAAGGTCATCAACAAATAAAATAAAATAAAATGTTTATTTAGGTAAGGTACATACATACAAGGAATTTTGCAAAGAATGATTGATTATAGATAGGGCTAGTACATATAATGCCTAAAGCCACTATTACGCAAAGCGTTTCGGGCATGAAAAACTTAAATGACTAAACTTTAATACTAATTGAGTATAAAGAATAAATGTGTAGAGAACAAATAAAAATAGGGATAAAGGGGGGAACATGGTTGAAAAGGCAGCACAATACAAGTAGGTCGACAAACAGCATTGTATATAAAAAAAAAGCATGGGTTGACAATAGAGGGGTAGGGTAAGTTACAGGGAATTTATTAGGTAGTGCTTCGTTTTTATCTTAAACTGGTTGAGAGAGGTACAGTCTTAACATGGTTGGGAAGGTCATTCCACATTCTGGGTCCCTTGATTTGTAGAGCATTTCTAGTTTGATTAAGTCGTACTCTTAGAATATCAAAACTGTATTTATTTCTGGTGTGGTGCTCATGGGTTCTGTTACAACCTTCAATGAAGCTTTTGAGGTCAGGAGTGGCATTACAGTTCAGCGTTTTATATATGTATAACACATGAGAGAATGTGCAGTGACTTCATATCTAACATATTGAGAGATTTGAGTAGGGGTACCGAGTGATGTCTGGGGCCAGAGTTGGATATTGTCCTAATAGCAGCTTTGTGTGAGTAATTAGAGGACGTAAATGATTTTGGGTAGTAGAACCCCAAGTACAAATACCATAGTTGAGATATGAAAAATGTATCAATGTCTTCTGGGATTTGGTATTCCGTGAACCAGTCACTCATCCTGTTTATGAAGTGCGGCCTCATATCTGGTCCGAGTGATAACCTTTTTCTTTTATTTGTCTCTTTCCTTCTCTTGCTCATGTCGACGGTGGTAATGAGTGCTCAGTGGTCACTACATAAACTGTGCAAAAGACTGCTGCCTGTTCTGTGTCGAAGCTGTACCGTCTTGGAGTCGATTAGAACTGCCTACGCCGAGTGTACATTCTTGACTGTGGAAATTGTAATGTCGACTATTCGATTGTTGTTGTTGTTATAGATTCAGCTACTCGGAACAAGTTCAAAGTAGCACGGGGTATGGCGAGCCCGTAACTTACCTGGCACAGGAGCGGGACAAATAGCACGGGCTATAGTGAGCCCGTAGTGGACTTACCTGGCACAGGAGTGGTGCCCGGACTATTCGATTGATTGATGATTGATAAAGATTAAGCCACCCAAGAGGTGGCATGGGCATGAATCGGCTATTCGCAATTCGCTTGCTTATATTTGGTGACTACACCTCAGTTTCCTCCACTAGGACAAGAGGATGGAAGAACTGTTACCTGCAATTAGCGAAGAGATTCTAACTTCTGCAATTAGTGCTAATTAGTTACGCCATTAAGCTAATGAGAACACGGGAGACATCTCCCGTCACGCAGGGTGCAGTCGCACCTCCACAGATCTCCAGTATCATCTATTGATACTGGTAATGGCTCAAAAGGGCCACCACTTACGGGCTATTCATGTCCGTGCTACCTTTTGGGTGGCTTAATCTTCATCAATCATCAATCAATCTAATGAGAAGTTGGAGTGAGTATATTGTTTGTACTCGCTACAAGAGAATGGCAATGGTGGACAGTAGTAACACACTTAAGAGTTATTCAATAACAAATACAAATTCGTCCTTCACCTATGGTAGAGGACAGTCTACTTGGAAGGATTCAATTTGCATGAGATTAAAATTAGGATACAAATATATCTGGCAATACGGCGTTGATGTCAGTGAAAAAGATAGGTCCAGTGATACAATGAATTAAATGGGATACACAGAGAGGTATATATATCCGTGTTAAATATGCTGCAACTGGGAGACATCTCCCGTCACGCAGGGTGCAGTCTCATCCCCACAGTACATCTATTGATACTGATAATGGCTCAAAAGGGCCTCCACTTACGGGCTATTCATACCCGTGCCACCTTTTGGTGGCTTAATCTTCATCAATCATGCTGCAACTCATAGCTAGCTCTTGACCTTTACTTTGTGATCTCTTATATAAAATAAGAAAGCAATAGATTGCTAGGGGCACTTAAGTTTATTAAAAGAAAAAACTTGAAGCGGCGGTTCATCTTGCACGAACTGCATCCAGAACCTGTTTTTCATACCGTGCCTGAGGGTGAAGGCCGGGCTCAAGCTCCCACAAGACACACCGTTTTTCCCTATTATAAATATTGTGTAGCCTTTTATTATTTTATTTGATAAAACAGTATTCTCTAGAATTTGTTCGTATTTCGAGTAATAAGACAATTTAATTGAACGGTCTTGAAGTTATGCATATACTTTGTCTTAACGATATTTGTGCTTTTAAAATATTATATTCCCCAATATTTAGGTTTTATTTCTTAAATTAAACTAAATTCCTGTCATGTATCCATGACTTAGTAAAAATAATAATATATGCATTTCTGACTAAAATTATGTTTGTATTGTCTTATTTTTACTATTTCCTGTAAGAATAATAATTCGTAAAGGAATGTATTGGATGAGGCGCCGGCGGCACCGGGCACCAAGAACGCCTCAGCACTAAACCGCTGGGCATAAACAGGCTAGTGTGGAGGACCTCAGCTTCCTGGAACACCTTACCAAGATGAGCGACAACGAGCAACCTGACAACGCCAAGAGGATTAAGCTGGATGTTTCGTGAGTGCTAGTGTTAGTTGTGAGAGGTGTCAGTGGGTGTGCGGCGCCTCCCTAAGCGGGCTATGAGCGCCGTCTTGGCCCCGAGACGTCGTCTTGGCTCGTGCCAGCGTGTCACTTGGGAGATGATCATATGGTAAACGCGTCTTCCCACAAACAGCATTTTCTGAGCTAACAAACGGCATGTGTCGTTCGGCAAGGCAGGGTTGAGTTAGGTTTGAATTTTTGTTTGCAAGTCGTAGCACAGGCCAAGGTCCCGGATCAAAACCCAGGAGCCCACGCGGGACAGGAACGGATGGGCACGTTTCCTTTTTCCCCTGATGCCTGTGTTCACCTGGCAGTGAATAGGTACCCAGGAATTCGGCAACTGTTGTGGGTTGCATCCCGAGGAGAGTAATCACTAATATTCACCAGTCTCCGTGGTGTAGTGGTAAGACACTCGCCTGGCATTCCGCGAGCGCTTTGTCATGGGTTCGTATCCTGGCCGGGGAGGATTTACTGGCGCAAATCCTTAACTGTAGCCTCTGTTTAACTTAACAGTAAAATGTAAAAAACTTGGTTCTAAAAAACGATTCTTCGCGGCGGGGATCGTATTCCAGGGACCTGCCTGAAACGCTATGCGTACTAGTGGCTGTACAAGAATGTAACAACTCTTGTATATATAAAAAAAAAAAAAAAATTGAGTAGAACTTTGCTAAGCCTAATAGGCTTTCTTTCCCAGAATATGCGAAACTGTAAGGTGTACAGTGATGTGTATCTGGCTTCTCATTGTTGGGGATAAGGAAGCCTTTTGGCTTATGAAGATCCTCCAAAGACCAATGATGGACCTTCCCCAGGACGTAACCCACAATAGCTGCCTAACTCCCAGATACCTATTTACTGTCGAGTAACCAGAGGTATCAGGTGTAGGGAAATGCACAAGTCTTGTCCTCTATGGGAATCTAACCCAGGACCAGTCAGTTGGTTAATTGCACTATCACACTACAGGGCATCTTGTGTGCAAGTAACATGTCTGGTCTGTTAAGTTAGATACAAGTCACATCGTACCCAAGATAGTTCACCAACATATTTTAAAACTTAACCTAACCTTACCTAACTCGATGCAACTATACCTTAAAACCAAGCTAACCCAATCCAACCCTACACAATGCAACCCAACTTAACCCAAGCTAACACAACCAAATTTAATAATATTTACAATTTTTACACTTAAATTAAAAACTTTGTTGAAATGCCTGTGTGGAGTTTGATCATAACTCCTTTTACTTCAGACACATTTGTTTTCTGATAGCATTTGGTGTTTTGCATTTGTTGCAGATTTTGAGTATTGTCCTATTTAGTCTTTTAAGTATGTGGATATCGTAGATTTTTATCAGTGCCCAAAGAGATTACAGTTTTTATGAATACACAAAAAAAAATTGAAAATAGAGTGGTTACAGTGAATATTTTTTTTATTTATGATTATCTAGTTTTAAGACATATTCCATCAAAGATTCAGCTCGGTGTTGCAGTGATTCCCAACCATTTTTTGTTTGGAAGAATCCAATATTTTGTAAAAAATTTGGGAACCCTTACCTGGTTAACACATTAGGTTTGACAGGTAAATTATGGAATAGATGTGTAAAGCTGTAAGGTAAATAAATTCTAATTAACTCATACATTTCAATAAAATATTACAAGAGTTTACGTCCTGTTTCTCTTTATTACTGTTAATAAAAAAAATGAGAACATTTCACCTTTCATCGTTTACTGGTTACAGTTATTGTGTACAGTATACACTGTATTTTGTAATGATAAGTGTTAATGTAATTGTTTTTATAAAGTTTTTAATGAGAAAGTTCCATTTCATTGTTTTATAATTTACATTCACATTTGAAATAACTGAATAGCATTTTTTAACAACTTATTTTGTGCTCCCGCTCATTTTGTTATTACTATTATGGTAATTTTTTGGTCGGTTACAAAAAAGGTGGCAAGTTGTAATGTTCTTATAAGCTTTTGTAATTTCTTGCAGAACCCTAATTTGGAATCACTGAGGTGGTGTATGCTTTTTTGTTCTGAGCATAATGCTTAGGGGTAAATTGCTCTGACGTGTACATTATTACAAATAGGCTCCTGGACTTAACCACAGCGTAATGTAAACAAGTACAGTATTCAGTACAGTCAAAGTAATTTTAACAATCATGTATTCTTACCAAGAATGTGATACATAATCTGGTAAATCTAAACATGTCTTTTGCACCATATTTTGAAGTAAAACATTGTTATAAATATCTTGATTTTTTAGACTTTGAGTTTGTAACTTGTGTTGCATAGTGGTTTTAGGCTACCCATACAACAATACTTTAATTAAATTTTAAACTGTGAAATTAAGTTTGCTGATAAAATTAAGCAAAGCTTACCTAACCTAAATTAACCAAACCTACACTAACATAAACACATCACCAATCAAGAGGAAAAAAGATGTGTAAATACAGTAAGTGTTTACTGGAACACATTAACTTAATTACTACCTATACAATAAACTTTTGTATTCTCCTAATACTGTACTAGGTATTTTCAGATGAAGTTGTTAAGGTCTGTGCTAGGCTAGGTTAGGTTAGCTTAGGTTTAAACCTCACTCATTAGATGATGCCAAAACTCCCTATGAAGGAGATCACCCTGGGGCAATGCTGGATTCCGCTCATAAACTATTGCCTAGCCTTGCATAAGACATTACCCTGTACCCATCTGTGATTGACTTGTTAAATCCTGTTGGGGAATAGGGCCTTTTATTTTATAGTTAATAGTGTATAGTATTTTATTTGACTTGCAGTCTTGTTGGGTTATTTTTCAAATTGCTGTATTTGAAAAATACTTTGGCTAGTTATCCTATTGTCCTGTTATTAGCTATATACAGTATATGAAATTTGTTATTTACTTGAGGCTAAGATAACATTGAGGATTGATATGTCTGTATGCAACTTTGTTGGTCTAAGTTGTTAATTATTTAAAAGAAATGACGAACTGTAAAAAGCTCTTAACTAACACTTTGTAATCAACTTAACCTTGATAACTTCCTCCAACAGGGTAAAGGAAGAAAATAAGTCCCCCAATTACCCGCCCTACATGCCCACCGTAAGAAGAGGTCAGCAGAAATTAAGAGTGGTTCACAGCACACTAACCCCTTTATAATTGGCTGCTATTTAACAGTAAAATTCTGCTATTGGAAAGAGGTTCCAGCAGATTGAAATCTAACCCTGGCTTCTAGCATCTAACAGCTAAATATTTTTTAGCTTTTGAGTTCTGTATCTTGCTAAAGCTAAACTTAACAATGCTTAGCTTAATCTAACATGAAATCGTCCAAATTCAATCATATAGTGCTTAAGGTACTGCTAAGATGATGATGTTCTTGTAAGGCTAAACAAAATTGCTTTGGTATGCTATAATTTTAACTGGGCAGAAATTTGTCTAACACAATACAGTATTATATTGAATGGCTTGCTGCAGATATTTATGGTTTATTTTTTAATGAGGCTTTCCTGGAGAGAGTTTATGTAATTTTCTCTAGCTGCTTTGGGTTGGGACCTAATCTTAGCTTTCAGGACATTTGAATTTCACTGGTGATGGACTCAAAATTTTATTAGCAACGAGTACGTTGTCATAAACCACACTTGCTAGTGAAAATGAAAAACGCAGATTTGTTGCATAACATCACTATGAAACATAATAATGAAATTATTGTCGATAAAAAAATTCTCTTAATTTTTATATTTTGCACATGCACATCACTTCTTGTAATGTTTAACTGAAAGGTAAGATGTTATTGTGATTTACCCGTGTAACATGAGGAAATGTGTTTTCTATATTTACAAAGATATTCAGTTGTTACTACTATAATGGTGGGAGATGGCAGAAGAAAATTACCAAATATGATCTATGATCTTAGCTATTCTGATTAAGGGTACCTTTACCTAATCTTACTTTACCTTGACTTGCTTTAAAATCACTTTTTTTATGTTAACTGCTTAAGTAGAGTATTTTATCTTGCATAAATATTTTGCTCCCACAGGACATTGTGTACTTAAAGTAGCCCCTCAGTTTTCTTGCATTGAATAATGGCTTTCATACAACTATTTATGTAGTTTTGCAGACCTCAGTTTATTAGGCTGTAAATAATATTGAAACTTGTCAAGAATTGATTCTATGCCAATTCATGTAATATGAGATTCATGTTGCTCTGATCTCTAAATTACATTTTATGATGTAAAGGTATTGAATGAGTGAACGTTGAATTAATACATGTTAATTAATACGTTGAATTAATACATGTCCTGTCCCTTGTTCGCGTGTTTGTGTATTATGATTCACATAAATTTAACTGCAGTTCTTGTATGAAGTCTTAACATATTACAGTATTTCAATTGCTGACCGCTTCATTTGCTCTAAATTGTTATTGTCATCGCTACAGCCGTTTCCCAATTAAATGGAGTGGGAAGCTGTCAACACAGAAGTAGTAGGGAAGCAATATAGTACAGTAAGTGGTTAGATGTCTGTTGTGTGAAATATTTAGTGTAAAGCAATTAGAACATTCAAGGAGGAGGAATTTTATTATTATTAGAAAACCTTAAATGTCATCAGTTGTGAGTGGTGCAAAGTACAGTACATTTAATTTTTAAATAGAAAAAATATTAGCCACATAGAATTTATTTGTTGCAAGGGTTGTGCACACGACAGCTCACCAGCTTCTAAATCTTAATGAAATACATTACTTATTTAACCCCTGCACTGTACACCTGTTACATGTGACAACCCCGTGGTGAGCATGAAAAAACTAAATTTGTTTTTACCTATTACAGTATTGTTAATGGGTTCCATGATCACAGGAAAGGAAAAAGAAATTTCACACTTTGAAAGAATTCTTTGCTTCACCACAGTCAGTGTTGTCACCAGCTTATGATTACTCCTGCAGCAAATACTTTGGGCAGGTTGTGCGGGTCATTCAAGCGGCAAGAGTTGCCTTGGATAATTATTTTGTTTTATTTCAATGTTGCCGACCTGTTTTCGACAGGTTTGACAGGTTGAAAATAAAGTCACGGCATAAATTCTACAGCAATAAAAGTTTTTACTTTTATTGCTGTAGTGCACTAGGTTATCAGTCAGTTGGTATACAATGAAATGTGTTGAATGTCAATACACACAAGTATATTTGTCACTAATGTGCACATGAAAATAGTTTATTTATAGTAAATTACAGTACTACTGTATTTTTAAATTTATATAACTCCTCTCACACACACTATGTACAGTACATGTTTATGCTCCATACTACTGTACACAGAATTATGGATTTGATTTGATTGTTGCCACCAGAGGCGACTAGTTTATTGTGCACCCCATACTCATCCTGTGAGCGGTAGCGCAAAAAGCATTACAGAGGGCACAAAAGGTCTTTATCAGACATCATCTTAGATTATTTCATAAACAATTTCATCTATCCTTCACACCTTATAGTTACAGAGTAAGTGCTATTTCAAGAGCTACATATTTACAGTAAGTCATCATACATTAATGGTAGGTCTTATCACTAATACATAATAGTTTGACCAATGGGGACATTACAGAGTCATAGGGGAGCTTCTGTTTATTGTTAGTCCTCACAATACACTACTTGTTTCTGAATCTCATATGTCGTTCATCTACTGGAAGCGAAATGTGGATACAGTGCAAGGATTTCAGGTAATTTATCCATGGTAATAAGATAGGTTGCCATATCATACATAGTGAGCTTAGATTTATCTCTAAATGGCTCAATTTTACTACAATCCAAGATATAGTGTTAGAGTGTGTCCCTGTCTTTGTCCACACACTTTACACTTTACTTCATCTAGATCCCTATAGAAGCCAAACTGCCAAAGATACTTGTAGCCAAGTCTCATACGAGCTGTGACAACATCTGTTAGTCTACTGACTTTGTTACGTGCCCCATACACATGTTTTACTTCACACATTTCATTGTGATGAACAATGGACCTGCTAGTTCCAGTTTGCACAGTTCTACTTTCTTCAATTTATGGAGGGTGTGATAACCCTGGAGCGCTTTTTCTTTGTGTCAGGTAATAGTAACTATCTTCCATACCTTCTGTCTCCGGTATTTGTGTCACTTGTGCCTTTTGCCCTTTTTCCAAAGAAACTAGATACTGTATTCAAGTTGCTGTGTCATAAAGTCAGCTTTGAAAGCCAGTCTGTTTGGAGCAGCATGAGGAATTGTTCAGCTGGTAACTCCTCTGATTGTAACTTGTCCTTCTTGACCAAATTTTGCAAGCAATAATGACACAATGGCAAGGCTAAACAAACACACACACACACACACACACGCACGCACGCACGCACGCACGCACGCACGCACGCACGCACACGCACGCACATACGTACGTACTTACACTTTGGTAATTACACACTGTTGATTTCCTGCCTGATTTCACTAAATACACGTTGTAACTTCAGCATTGTTACATCCACAAGGTGGAAAAAAATTCTTTGTCCACTTGGCTCTTTTATGCACACATTCCACAACACCAACCATCATGTCACATCAACCAAACATATTTATATTATTTTACATGACGCAATTTGGTTTATATATTTTACCTTTTGTTGTATTGTCACTACAGTATCTTGTCACTACAGTATCTACCATCTCACTAGTGTGAATTGTGGCCAACATATTCACTTCGCATCTGACTTTCTGCCTCTTAGCACTACTATTGTCACTTTTTCTCAAATGATGTTCACCTAGTGAAATACTTTCATCAAAATCTGGCGTTTCTCTCCTTTGTGACTTAACTGTGCCACACATTCCAGAGCTATGGTCAAGCAGGAACCTGGTTAGCAAGCGACGTATAATAATTGCATATAAGATGTGGCCCTTGTTCAGCTATGGAGCTATCAGCTTCTATAATACACTGCCTGAAAATCCACGGTGTTACTGGGAATGTCCGAGTTGATGCCAGAATAAAATATCATGTCTATCATCATTCATGTTTCTCAATCACACACAACTAAGAATTTTAGTCGATATGTTTGGCATTTGGAGCAGATATACTGCTTAAAAGCAAGATGTTCCTTGAAAAGGAACAGGCGATTATTCAGTTGCTAGGTTTTGACCTGGTATGTTGAAATCGTTTTACTTTCCATTTGGGTCACTGAATATGTTCCTCGATTTTTACAGTTCATCATTAGCAATCTTGGTATCCTTGCAATCTACATTTGCAAATGTAGGTATTTGTGGGACAAAGTTGGCACCATCACACAGGAGCACACGTGTGCTGTCTGTGGCACTATCTCCACCACCACCACAACTACCACCATGGGCATGAATCCAACCTCCAACAAAACTACGTAGGCTGGTAGATGAAGCTCTTCTAATATGCACTGAGCAAGCATGTACAGTTGAACTTCAGGCCAATCTTCCCTCAGTTTACTCATGTGACATCACATGGTGTCATTTTGCAGGATGAGGTGCTGATCTTTCCTATGTCTATGGGACAAAGGAACAGGAAGGCACAGCTGCTATTGTTGTCAACCACCGCTACTGTGACAGCGGTGGAGTAGACCGGGGCCACGACAACAGTGGTGTAAGCTTTGTCTTTGAAACATCGGTTAATAAATTTCACTATCTGTATCACTTATATCTGATTGTTGTGTATAGTTTTTGTCACTAGCAGGATCATCTACATCACTAGCAGTTTCATGTGAATTTGTTTGTCAGTGAGTGATGCTGTAGCATGAGTTACATGGTGCTGTGAGCTGGAGGCACGTGCATTGCTCATATTTGTTGTACGCAAACCGAGGCCTACCCATGATACAGTAATGCGGGAGCCCATGATTTTTCTCCAAGATGGCAACCGTTTACTGGAGGCTTCAGGCATCATAAGGTGCCCCATTTACTGTGTGGAAGTTTGAAATCTTATGCGAGATCTAAAAACGACCTTGGTTGATGTGCACCACTGATGAAACGATCCTAATATATGCAGTTGAAGGGTTAACCAGTTGCTAATTGCCCCAAGTCAGCTGTCATTCATGCCCAGGCTTGACTCTCGGCTCGAAACACAAGCTCATTTCTCAAGGATGCATCTCAATACACCAAAGCAACAAAAATACCAGTCATCGAAGCAATAAAACAAATGTTATGAATCTGATGATAGTTATTGGCTTGTCAGTTAAAATGCTAAATTGATCATCCACTTCCAAGTCTTCACTAGTAACTCTCACCTTACACGGAGGTGGTGGAGGCCAAGACCGTCAGTAGTTTCAAAGAGTTATATGACAAAGAGTGCTGGGAAGACAGGACACCACGATCGTAGCTCTCATCCTGTAACTACACTTAGGTAATTACACTTAGGGAATTACACTTAGGGAATTACACTTAGGTAATTACACACACACAAACAGTTGCCTTTTCTCAACCACTGTTACTTTTAACCATATTTACTTTCACTAGTCTCATCACATGACAAAACTTTAAACTAATCTACACTGTATACATGTGTATATACTGTACTGTACATTATTTTTCTGATCATTTATTATGCAACCCCCATACTTTTTATGCGAGTGGGAGTGGAAAAGTACACAGGCACTTAATGGAGTTGGGCTGTGAACTCCTATATACATATAATGCATAATACATAATGAATATACATATACAAAAAATATGTACATTGTATATGCTATTTTTAATATTTTCATTTCTCATGGGGTGGGAAGCATCAGCCTATGGAATAAAAAGGTGAATAATATATTAAGGGAAAGGTTATGTATCTTGTATACCAAAAAATATATATATAACTTGGCTATTTATTATATCATGAGTTATTCGCTCATGAATAAACAAACATGACTACTCTGAGTAGTCCACAGTAGGAACCCACTGCTGCATGTGGCCAGGTGTACAATGTTCCCCGTGATGTCGTATTCAGTACTGTATGTACAGATATATTCACTCTTACAAAGCACTTCCACCTAACCGTGTGCATTGTTGACACACTCCCTGCTTCCGCACACACTATGGCCACCCTTTTACCTATACCCTGTATTTTCATATGAAAAATATTCCTCACCACTCTGATATCATCTATTCATTCAACATACCCAACCATCTTGGTATGGTTTGGGTATCAGTCTATTCTAACACAATGCTTTTCAGATTATTAATTTCAATTGTTCTTTACTCTTGATTTTATTTTTAACATTCATGACATACTCTTGTCCCGAAACCAAATGTAACAGCATGCACTACCATTCCTTCAAGCAGCTTGATGACTTACTTAGTCTTCTGATGGGGAGGGATTAGCTGTGGATGTGCTGCATCTCAAATGAATCAATGGGAAAATTTCTGTCCAGCCTCCTAGTCAAAATATTAATACATGTAGTATCAAAGTTGAAGATCTCTGTGGGCCATGCCATTCTGTTGGCCGTTATATGGCCAGTTCAGCACTTGTTTCCAGCCTTCTCTCTTGCAGCCTGCAGTTAGTGTCACTCCCAGTCCTTTGACACTCAAACGATTACCAGCCAGGCCTATGTTGAGGTCCTAGGGCAGAAATGGGGTCCCATGATAGTAGTGAGGGGTCCCAGGCCAGTGGTGGGGGTCCCTGAACAGAAGTAGGGTTTTAGGATAGTGGTAGGGGTCCTTGAACTGTGGTAGGGTCCCTGGAGGACAGTGGTAAAGGGTCCCTTTGACAATGGTGGGGTCCCTTGAAGTGTGTTGGGGAAAGTCCCGGGACAGCCGTGGGGGGAGGGGGTCTCTGGACAGCCGTGTGGGGTCCCTGGACAGCCGTGTGGGGTCCCTGAACTGTGGTGGGGATCCCAGGACAGTGGTGGAGTCTATCAGGGCAGTGGTGGGGGTCCATGGGCGGTGGAGGGGTCCTAGCTGAGACGAACGTCGACATGAGCAGGTAACCTGAATCACTGTGAAAGGAGATGCTTGCCTGACTGTGAACGTGAAGGTGGAGTGTAGCTCTCACTTTCCACCACCTTGTGGTCGAGGCGGGGGATTTGATATGAAAGAGGCCACTGAGCGGAGGACTCGCAGAATACCTTGATGGTACTTTATACTGATGGAAGTTCCCCCCTCGGCCCTGTCTGACCAGTTGGCGGTCTGGTCAAGCAGGCTGTTAGACGCTGCTGCTCTCAGCGTGACGTATGAGTTACAGCCCGGTTGTTCAGGTGCTCTGGAGATATTGGTCAAGTTCACTTTTGAACAGACGTTACCCCAGTTATACTCCTTATGTTTAGAGGAACGTCACCTGAGAAACTCTGGCTTCCCAAAAAACATTTTTTTCCCCATTGCTTAAGGTTTTTTGTTAATTTAGGTACGACTTACGCACAAAAATCACAATAGCGTGATGTATCAAATGAACAAAAATTAACGACCTTTAACCATGTCGTAGCTCAGTCTATTAAGACAGCGTTCTTGCCCGTCTGGGAGCCTTTCGGAACGTTCGATCCCTCTTCACGGCCCTTGTGGATTTGTTGATAGGTACGACTGCCCAATATTACACATCTCCCGCATTGTTTTAAAAGCTCCATGTTAATAACGAACATCTAGGTCCACCATCTCCAGTGGCTTCGACCGGAACAGGAAGCCAGAGGCTGGTCAAAATCCTCATTGTTCCTATGGATTTTTTTCCAGCTGCATTTCGAACTGTAATAATGTCTTAATGTTCTAAATTATACAACGGAAGTTTTAAAACAATGGTGCAAGATTACCAGTTACAGCAAAGTAATCCGGGGAGTTTGAGGGGAGTGGGTTGTGACTGGTGGAATGTTGCCGCGGCCTTGACCTCTCACCGATATACACCAAGTGGAAGAGGTGTGTCGGGTGGAGATTACTACGCGGAATGTGGCCATGTTGTTGACCAGACCTGGGAGCTCTGCCCGCTGATATTTCACCCAAGGATTCTCACCCCGGGATTGCCGTTAGTTTGATTTGAAATGTAGATGCATTGACCAAACCACACTAGAAAGTGAAGGGACAACAACGTTTCGGTCCGTCCTGGACCATTCACTATCGACTTGAGAATGGTCCAGGACGGACCGAAACGTCGACGTTCCTTCACTTTCTAGTGTGGTTTGGTCACATATTTTAGCCACGTTATTGTGACTCCTCGTCTGCATCTTGATGGGTAATATGAGTATACACGTGTGTGTGTGTGTGTTATTTGTGCTTGCAGAATCGAGCTGCTATGGACCCAGCCTTTCTAACGAATCTATTTTATTTATCTATTCTGTCTACTACATATATTTCTCTCACACCCCTTCACATCCCCAGGAAGCAGCCCGTAGCAACTGTAACTAACAGGTTAGTGATTTACTGCTAGGTGAACAGGGGCATTAGGGCGAAAGAAATGCCCATTTGTATGTGTGCGTGCGTTTTCAAGTGTGTACGCACACGCGTGCGTGTTGAGAGAACGAGCAATTCCTAGCTACCTCTACAAACTCCCGACTATACCGGGGCAATACAAATTGTATACACTACTAGGTAACTAGGTAGTGTAGGTAACAACTACACAAGACTTGGTTGGTCGAATCTTCTTCGAAATTATATTATGTACGTGCCAAAATCTTGCATATGTTGTACTCACCTAGGTGTGCTTGCGGGGGTTGAGCTTCGGCTCTTTGGTCCCCCCTCAACCAGTGAACAGATACCTGAGCTTACTGGGCTCTATCATATCTACATTCGAAACTGTGTATGGAGTCGGCCTCCACCACGTCACTTCCTAGTGCATTCCATTTGTTAACTTGCATCAACCTTGCCAAAACATGTGGATGGCATAGCCTTGTGATAGCATGGCTAAGTGAATACAAACAACGGGTATAGATAGACCTATTCTGACTTCTATGAAGTCTGTTGTGGCTCCAGGAAAAGGTAATTAATGCCTTGCCAGATACCGAACAAGCTCCTACTGTGCCCCAACATAACGATGTTGGGGCACAGTAGGCTAGGAGCATGATCATGAAAGTAGAACACGAAACAATGGATATAAATTGGATACGCTTTGGTTCAGGAAATACCTGAGTAAATACTGGTTTATAAATGATTGCTGATTTATGGAACAATTTACCCGTGTAACACAGTAGTTGTGGAGTCGCAGGATATTTTGAAGCGTAAGTTAGATTTTATGAGCGGGTTCGTGGATATAAATAGGAGCTGCCTTATATGGGCCAAATAGGCCGCCTTTGGTACGCTGTGTCGTATGCTTTTATGATATATTTTGGTACCGTCTCCAATGGTGTGGGCGCGTGGTTACCTAGATTTGCTTCGTCTTTTGCACAGTAAAATACATAACAAATTGTTCTTCTATATTGTGTTTTCAAATTGTTTCCGTTGAGGATATGACGTGCGTAAATTCTATTAATGCGGTTGACAGTCTATGTATTCACCTAGTTTTGCTTGTACGTGTTACTGCTTGTATATATGTGCAGATATGTATTTGTTCACGTATATCCAGGTGTATAAGACACCTATTTGCCTATTTTATTTTTGTTTCATTATACATTTATTGAAAGTTATTTTCAAGTGGCTTCGTAGGGGAAACATAATTTTGTGCGTGTAAATATAAGATTGATTGTTGTTTGTCTAAACACATTTGGACCAACCCTGCAAATACGGTAATTTATCATTGGAGTTGGAAATGGTTTTCCTTCCACGTGATCGCTTCTGCGGGACGTAATTGGTCGTTGCAAAACCATCATTACCATTATATAAGCGAGCACCTGATGTGCCTCATATATTTCATATCAGCATCAGAATCACCTACAAAACCAAAGGGTTCTGGCACAACCTTATATTTTCTCATCTTCTTATACCCGAATCTCTTTTTTCAAGATTTCCTGTATCCTAATCCCATTTCTTCCATTCTCTTGTTTACAACGTGGTGAACGGAACCGAAAAAATACACACGCGATACTCAAAGTCTCATCAGTGGCATTATTTATGTCCATACTATACGTTTCATATGAATGAGGTGTCCATAAAAGCACCTTACGGTACTTTATTGCCGCTCTCATCCACTGCTTGCAATTAATAGACCCAAGTTCGAACCAACCATTTATAGACAGACGATGAGCAGGTCATGTTCTGGGGAAAGTTATTTTGATGACGCTTCATGTGAGCTCCGGAGAGAGGAGATATGGATCTTGCTATGTCTCACTCGAATGATCTTTTACTTTCTATGTAAAGATGTGTTTTACTCTGGACATTTCAGTGTTGATGAACAAAGAATCTTCTAACTCCTGTTTGGATTCTAGATTCATGTTATGTTTTGACTTGTTGTTGTGGTCAAGTACGGTACTCTACCTGTAAGTTTTGTCGTGGCTTGTCTTAAAATTCGTGTGCAATTTCGTTTCGTATAATAGATAAGTTTAAGCATATTTATTTTACAACCTCCCCACCCTCTTTATTCAAGGGCAAGGCTTGAACTCATCTCGTGCTCTTAGGAATTAATTTGTAAGGGAATCCCCGAATACTTTTCCTGTCATGATGTAGCAAGGTTATAATCACCAAGTGTATGTGTTCTTTACCGCGTGTGTAAATATAATTTAATAAGCATGCTTGCGGTGATGTGTCAACACGTGACCNCATCTGGTCACATTTGGTCCGGGAGACATCTCCCGTCACGCAGGGTGCAGTCGCGCCTCCACAGATCTCCAGTATCAGCTCTTGATACTGTAATGGCTCAAAAGGGCACCACTTAGGGCTATTCATGCCCGTGCCACCTCTTGGTGGCTTAATCTTCATCAGTCAATCAAACACTTAACGCCATAACAATTCGCAGTTAGCTCTGCTTGCGATGGAGAGGCATAGTTCTCAATACGCGCATTTTCTTCATTTCTGCGTGGAAAGTATTATCCTTGATTACCGTGTATGCTGGACCAGCCCTACCATTGACAGGATTAGATGACCCGTCATGTAGATTTGATCTAGTTCATCTCCGGCTTCTTTATAAATTTCCTTGAGATACTTGTGCCTCATTTCTTGTGGTAACAAGTGGATTTTTTCATTGCCATTTCATTGATGATATCTTGCATGAGTCATCCTCCCAGGAGGTAACCTCTCTACAGGCAGGAGCTCACGGGCTTGCTCAAGCAGGTGAAGCTCTTCGAGGTGCAACCCGAGGTAGCAGACTGATCTGTGATGCCATTTTTTGCTTCTCCTGTTTCCCCCTGAAAGTAGCACAGAACTCAGTTTTTTCTTAGCAATATCATTGTAATGGGGATCTCTGGCTATCCTAATTGCAAGCTTAGCATTCAGTTCCTTAATTCTGCTTTTAACACTGGGAAGGGACAACTCCTCTCGTAGATTAGACGTTTTGGCAGTTCTTGGAACTCCAAGAATGATTGTCATGGCTTCATTTTTTAATGCTTTCAAGCCTTTTCATATCGCTTTGGGAGTAGGTGCACAGAACTGGTGTGGCATAGTCTATGACGGAGCGCACATAGGCTGTGTACATCATTTCAAGCACGGCAATAGAGGCTCCATGTCCTTTTCAGGTCATAGCTTTCAGTGCCCTGAGTCGACATTTGCATGTTCCTATGAGTTGATTGAGTTCCTCTTTCTTCCCCTTGTTAGAGCCGACAGTGACGCCAAGGTACCGAAAGTGGTCAACCCATTCAAGTGTTACACCATTAATTTGCAGTTCTTCATTTGCTCTCCGCTTGTGATGGGAGTATGCCTTCGTCTTGTTTGAGGAGAGAGTGAAACCGAGCTCATACATTTCCTTCCGAGGAGTTCAATGGACTGTTCAATTTTTCCCAAGGTGGGAGCTTGTATTAGAACATCATCTGCATATCACACTTGTTGTGTTCCTTCCGGAAAATCAATATTTGCAATGGCGTTCATAAGTACATTGAATAGTGTAGGGCTTAAGACTCCTCCTTTGGGGGTCCCGAGTTCCATTTTCATTGTTCTGGAGACTGCTCCATTGAAGCAAACCTTGGCATTCCTCCCTGTGAGGTAGTTTTTAACCCATTTCATGAGTCTCCCCTTGACACCCATGCATGCAAGCTCGTCTAGGATCGCAATTCCCTGTGCTTTGTCGAAGGCTCCTTTGATGTCAACAAATACAGAGTACCTAGCAGTGTCATTAGCCAAGTAATTAACTATACAATTTGCTGTGCTCCGTCCTTTAACAAATCCATTGACCCCCTCCCCTAACCTGCCTATTTTGTGCAACAGTCGGTTTAGGATGATCCTTTCAAGCATCTTGCAAATCCATGACACGAGACTGATAGGTCTGTAATTACCAGGGTCATTGGGCTTCGGTATGGGAACAATTATTGCGTGGTTGATGGGGTTGATTGGTTGATCAACTGTTTGGGCAGCATTCCACTTAGGAATGATTTGTTAAACAGGTGGAGTAGTGGATTCCCAGACACTTCACACAGTGCATTGAGTATGTCGTAGGTGACGCCATCTTCACCAGGTGCTGTACTTTTACCCTTTTTCATAGCGCCCCTTACTTCTTGGGCTGTGATTGGTTCCCCATATTCGTCATCACTAGACAGTGCTCGTGTTATCCTAATTCTTCTGTCATGTCAAACAGTCTGCGTGGTGTAGTGGTAAGACACTCGCCTGGCGTTCCGCGAGCGCTATGTCATGGGTTCGTATCCTGGCCGGGGAGGATTTACTGGGCACAAATCCTTAACTGTAGCCTCTGTTTAACGCAACAGTAAAATGTGTACTTGGATGAAAAAACGATTCTTCGCGGCGGGGATCGTATTCCAGGGACCTGCCCGAAACGCTACGCGTACTAGTGGCTGTACAAGAATGTAACAACTCTTGTATATATCTCAAAAAAAAAAAAAAAAAAAAAAAAAAAAAAAAAAAAAAAAAAAAAAAAAAAAAAAAATGTCGGAGGAGCTGTTCAATGCTGATTTCTGCAGGGAGGGAGGAGGAGGATGCTGCATCACTCCACTTGTGAATTAGTTCTTCAGCCTTACCCTGGGGTCTTTGTGAGCCGCAGGCCGGGCTCTGTCACCCTTAGCTATCTGAATTTTTGCCCACACTTGTCTTGCAGATGTTTCCCGTCCAATAGAGCTAGTGAACTCAAGAAATTGTCTTTGTAGCTCTTTAATCTTCTCTTCCCTGGCTACTCGACACACAGTTTTAAACAACTCTTGGTTACTTTCAGTGGGATGTCTCCGGTACTCTCTACTCATGTCTCTTACATTTGCGTTAAGCATCTTTATGTAATCGTTCTCATACCATTTTATTTTCTTCCTCTGAGGGTTACTTCGCCCAGGCGTACGGCGCGGAACTCTGAGACAGCTCTCAATTTGGTAATTAAGGTCATCAACAAATAAAATAAAATAAAATGTTTATTTAGGTAAGGTACATACATACAAGGAATTTTGCAAAGAATAATTGATTTATAGATAGGGCTAGTACATACAATGCCTAAAGCCACTATTACGCAAAGCGTTTCGGGCATGAAAAACTTAAATGACTAAGACTTAATACTAATTGAGTATAAAGAATAAAATGTGTAGAGAACAAATAAAAATAGGGATAAAGGGGGGAACATGGTTGAAAAGGCAGCACAAATACAAGTAGGTCGACAAACAGCATTGTATATAAAAAAAAAGCATGGGTTGACAATAGAGGGGTAGGGTAAGTTACAGGGAATTTATTAGGTAGTGCTTCGTTTTTATCTTAAACTGGTTGAGAGAGGTACAGTCTTTAACATGATTGGGGAGGTCATTCCACATTCTGGGTCCCTTGATTTGTAGAGCATTTCTAGTTTGATTAAGTCGTACTCTTAGAATATCAAAACTGTATTTATTTCTGGTGTGGTGCTCATGGGTTCTGTTACAACCTTCAATGAAGCTTTTGAGGTCAGGAGTGGCATTACAGTTCAGCGTTTTATATATGTATAACACACATGAGAGAATGTGCAGTGACTTCATATCTAACATATTCAGAGATTTGAGTAGGGGTACCGAGTGATGTCTGGGGCCAGAGTTGGATATTGTCCTAATAGCAGCTTTGTGTTGAGTAATTAGAGGACGTAAATGATTTTGGGTAGTAGAACCCCAAGTACAAATACCATAGTTGAGATATGAAAAATGTATCAATGTCTTCTGGGATTTGGTATTCCGTGAACCAGTCACTCATCCTGTTTATGAAGTGCGGCCTCATATCTGGTCCGAGTGATAACCTTTTTCTTTTATTTGTCTCTTTCCTTCTCTTGCTCATGTCGACGGTGGTAATGAGTGCTCAGTGGTCACTACATAAACTGTGCACAAGTCTGCTGCCTGTTCTGTGTCGAAGCTGTACCGTCTTGGAGTCGATTAGAACTGCCTACGCCGAGTGTACATTCTTGACTGTGGAAATTGTATTGTCGACTATTCGATTGTTGTTGTTGTTATAGATTCAAACCTATATTGTTTGCTGACGATACTACTCTTATCTATTCAGACCTCAACCCACATACACTAAATAATGTTGTGAATAATGAATTAAAAAAGTCCACTTATGGATGTCAACTAACAAACTAACATTAAACATCGAAAAGACTTACTACATCTTATTTGGAAGCAAATCATCAAATGCAATTCAGCTACAGATAGACAACATTAACATCAGTAATAAAAATGATGGCAAGTTTCTTGGCCTATTCCTAGACAAGAGACTCAACTTCAGCACCCACATTCAACACATAACTAAGAAAGTCTCTAAGACAGTTGGTATACTCTCCAAAATCAGATATTATGTTCCTAACTCTGCTCTCCTCTCTCTCTATTATGCTCTAATCTACCCCTATCTTAATTATGGTATCTGTGCATGGGGGTCTACCACTGCAACCACCTTAAGCCCATCATCACCCAGCAAAAATCTGCTATCAGAATAATAACTAACTCTGCTTTCAGACAACACTCAGCTCCCTTGTTTAAATCCCTAAACTTGCTAAATATTAACTCCCTCCACACATTCTCTTGTGTCAACTACATCTACAAAACCCTGTTCTTAAATGCAAACCATGCTCTGAAACTCTCTCTGGACAGATGTAATAGGACCCATTATCACCACACCAGAAATAAATATCTCTTTGATATCCCCAGGGTCAAACTTAATCTGTGTAAACACTCTATGCAAATTAAGGGACCTAGTCTATGGAACTCACTCCCTAGTGAATTGAAAAACTGTAAAACTTTTGCCTTATTTAAAAACAAAACCAAAAAGTACTTAATTTCATCTTCTTAGTTTCCTACACTGAGCTTTATTTTTTGCTCTGTATCTAGTGTTACCCAATCTCCTAATTCTTATGTATTTAACCCAAACAACCTTATCATTGTGTTCATTGCTGTCTTCTTTATGTGCTAGCCATTTGCTGTATTGTGCCTACCAAATTTTGTCAACTACCATTCAAGCTTTCATTGCAATCAATCTTAGCTACCTAAGTGCTTTATACTGTACCTACAATTTTCTCTCATCTTTTTTTTTCTTTTTTCTTTTCTTGCCATGTAACTGTTATCATTTCTTTTTTATAATTTTTGCTAGTATTTACCTACTAAAATTTTCTTAGATTAAGGACCTGCCCGAAACGCTGCGCGTACTAGTGGCTTTACAAGATTGTAATTACCATATTATATATTCTCACATTCCCAATGTACCTTCTTGTATATGAATAAATAAATAAATAAATAATAAATAAATAAATAAATAATTCAGCTACTCGGAACAAGTTCAAAGTAGCACGGGGTATGGCGACCCGTAACTTACCTGGCACAGGAGCGGGACAAATAGCACGGGCTATAGTGAGCCCGTAGTGGACTTACCTGGCACAGGAGTGGTGCCCGGACTATTCGATTGATTGATGATTGATAAAGATTAAGCCACCCAAGAGGTGGCACGGGCATGAATCGGCTATTCGCAATTCGCTTGCTTATATTTGGTGACTACACCTCAGTTTCCTCCACTAGGACAAGAGGATGGAAGAACTGTTACCTGTAATTAGCGAAGAGATTCTAACTTCTGCAATTAGTGCTAATTAGTTACGCCATTAAGCTAATGAGAACACGGGAGACATCTCCCGTCATGCAGGGTGCAGTCGCACCTCCACAGATCTCCAGTATCATCTATTGATACTGGTAATGGCTCAAAAGGGCCACCACTTACGGGCTATTCATGCCCGTGCTACCTTTTGGGTGGCTTAATCTTCATCAATCATCAATCAATCTAATGAGAAGTTGGAGTGAGTATATTGTTTGTACCGCTACAAGAGAATGGCAATGGTGGACAGTAGTAACACACTTAAGAGTTATTCAATAATAAATACAAATTCGTCCTTCACCTATGGTAGAGGACAGTCTACTTGGAAGGATTCAATTTGCATGAGATTAAAATTAGGATACAAATATATCTGGCAATACGGTGTTGATGTCAGTGAAAAAGATAGGTCCAGTGATACAATGAATTAAATGGGATACACAGAGAGGTATATATATCCGTGTTAAATATGCTGCAACTGGGAGACATCTCCCGTCACGCAGGGTGCAGTCTCACCCCCACAGTATCATCTATTGATACTGATAATGGCTCAAAAGGGCCTCCACTTACGGGCTATTCATACCCGTGCCACCTTTTGGGTGGCTTAATCTTCATCAATCATGCTGCAACTCATAGCTAGCTCTTGACCTTTACTTTGTGATCTCTTATATAAAATAAGAAAGCAATAGATTGCTAGGGGCACTTAAGTTTATTAAAAGAAAAAACTTGAAGCGGCGGTTCATCTTGCACGAACTGCATCCAGAACCTGTTTTTCATACCGTGCCTGAGGGTGAAGGCCGGGCTCAAGCTCCCACAAGACACACCGTTTTTCCCTATTATAAATATTGTGTAGCCTTTTATTATTTTATTTGATAAAACAGTATTCTCTAGAATTTGTTCGTATTTCGAGTAATAAGGCAATTTAATTGAACGGTCTTGAAGTTATGCATTATACTTTGTCTTAACGATATTTGTGCTTTTAAAATATTATATTCCCCAATATTTAAGTTTTTATTTCTTAAATTAAACTAAATTCCTGTCATGTATCCATGACTTAGTAAAAATATATAATATATGCATTTCTGACTAAAATTATGTTTGTATTGTCTTATTTTTACTATTTCCTGTAAGAATAATAATTCACAAAAGAATGTATTGGATGAGGCGCCGGCGGCACCGGGCACCAAGAACGCCTCAGCACTAAACCGCTGGGCATAAACAGGCTAGTGTGGAGGACCTCAGCTTCCTGGAACACCTTACCAAGATGAGCGACAACGAGCAACCTGACAACGCCAAGAGGATTAAGCTGGATGTTTCGTGAGTGCTAGTGTTAGTTGTGAGAGGTGTCAGTGGGTGTGCGGCGCCTCCCTAAGCGGGCTATGAGCGCCGTCTTGGCCCCGAGACGTCGTCTTGGCTCGTGCCAGCGTGTCACTTGGGAGATGATCATATGGTAAACGCGTCTTCCCCACAAACAGCATTTTCTGAGCTAACAAACGGCATGTGTCGTTCGGCAAGGCAGGGTTGAGTTAGGTTTGAATTTTTGTTTGCAAGTCGTAGCACAGGCCAAGGTCCCGGATCAAAACCCAGGAGCCCACGCGGGACAGGAACGGATGGGCACGTTTCCTTTTTCCCCTGATGCCTGTGTTCACCTGGCAGTGAATAGGTACCCAGGAATTCGGCAACTGTTGTGGGTTGCATCCCGAGGAGAGTAATCACTAATATTCACCAGTCTCCGTGGTGTAGTGGTAAGACACTCGCCTGGCATTCCGCGAGCGCTTTGTCATGGGTTCGTATCCTGGCCGGGGAGGATTTACTGGCGCAAATCCTTAACTGTAGCCTCTGTTTAACTTACAGTAAAATGAAAACTTGGTTGTAAAAAACGATTCTTCGCGGCGGGGATCGTATTCCAGGGACCTGCCTGAAACGCTATGCGTACTAGTGGCTGTACAAGAATGTAACAACTCTTGTATATATAAAAAAAAAAAAAAAATTGACTGAGTAGAACTTTGCTAAGCCTAATAGGCTTTCTTTCCCAGAATATGCGGAAACTGTAAGGTGTACAGTGATGTGTATCTGGCTTCTCATTGTTGGGGATAAGGAAGCCTTTTGGCTTATGAAGATCCTCCAAAGACCAATGATGGACCTTCCCCAGGACGTAACCCACAATAGCTGCCTAACTCCCAGATACCTATTTACTGTCGAGTAACCAGAGGTATCAGGTGTAGGGAAATGCACAAGTCTTGTCCTCTATGGGAATCTAACCCAGGACCAGTCAGTTGGTTAATTGCACTATCACACTACAGGGCATCTTGTGTGCAGAGTAACATGTCTGGTCTGTTAAGTTAGATACAAGTCACATCGTACCAAGATAGTTCACCAACATATTTTAAAACTTAACCTAACCTTACCTAACTCGATGCAACTATACCTTAAAACCAAGCTAACCCAATCCAACCCTACACAATGCAACCCAACTTAACCCAAGCTAACACAACCAAATTTAATAATATTTACAATTTTTACACTTAAATTAAAAACTTTGTTGAAATGCCTGTGTGGAGTTTGATCATAACTCCTTTTACTTCAGACACATTTTTTTCTGATAGCATTTGGTGTTTTGCATTTGTTGCAGATTTTGAGTATTGTCCTATTTAGTCTTTTAAGTATGTGGATATCGTAGATTTTTATCAGTGCCCAAAGAGATTACAGTTTTTATGAATACACAAAAAAAAATTGAAAATAGAGTGGTTACAGTGAATATTTTTTTTATTTATGATTATCTAGTTTTAAGACATATTCCATCAAAGATTCAGCTCGGTGTTGCAGTGATTCCCAACCATTTTTTGTTTGGAAGAATCCAATATTTTGTAAAAATTTGGGAACCCTTACCTGGTTAACACATTAGGTTTGACAGGTAAATTATGGAATAGATGTGTAAAGCTGTAAGGTAAATAAATTCTAATTAACTCATACATTCAATAAAATATTACAAGAGTTTACGTCCTGTTTCTCTTTATTACTGTTAATAAAAAAATGAGAACATTTCACCTTTCATCGCTTATTGGTTACAGTTATGTGTACAGTATACACTGTATTTTGTAATGATAAGTGTTAATGTAATTGTTTTTATAAAGTTTTTAATGAGAAAGTTCCATTTCATTGTTTTATAATTTACATTCACATTTGAAATAACTGAATAGCATTTTTTAACAACTTATTTTGTGCTCCCGCTCATTTTGTTATTACTATTATGGTAATTTTTTGGTCGGTTACAAAAAAGGTGGCAAGTTGTAATGTTCTTATAAGCTTTTGTAATTTCTTGCAGAACCCTAATTTGGAATCACTGAGGTGGTGTATGCTTTTGTTCTGAGCATAATGCTTAGGGGTAAATTGCTCTGACGTGTACATTATTACAAATAGGCTCCTGGACTTAACCACAGCGTAATGTAAACAAGTACAGTATTCAGTACAGTCAAAGTAATTTTAACAATCATGTATTCTTACCAAGAATGTGATACATAATCTGGTAAATCTAAACATGTCTTTTGCACCATATTTTGAAGTAAAACATTGTTATAAATATCTTGATTTTTAGACTTGAGTTTGTACTTGTGTTGCATAGTGGTTTTAGGCTACCCATACAACAATACTTTAATTAATTTTTAAACTGTGAAATTAAGTTTGCTGATAAAATTAAGCAAAGCTTACCTAACCTAAATTAACCAAACCTACACTAACATAAACACATCACCAATCAAGAGGAAAAAAGATGTGTAAATACAGTAAGTGTTTACTGGAACACATTAACTTAATTACTACCTATACAATAAACTTTTGTATTCTCCTAATACTGTACTAGGTATTTTCAGATGAAGTTGTTAAGGTCTGTGCTAGGCTAGGTTAGGTTAGCTTAGGTTTAAACCTCACTCATTAGATGATGCCAAAACTCCCTATGAAGGAGATCACCCTGGGGCAATGCTGGATTCCGCTCATAAACTATTGCCTAGCCTTGCATAAGACATTACCCTGTACCCATCTGTGATTGACTTGTTAAATCCTGTTGGGGAATAGGGCCTTTTATTTTATAGTTAATAGTGTATAGTATTTTATTTGACTTGCAGTCTTGTTGGGTTATTTTTCAAATTGTTGTATTTGAAAAATACTTTGGCTAGTTATCCTATTGTCCTGTTATTAGCTATATACAGTATATGAAATTTGTTATTTACTTGAGGCTAAGATAACATTGAGGATTGATATGTCTGTATGCAACTTTGTTGGTCTAAGTTGTTAATTATTTAAAAGAAATGACGAACTGTAAAAAGCTCTTAACTAACACTTTGTAATCAACTTAACCTTGATAACTTCCTCCAACAGGGTAAAGGAAGAAAATAAGTCCCCCAAATTACCCGCCCTACATGCCCACCGTAAGAAGAGGTCAGCAGAAATTAAGAGTGGTTCACAGCACACTAACCCCTTTATAATTGGCTGCTATTTAACAGTAAAATTCTGCTATTGGAAAGAGGTTCCAGCAGATTGAAATCTAACCCTGGCTTCTAGCATCTAACAGCTAAATATTTTTTAGCTTTTGAGTTCTGTATCTTGCTAAAGCTAAACTTAACAATGCTTAGCTTAATCTAACATGAAATCGTCCAAATTCAATCATATAGTGCTTAAGGTACTGCTAAGATGATGATGTTCTTGTAAGGCTAAACAAAAATTGCTTTGGTATGCTATAATTTTAACTGGGCAGAAATTTGTCTAACACAATACAGTATATATTGAATGGCTTGCTGCAGATATTTATGGTTTATTTTTTAATGAGGCTTTCCTGGAGAGAGTTTATGTAATTTTCTCTACCTGCTTTGGGTTGGGACCTAATCTTAGCTTTCAGGACATTTGAATTTCACTGGTGATGGACTCAAAATTTTATTAGCAACGAGTACGTTGTCATAAACCACACTTGCTAGTGAAAATGAAAAACGCAGATTTGTTGCATAACATCACTATGAAACATAATAATGAATTATTGTCGATAAAAAAATTCTCTTAATTTTTATATTTTGCACATGCACATCACTTCTTGTAATGTTTAACTGAAAGGTAAGATGTTATTGTGATTTACCCGTGTAACATGAGGAAATGTGTTTTCTATATTTACAAAGATATTCAGTTGTTACTACTATGTATAATGGTGGGAGATGGCAGAAGAAAATTACCAAATATGATCTATGATCTTAGCTATTCTGATTAAGGGTACCTTTACCTAATCTTACTTTACCTTGACTTGCTTTAAAATCACTTTTTCTGGGGGGAGCGCCCGTCGCTCCCCGGAGCTATCTCAGCTGATATGATAATGTCAGCTTTGGCATCAGTCATGTGTATTGGAGTTCTTAGGCCTACGGAGCCACGGCCAGAACCGGGCCCCCTCAGAGAGGCAAGGGGGCAATGGCCTATAGAAGCCCCCGTGAGATTGGAAGCATTCTATGTCTGCCATCGACTCCGTAGCAGGCACCAAGAGAGGTAGCTGCCCTCAGAAACAAACCCTAGTCCTGGTTATAACATTGCTATCCCAAAAGCCAAACTATGGATAGAACTTCCCCACCAGAAAAACAAGCAAACTAGTATGACGTCACACGTCACCGCGCCGCTGTCTGCGCAGCATCCCCCCTCCCCGGGAGGGGGAAGGGGAGCCCCAGACCTTCCCATGCCGGCTATCCACCCATAAGTTCTTTGGCTGATGCTATAGTGACCGTTATGTGCTCCGGTTCCAGTGGTTGTTTCAGCACTCTACCTAAGTGTGGTGACTCTTTTTCAGGTGGTGGCTGAGCCGAGAGTGATTCTCCATAGTACTCGGGCTTCATGCGCCTAGGTTTCCCATCCCTATGTGCCCTGTAAGTACTGCCCTTGGACTGTGGGGCCACCTTCCACAAGTTCCTTGGGGTCTGCCCCTGCTAGGCCATCTACTGCTTGGTTTTCGGCCCCTTTGTGTGCTGGGGTTCTGTCTCCCTTGTTCGTCTTAGGTAATGGGGCAGTTTGCATTGGTGGGGCGCAGGGTACGTGCAGCTTGTCT